>WNWU01000063.1:151515-176548 GCA_012654045.1 Ptyas mucosa | reverse complement strand
AGAAGAAGAAGAAGAAGAAGAAGAAGAAGAAGAAGAAGAAGAAGAAGTTGTTTCACTTCTTATCCAAGAAGTTTCTTCTCCTTGACACAGAAATCAAAAAGGGAAACACATGCTTGTTGCCATTTTTATGCTTTATGTCTTGGTTACTCTTGGTTTCTCAAATTTTGTGTTGATACTTAAAAACTTTGTAGGCCAAACTTCACTTTTGAGATGGGCAGCCATATACATAATGATCTTCATCCACAACTGATAAAGCTTCTTAGATGAGAAGCTAAATGTCTTCTTCTTCTTCCTCAGAAAACAGTCCAGCTACCTTCTGAAAAAGCACCTTGAGATAACTATGACCTGAAAGACTGAGAATCTCTATAGACATTAATTTTGCTGGCAATTTTTCAAAGGAAAACTGTACTCTTAAAAAAAAACCCTGTATAACTCTGGAGGACATAGTGATGGTGGTTATCCCTGGACTAAACAGTGGTACACCTACATTTATCTCAAAATTTGGGAGTACAAGTCTTAATGGAATGATTTGTCTTTAAATAGTATTTGTACTATTTAGTCGGCTTTAGAATATAGTATGTCACCCTGCTGATTTTGCAGATAAGACGTTCCCTCTCATTCACCAACGCATGGTTTTCTGTTCCAAAACTGTGCCCAAGTGCTCTATTGGGGATTAGGATTGGAATAAGAGTTTGTGTTGAGCTGTGGTGGTGTGGTACGGCAGGGCTAACTCACTGCTCACTCCAGGAGTTTGATTCTGAACGGCTCAAGGTTGACTCAACCTTCCATCTTTCCGAGGTGGGTAAAATGAGGACTCAGATTGTTGGGGGCAATATGCTGATTCTGTAAACCACTTAGAGGGGGCTGTAAATCACTGTGAAGCCAGTTCAGGCCAGTTCGGGTGAACCGTTGGGAACCAGTGGGATTCAGCCCGTTCAGGCCAGTTTGGGCGAACCGTTAGTTAAATTGCTGGCTGGCCCCATCCCATCCCATCCCATCCCACCCCACCTCACCCCACCCCTCCCTGCCCCACCCCTTCCATGAGTCCCCACACACCCCATTTTGGATCCCAGGTAAGTGCAGGGAGGCCTACTAGGCCCAAAACGGGGCATGGGGAATGCAGCATAGTCCCTCTCTGCCTGTTTTTGTTCCCAGGAGGCTGCAGGGAAGCTTACTAGGCCCAAAACGAGGCACAGGGGGGTATCCCCCCATGGCCTGTTTTTGCTCTCGGGGGGCACAGGAGGCTGAGTGCTGCCTGCCACGCCCCCTGGCCATCTCACCATGGCCACGCCCACCAGCCGGTCATTAGGGCAGAGAACCGGTTGTTAAATTATTTGAATTCCACCACTGTGTGAAGCGGTATATAAGTATAAGTGCTATTGCTATTGTGTGCTTTGAAAATATTTGAGAATGTTAAATATTTGGGCCGCTGTGTGAATGTAGTACTTCTTTGTCGCTCACAAAAGTAACCAGTTGTTTTCCAGGTATTTGGGCCATTTTTGTGGGGAAAAAAATGACACAGCTGGTTTCACAAGTGGATACGGATTCATAAAATTAAAGCAAATTAGAAGCAAACCTACATCTTATTCATGATGACCCAGGGTGCTTCTTCAAATCTGAGCAGAACTTAATATGAAATCTTTTCTCCCCTATTTGTCTCCATAGCTAATTGCCTATGAGTTTGCAGGCTGAGAACTTATAATTGACCAAGTCAGAGAGAGGAAGGGATTTGAATGAGAACATTAAATAGCTCTTCATCCACTGTGTTCTTGATGAAGCCCCTCTGATCCTATACTACAATTAATGTTTAACTGTTGTCACTGCCAATGCTGCCATTAGGCCTACATCTAGCTACAATCTAAAGGAGATTTTGATTGATGACAGGACATCAAGACATTGCTTACCCTTTACAAAGACCGATTTTCTCCATGACCGTCTGTGTTTAACCTGATGTTTCAGATCTTCCAACAGTTTGCTGTAACTGACTCTGTTCCATTTCCTGCTGGTTGACCTCTTCTCTTTCCTTCTATCTTTGGCTGCATTAGCTTCTCTAGAGAGATAGGTCTGAAGTAGGTTAATTGGAGCTTTAACGTTTATGCTTTCAGTGAGAAACTTGGGTTAGTTTAAAGAAGATGATCCATTGGCTTGTTTTCTGGGCTATCCCTGATATTCTCAGGAGTCTTCTCCATCACCAAAGTTCAAAAGCATCAACACTCTTCCTATTCTGCTTCTTCAATGTCTAACTTTTGCTTTCATGTCAAAGGGAATACCGTGGCTTCCATAGTTCAAATTTTTGTAGATATAGACTCATCGAGACCAGTGGAGAGGTCAATCTATAGGTACCTGAGAAGAGCTTATTGTACAGCCTTTCAGAAAAAACAATGGCTGCCAACCTGCTTCCATTGAGGACATGTCTACTGCATGAGTCAGAAAGAGGGCTGTGAAAATATCTACAGACCCCTCACATCCTGGACATAAATTGTTTCAACTTCTACCCTCAAAGCGACGCTATAGGGCTCTGCACACCAGAACAACTAGACACAAGGCCAGTATTTTCCTGAATGCCATCACTCTGCTAAACAACTAATTCTCACAACACTGTCAAACTATTTACTAAGACTGTGTTACTGTTATTCTTCTCACCTTTCCTATTACCTATCTCCTCCTACTTATGACTATAACCTTGTTGCTTCTATCTTTATGATTTATTTAGTTTCCTAGTATGATTTGATTGCTTATTTAATATCCTATGACTATCATTAAATGTTGTATCTTATGATTCTTGATGAATGTATTTTTATGTACACTGAGAGCATATGCACCGAAGACAAATTCCTTGTGTGTCCAATCGCACTTGGCCAATAAAAAATTCTATTCTATTCTATTCTATTCTATTCTATTCTATTCTATTCTATTCTATTCTATTCTATTCTATTCTATTCTATTCTATTCTATTCTATTCTATTCCAGAGCTCAAAATATTCATCAAAAGCAGTGATAATGTGTTCAGTTCAACTTACTTATACTTTACTTCTGTATCTCCAACTCACCTTGTAGCATACTATAACTATAAGAAATGCTATGCTTCCTTATTGCTGAAAAGATCTTCTGTATATCTTTTGAAACAAGGAGCTAGATCAAGTCACCTCCACCATTTCTCACCTGAGAAGTATAACTTCTCAGTTGAAATATTGGATATTTATTTTAATAATTATACCCAGTAATATGGCTGGAACGGTGACATTCTTGCAATAATTTTCTGATCCCAGTTTCAGGGAACTTAGCTACTTCAGTGCATTTCTTCATATTCCTGGGTCAGGCCTCGTCTCTACCTTACGTAGAGTCTTGTCTGAAAAGCATCCTTTCTCAGCTAGACTTCTAAGAAAGAAAGGCAGACGGTAATTTAATAAAATAACAATGTGCAAGAAAATGCATCACACTTCCTGCACGTAATTGGCTTTTCCCTGAATTCAGCGGTGGATTTTTTTTTGGCACATTGTTTCGATGGTCTGAGAGATGTATTGAAAAATGCCTGCAAAGGAGACATGCCAGAAGTGGTTTGTGAGTTATCATTACCAAATAATTAGAAAACACCATCTGCAATTTACATTTCTCAAATATTATCTGAGTGATCCTTAATAAATCCAAGTAGGCAACAAACTAGCTGACCTTTGAACTCAGCCAGTATGTTAGTGCATATGTATATCCTTTGGATAACATACCTCACTATAATATATATATATATAAAATAGGAACAGCATGTCATATAATATATCATCATGTTCTTGTCAACAGTCAGATCTGGCTATTTTTTAATTATTTTTTATTTATTTATTTTGTCAAGCAGATATACGATAACAGGTAAAAGTATAAACATAATTTGAATACATGAAAAGAGTAAGTAAAAAGGAATATTGGGACAGGGATGGTAGGCACGCTGGTGCACTTATGCACGGCCCTTACAGACCTCTTAGGAATGGGGTGAGGTCAACAGTAGACAGTCTAAGGTTAAAGTTTTGGGGGTTTGGGGAAGAAACCAGAGTCAGGTAGTGCATTCCAGGCATTGACCACTCTGTTACTGAAGTCATATTTTCTGCAATTGAGTTGGAGTTGTTTACCTTAAGTTTGTATCTGTTGTGTGCTCGTGTATTGCTGTGGTGGAAGCTGAAGTAGTCATTGACAGGTAGGACATTGTGGCAGATAATTTTATGTACTATGCTTAGGTCAGACTGAAGTCGGTGTAGTTCTAAGTTGTCTAAGTTCAAAATTTGGAGTCTGGTGGCATCAGGTATTTTATTGCGGGTAGAGGAATGGAGGACTCTTCTCGTAAAATATCTCTGGACTCTTTCAATTGTATTAATGTCCGATATGCAGTGCGGGTTCCAGACAGATGAGCTGTATTCAAGAATTGGTCTAGCAAATGTTTTGTATGCTCTAGTTAGCAGTACAATATTACGAGAGAAGAAGCTACGCAAGATTAGGTTAACAACTCTTCGTGCCTTTTGGGCAATGTTGTTACAGTGGGCTCTGGCACTTAGCTCTTTAGAAATGAGTACTCCAAGGTCCTTGACAGAGTGAGGGTCATCTACAGGGTCATGTCCATCTAATTTGTATTTTATGTTTTGATTTTTTTTTTTTTTTTGGCCAATGTGCAAGAAATAAGATGAATGTGCCACATCACAGACCCAAGTTTCCATCAAGAGCAATAGCCTTCGGGCTGCCATTTTCAGAGTAAATATAGCAGAGGTAAGCGTATCATCTGTATTGGAATGGATCATTCTGTATTCACCGTATTGTTGCACTGCAGTTTGGAGTACATCTTCAATGGTTCTTTGGAGCAGCGGTCACCAACTGGTGTGGTCCATGGACCACTGGTGGTCTGCAAGAAAATTTTGGCGGTCTGCAGAAAAATCTGGACATTATTTGCATTTTTTTATGTTTTATGACCATGTTTCTCCGGGACTTTTCTTTTGAAAATAAGCACTTGGGCTTATTTTTGGGGAGATCTTATGTTTTTTGAGGTGCAGGAGGTGGTGAACGTGATCACCTCATGGCTGCTGGGCCCCTTAACCATGGCCCATGGATCAGCTGAACCAGTGAGGGCCAGGAATTCTTACTTCTACTGTAAGCCCATGCTTCCCACAAATGTCATTTTCTCAAGCAGCAGCAACCGTGGGGGCGGGGAAAACCTATTTCGATGGGCCGCATGGCTTTGTGCCTCATCGTAGCAGCAGCCTGAGCAACACCTGAGCTCCAGGCCTGGTGGAGCGCAAACCCGTGGTTGCTGCCTGCTCCAGAGCCGCAAGGTGAGCTGAGGAAGAGAGGGACCCTAGGCTGCAAGGTTGCCTGGCACCATGGGCAGGGCTGGGCTAGCAAGAGTGTGCTGGAAACATCTCCAGGCACCCAGAGAGACAGAACTCCTGGCCCTCGCTGGCTCAGCTGATCCGTGGGCTGCGATTAAGGGGCGCAGCAGCCATGAGGTGACCAGAGAAGGGAAGGGCTGCCTCCTGTGCTGGCCACATCCTCCCCCTTCACTAGGCCTATTATTTTACAAATGTATTTATCTTTTTTAAAAAATTCATATTAGTGGTCTTCTTGACTCTGCTTCTCTAACGTATCTCCTTAGCCTGGTAGTCAGTGCTATGAGCCTTGTTTAGGACTTCAGAGAGACTCCGAACCTTGTATTATTTCTTTTGTTGTTGTTGTTGTTTTAAAAACAAAGCTTTATTAAACATATAAAACTAAAACACTATACTATATACAAGATACATATATATTAATACAAATGACAATACATAAAAAAGAAAAAGTGACTTTGGTCACACGTCCATTATCTTATTAACGGTGCATATTTGTTAATTATTATTATCATACAAAATTTTTCATTTACTCTCATTTCTGCGACTTATCCAATCATACCACCTATTCCATGCTATATAACATTTTGAGTCTACCTTGTCCTTCATTTCAAATGTTAGTTCCGCGCAATTTCCGCGCAATTATTTCCGCACAATTATAGATTTTTTGGATTATCAATTGATCTGTTGGCAGTTGGTCAGTTTTCCAATATTGGACGAGCGCCAATCTGGCTGCAGTGACTATGTGTAATATTAAATACTTGATTTCTTTCCTATAGTTTTCTTTAATCATCCCTAATAGCAAAATCTCTGGTTTAAGTTCTATTTTTTCCGATGTTATTTCTATTAGCCAAATTCTTACTTTTTCCCAATACTTCCGAACCTTGTATTATTTCATTTTATCCCTAAACTTCACACCTTTCGGCAATCCCACCAGTTGACTAATCTCTCTCAGAGTTACTTTGTTCTTGGCCTCTAACCTCATTTTCCAGATCTTTCTTAGGAAGAGGAGTTATGGAGACCATACATTTTGAAAAGATTACCTTTTCCCTTTCCTTCTCTCTCTCTCTCTCTTCTACCCCTCTCCCTCCCTCTCCCTCCCTCTCCCCCCTCTCCCCCTCTCCCTCCCTCTTTCCTCTCCCTCTCCCTCTCCCTTCCTCACTCCTCCCCTCCCCCTCTCCCTCCCTCTCTCCCTCTCCCTCCCTCCCCCTCTCTCTCTCTCTGTATCAGCTTAGTTGACTGATTAACAACTGATCAACATTCCTGACCATTCCCCAGGAATAACATTCTGCATAGGTACATAGAGGAACAGCTATATCTGGGACTGACTGACATCTGGGAACTCTTAAATGGGCTTTTCTTGGAAACGAGTAAAAGTTGTGAAAGGGCAGGATCCCATCTGCACAAGGAGCAACTCCTTCCTTCTGTGAACTTTGGAAGGCAAAAGAGATCTGGAAGACAAACAGCCTTCGTTTTGTTCTCGGAAGGATCTGTAATATTTATAGCATGTTCAATTTTGAAAACGGCTATTACCTTAGATTAATGAAAATGGGTTTATGAGGAGCAAACACCAAGAATGAAAGAAGGCTCTTTTTGATTACATTCATCCCAGGCTGCCATCAAGCTGGCCTTGCAAACTACACTTATTTCATTATTTAGTGTAGTTTATTGCTCTTGAATTACTTTTTTTTCCTCCTCCCCCCACCCCCCTTCACTGCAATGACACTTCAAAATGAATGCTTGCATCCACTGATTTCCATAAGCGTGTTCGGAATTCATCCGAGAGCCATCTTTTCCCATTCTTTTTCCTCCTCCCTTCCTCTTTTGAGTGACAAGCGTAATAATAATGAGCTCAGGAGAAGACATAATCTTGAAAATTAGACAAGGAGTGGATAAAAGGGAACGGGGTTGTATTAGCGAGCAAAAGAAATTACATTTCCATCAAGGAAGGCAAAAAAAAAAATTAGAGACTTTTCACAAATTGCTCGGACAAACCTACCATAGAAGGGTGGGTGGGGTGGAGGGGAGAAATCAGACAGACTTTCCAGATTAGAAGCAGAAAATGAGACAGCCCTTCTGCGTCGGCTTGGGGGGGGGGGGAAATTAGATGCCAAGAGTTTGTGATATTTAAATGGGGAAAGGGGTATGGCGCGCCTCACTCTCTCTATTATCCCCGGACAGGTATGCGAATTCTTGGGGCTGACAGAAGTGGGCGATAATGGGCAGGGGTTAAATCTCAAAACAGTAAAGAGAAGATCAGGTCTAAGACGCTCCTGAAGTTTTGTATCTAATGCTGACAGGTGCCTCCAATTTCTTCCTCTCTCTCTCTCTTTCTCTCTCTTTTTTAAAACAAAGCTCGCTGAGGATGTCACTGTAATAACTCTTTCTGAATGGAGATGGACTCTGCAAAAGATTACACACACATTAGGTTATGGCTAGGAAGCTTCAAGAAAAGCACACCTTGCATCTAGACTCCTTCAGATGAAGTAATGGCTAATAGCTACTTCATTGAGGGAGAGAGAAAAAAAGAAGAAAGTTAATGGTTACCTAATTTCAAAGGAAAGAAGAAGGGAAAGAAGGCATCTGTCTCTCTCTCTTTCTACTCCAAAGATTCTAGCATCTAGTTCCACAGATATTATTAGTACATGGTGATGATTTTACCTTTTTGATTTGAAAGGGTCTCTTGCTGATGACAGCAGATAATGTCATTTTAACACACAAAACCCAGCAGAGGTAATTTAATATCTGGCAAATTGGTAACCTATGTACATGATCCTTATTGTTAACAACAACAACAACAAAATCTGATTATTCTTCCTTTTTTTTATTTTTTTTGAGAATGGAGACATTTTTCTCATCTTATGAAGGACGTTTCTCTGATCTTTTATTGTTTTCCTTTTCGCTTGTTTTGATTTTTTGTTGTTGATGTTGTTTTGTTGCTTTAAATGTGACAAAATCTTAACATTACCATTCTACACAGTTTTTTTTAAAAAATTTATTTTATACATTGTTCTTCGGATGCTGGAAATTAATTTGAGAGAGCATGGAAATAGATTGCCGTGTAAATACACAAATCCAGAATGCAGACATAGAAATAAAAATGTCAGTATACTGAAGGGAATTAAAAAAAAAGAGGGTTTCTTTGTGATTTATATTGGAAGATTATGTTTAATTTCATAACATAAAAAGGCCTCCTTATGTTATGAAACAAAAATAAATCAGAGCATTGCACCACTTAAAGTTATTGTTTGATGGATTAGTGTTTTTGTGATGGGAGCACCACCAAAAGTCCAGGTATAAGCAGAGTGTCATGGAAAAGAGTCTACACTATCTTGATGTTGACAATCAATCAATCAAACAAACAAACAAACAAACAAACAAACAATCATATGATCAAATAAACAAATAATAAATAAATTTAAGGCAAGGATGATTGCCTTAACAGAATAACAGAGATGGAAGGGATCTTGGGAGTCTTCTACTTCAACCTCCTGTAGCATTTCAGACAAATGGTTGTCCAATCTCTTCTTAAAAACCTCCACTGATGGAGCACCCACTACATCTGAAGGCAAGTTGTTCCACTGATTAATTGTTCTAACTGTCAGGAAATTTCTCCTTAGTTCTCGGTTGGTTCTCTCCTTCCTTCCATTGCTTCTCATTCTACCTTCAGGTGCTTTGGAGAATAAGTTGACCCTTTCTTCTTTGTGGCAGCCCTTAGATGTTGGAACACTGCTATTATGTCACGCTCCAGATTCTACATTTGACTAGGACCATTCCATCTGAGCTATTCACCTGTTTGCAACCACAGAAAGGATAAAAGACCTGAAGTGCTCTGAATTAAGGGATTGCGTTTATCGTCCCTCATGAAGAAAATCTATGTACGTGTTCATTAAGAGTTGCAACAAATTGATGGCTCTTAGTCAATCAAATAAACAAATAATTTAACCTGAGCTTGTAACTCTGCTTAGGATGTGTTCGCTTTGTATCATCAAACTTATTGATTTTTGGCTTCTTGTACAGGGCTAACAGTTATTTTGCTCCTTTTCTGATAATTTGGAAAACAATTTTGTTGGTAATCATTGGTTTCATTATGATGGGCCTTTGCAAAAGATGCTAGCAATTATTTGGTTTTATTGGAATTTTTCTAGCTAAAAATTCCATTCCTGTTTATGAAGCATTCTAGGATGATTGAATATCAGAATAACAGAGTTGGAAGGGACCTTGGAGGTCTTCTGGTCCAACCCCCTGCTCAGGCAGGAAACCCTACACCATTTCAGACAAATAGTTGTCCAATCTCTTCTGAAAAACCTCCATTGTTGGAGCACCCATAGCTTCTGGAGGTAACTTGTTCCACTGATTAATTGTTCTAATTGTCAGTTATTATTCTAATTGAATCATTGGCAGCCCGAAGTGATCATCACTGTTGGAAAAAGGTTCTTTAACTTGTAGGCCATAAATTGAATTTCAACTATTGTGGAAGATGAGATCTAAGCAATTGTTGAGCCTAGTGTTGTTAGTTACCAATTGCTCCAGCCCCACAGTTGTAACAGCATTGTACAGGGTGGCATCATGTATAGGTTTGGTTGTACATTCATTTAGGGTCCATTAAATAAGAAGCAAATTGAGATCACGAAGAAAGATAAGGGGGTGCGGGCAGGAAGCTATCCACGTTAGCAGTGCAGTTAGCTTGTTTGTATGACCAAGGTTGTTAGGAAATGATTTTTACCTAACTTGTTGGGTTGACAATATATAAACCATGAATATAGCTTTAAGACTGCTGTATTGCTGTATTGCATCATACTGTGTCCTGATTGGTTAGCTCTGTAGCCAATGTCCTTAAAAGGGAGCTAGAAACCTGGTTTGTTTCTCTTTGATTCTCTTTGCTAATCATTACTGATCTTTGCTGTGTTTTGCTACTGTTTGCAAATACAGAAGAACTGATTATTGTATATGACTACGATGACTGGTAAGAAGACTTTGTTATTGGATTATCCCTGGATTATTGTTTTACTATCTACTGCTTTATACGTGTATGACCTGGACTGTTTATTGGACTGTGCCTTATTACTATTTCCTGAAAGTAAGCACAACTCAGTGTATCTCTGTGTTGGCTGTGTTATTTCCTAAGTACTCTCAATCGCTTTTCATGTACACACCTTTACTACTCAAGGGTTGCTCTGCAAATTCCTCAACAAAGGTCGTAATCAGGGGCTCTGTAAGAAATGAACTGTGGTATTTAGGGACATTTGTTGTTCTCCAAAGATGTTCAACCCATTATGGAGAGAGAAGGAGATCTTTCTTCACCTTACAGCCAAAGTATCTCTTGAAATGAAAGCCTAACCCATTTTTTTTTCCTTTTGGTTATGCCACTAGATATTCAGATATTCTGGAGAAAGAAAGAAAAACCATCTGTAAAATTCTGACACCTCTTCGGAATGTTACCTGGAATGCTGAGAAAATTCCAAGGATACATTGCGCTTACTCTGGTTTAGCTTCCTTTGGAAAAAGGTCACCGAAAACATTTGACATTGAAAAAATACCTCAGCTTCTTTAGAAATGTAATAAATATGCAAATGAATCATGCTGTAGGTGGAGGCAAAGAGTACAACATGTTCAGAAGCAAGCTATATCATAGTACATCCAATTTCCAGAAAAGGGAAGCACTTCAAAATGCATTTTCCAGGTCTCAGATCAGGCCAGCTCCTGCCTTTCTCATTCTCTTACTCCCTCCCTCCCTCCCTCCCTCCCTCCCTCCCTCCCTCTCTCTCTCTCCTTCCCTCCCTCCCTCCCTCTTTCTCTCTCTCCCTCCCTCCCTCTCTCTCTCTCTCTCTCCCCCTCCCTCCCTCCCGCCCCTCTCTCTCTCTCTCTCTCTCCAGATTGGTATCCAAAGTCTGTCCCTTTTTTTGTCCTTTTTACAAGCTTTGATTTATTTTGAAATGGAAGGGGAGAAAAAAAATAACTGTCAGGGTCCTGCTTCTAGTAACTTTGGATCATTATTTGCAATTTCCCTAAGAGAAGATGCGCTGACATTTTGGTACTAACTAGCAGGAAGACTTCAGGGGTCCTTCTGATGCCATTAACCCTCTCAACTTTACAAAAATGGAGGAAGAGCTGAAGAAGCAGAAACCTGATCTAGACATACTGCAGAACCGAGTGGTACAATCCTGAAATAGGAGAAGGAATTATGTCACCCAGCTTTGGTGGAGATGAAAACCATATTTTTTGTACGTGCGTTGCTCCCTTGAAATAATATTGGATACATATCACTGCCTGGTGTAATGTTGCCTATTCTTCTTTTGTGGTAGGTAAACAATTTATCTTTTAATATTGCCTATTCTTCTTTTGTGCTCAGTAAATAGTAAAAAAGCCAACACAGTTCTAGGCTGCATAAACAGAGGGATAGAATCAAAATCACGTGAAGTGTTAATACCGCTTTATAATGCTTTGGTAAGGCCACACTTGGAATCCTGCATCCAGTTTTGGTCGCCACGATGTAGAAAGAATGTGGTGACTCTAGAAAGAGTGTAGAGAACAACAACAAAGAGGATTAGGGGAGTGGAGGCTAAAACATATGAAGAACGGTTGCAGGAACTGTATATGTCTAGTATAATGAAAAGAAGAACTAGGGGTGACATGATAGCAGTGTTCCAATATTTCAGGGGTTGCCACAAAGAGGGAGTCAAGCTATTCTCCAAAGCACCTGAGGGCAGGACAAGAAGCGATGGTTGGAAACTAATCAAGGAGAGAAGCATCCTAGAACTAAGGAGAAATTTCCTGACAGTTAGAACAATTAACCAGTGGAACAACTTGCCTCCAGAAGTTGTGAATTCTCCAGCACTGGAAGCTTTTAAGAAGAGATTGGACAACCATTTTTCTAGGTTTCTACAACCAGATCTCATTGATCCAGTAAGGAAATAATTCTAGCACCTTCATCTTTTGGAGAAACAGAATTTAGAGACTTTTGACCTTGGCTTCTGAAGAAGAATGCTGTGGACTCTGTACCTGGAATATGGTAACCTGAAGGGTGGCTCTGATTATTTGAAAATCCCCAATAAATCCACATGATGTTTTTGAACATTGCTTCTCTGCAAACCATCCCATCTAGATGCTAATTGGAGAAAGGATTATCTAAGGTGGTCTTTCCAAAGTCAACATAGGAATTATATGATCTCTCTCTCTCTCTCTCTCTCTCTCTCTCTCTCTCTCTCTCTCTCTCTCTCTCTCTCTCTCTCTCTCTCTCTCTCTCTCTCTCTCCCTCCCTCCCTCCCTCCCTCCCTCCCTCCCTCCCTCCCTCTCTCACCCACCCACCCACCCATTCTTTCTCTCTTATCTGCAACTAACAACAACAAATACATAAAGCAGAACAGCTTTACTAAAATGTTTCTTGCTGGTCCATAGAGATGTGTTTTGCGGAATACTCTATGGTAATATAGAGTAGGGTGGTAGACTAGAAGGATATTAAAAGCTCCCTTCAGTCCCCCACCTCATAACTGATCCATAATGTATCCAATAATTAGAGATAACAACTTGGCTTAGTTCTCTCTGCAAGCAACCATGGGTTGTTTTCAGGAGCTAAGGTTCGTTAGTTCTCGATGGGAAAACCAGCAAGAAATTGCAGGGATGTATGCTGGACTGAAATGAGATGTGGTGGCTCAGTGGCTACAACACTGAACTTGTCAGTTGAAAGGTCGGCAGTTCAGTGGTTCGAATCCCTAGTGCTGCGTAATGAGGTGAGCTCCCATTCTTTGTCCCAGCTTCTGCCAACCTAGCAGTTTGAAAGAATGTCAAAAATGCAAGTAGAAAAATAGGGACCACCTTTGGTGGGAAGGGAACAGCATTCCCTGTGCCTTTGCTGTTTAGTCATGCCGGCCACATGACCACAGAGACGTCTTCGGACAGCGCTGGCTCTTCGGCTTTGAAACAGAGATGAGCACCATCCCCTAGAGTTAGGAACGACTAGCACATATGTGCGAGGGGAACCTTTACCTTTACCTTTTATGCTGAACTGAGAAATAAAAAAAATTCTCCCCCCTCTCCCCTCCAAGAGAAAAGTAGATTTTTTCCCCCCAGAAAATTGCGAAGTAAACTGCAAGTGTGCAATATTGAGGTCTGAGTTCATTTTAAGATGATCTTCACTGTTTTGATGAGGACAAAGAACTAAGGACAAAAGGAAGTACTTCTGCAACACTGATTTAATTTCTAACAAAAAGAAGAAGAAGAAGAAAAAAGAAACTTTCTGCTTTTCTCACTTAGCCTCTCCCCCCCCCTTTTTTTTTTTTTGCTCTTTACATTTTATTCCCAAGATGATTTTCAAGTGGAAGCAAGAATCTCTTTCAAGGCAAAATCATTATTATTTGCATAATACAGGCTTGCATTTAGTTAAGAATGCACATTTTTTATTACCGTTCCCTTGAAAAATCAGCCAGTTGGATTGAGGAATGGAAATGTCTTGTGAAAGTCCTAGCTGTTTGAAGAAGGACAACTTTGTGACACATCACACCCAGGAGGAATGGTGTGGTGTACCCAAATCTCAAATCCTAGTGGCTCTCCTATTGTGAAGGTGAGCTTATTGTGCCTTTAAAAACATTGTCCTTCGAAAAACTGGTCACTGTTACACAACATCTTCCTTGTGGATTACCTGTTGCTAAAGGTGGCAGGTTTTGACTTTCCTCACCAGCATTGGCCAACTCTAAACAGGATCCGTACCCAACATGGTGTCTGCCAGGACTCATTGTTAAATGGGGTCTTGTCTCTAGCCCTCAGTATTACTGTGGTGCTCCTCGACAAAATATCTACCACATTGTGTCTGTCAGGGTTCCGACGGATGCCCTAATTAAATCATGAGCTTCATGATTTATTAGGAGCTTCATGTTGGCACGTTCCCAAATGAAGCCAGCTCTAACCCCATGTAATTTACGCCCCACTCATGACCCTGTTTTCCCCTCCCCCCCCAGAGTGTGCCATCAATCACATTCGCCAATGGAGCAATTTTGCAGGTTGTAGAGACCACTTCCCTCCAGCCGCTGTGGGTTACTCTGGGAGACAACCTTGAGAGAGATAAGTGTGGAATGTGCATCTGTCTTTGGCTGCCATGCTGTTTCATTGGTTTCCCATCCCCCTTGCCTATGGCAACTTGAGAGCAGGCCAGGGATGCTTTGCGAGTTGACAGTGTCTGAATGTCCATCAAGAGCTCACACCAGCCCAATGTCTGATTTTTTTCAACATAGACCACCCCGTCCTTGAATGGCTGGACATTAACATTTGAACTATGATAAGTCAATGTATTTGCCATATGCTAAATAAATAAAAACCTGCTGCTAAATGTTGGGAATGGTTCAAAGTGTATGGACTTCTCTCTTTTAATTCTTCTCAAGCTCAGTGGCTTGGAAAGCTTACTCTATCTAGAGATCCAAGCTGGAAGGAACGCAAAGTAGGGTAACCACAAGAGTAAAGGGATGAGAAATGAGATTTGTCAGGGGAGAGACATAAGAACCAAGAGTATATTTAGCCTGGAGAAAATGTGACTCAGGAAGGATGGGATGAGATGTTTCAAAACCCCAGAGGATTGTCAACACAAAAGAATGTCGGCCTCTGTTTTCTTCTTTCCCAGAATGAAGAACAAAGACATTCCAGGAAGACAAGTTCTCAAGGAAGGTTAAGAGAAGGGTTTTAAAGAATAAAACAATTTGAAAGTTGAAGCAATGATCAAAGCAGCTGGTGAGTTGCCCTCTTTTGGATACACTTAAACAGAGAGTGGATGTCCAGCTGTTGTGAAGGCTTTAGCTTTCATTCATGTGTTAAACAAAGGATGGTGCATAGTTGCCTTGACGGTTTCTTCAAATTCTAAAATGATATGGTTTGTCCAGGATGCGGGAATAAGTTGGAACTGTGTCTGTAAGGTTTAGGATACTATTTGAGCTACCATATCTAGCCTACAGAAACCTGGAGAGAGACTGTAAGACTGCTAAGAAATTACCTGTACCGTGGGCTATCTAAGGATGATCCAAATCTAGTGAACACATAGGTTGTTTTGATAGCATATAATGGTTGCTCTCATAAGAGCAACGTGGTGGCCTAGTGGTGTAGTTACTCGCCTCCCACTCAGAAGGTTGAGAGTTGAATCCTAGGCAGATATTTCCTTCTTCTAGGATGCAAAAAAAAAAAAAAAAAAAAATTGCTGCGAACCCCGTGTGGAGTCAGGAAGGGCACCCGGCCAGTAAATGCTCAGCTCCATCCGGTTGCCCAGACTCTACCCTGAATTATGGAATTACAGGTTCATAAAAAGGTTTTTTTTAGTGGTTGCTCTTATAAAAAGATCATATTGGAGTGAAGGCTTATTGGTCTTCAGATAGAGCTAATTGCTCATAAAATATCAATTTCTCAGATGAGGATTTTTTTCTCTCTCTCTCTCCTGTACCACTTGTCCTAGCCTTACTACTGTGGATTACTTACTGTCTTTCCTTATCTCGTTAACAGATTTTCTAAGCCTGCTAAGGATGCAATCAAGCTCATTTGCTTTTGTGACTCCTTATTTCCCCAGTTAACTACAGTAACCTTTCAAACACCAAAGCCGTGGGAGATAGGCAGCCTGGTGGCCCCAAAGTTGATGTTGAATTGATGGTGAAAGATGAGCTACTTTTGTGGAAGTGGGTTAATATTTAATGGAGGAAGCGGTGCGTGTTATTTTCTCTTATGTACTGCCAATTGAGTTTCTGAAAGCCTTTGAGTAATTGTAAGTAGCAGATGTAACACCACGGGGAAAGGAACTGTTCTTACTACCACCTGGCACAAGATGATTTTATATTCTTTAACAGTTCCACACGCCTTTTGGTGAGCAGATACATGGATCAAAGTCCTCTTGTAAACTGAGAAAAATCAACAAAAGCAAGAAAGTCAAAATGATTGACAGACGTTGGCAGTCGGGAAACCTGTTCTAAAATATCAGAATCTTAAAGCCAAGAGATGGCACCGACATTGAAAATCGAATGCAGATCGGATGAAAGTAAAGGAAAATTACAACCCCACCTAGCACAACTGAACCATTATATGTTTTGCATCTTGCGACCACGGAGATTTCCTCTTTCCCTCTTTTTTTTTTTTTTTTTTTTTGCAAGTGGATCTAGATTCCTGCAGGTTGTTTCTGGAGAGAGAAAAATATATCTCATATGGGGGATTTCAGTGCAGGACTGTGTGCGCTGGCTGAATTCTCTTAGCCAGCTGTTATAAAATATTTAAGCATCTGAGATATTTTTTTTTTTACTAAGAGATGCCTTCAAACAGAGGCAAACTTTTGAACTCTCTAAACAAAACATTGCTTCCATTCTTTGCCCCTGAAAGGATGCCTCGTTTTTGAATTATACGATTTTGCTTCCTTTGTTTAGATTTTAATTGTTCCTAAATTTTGAAGATGGTCCTACATTAGGATTAAAATCAAGCCAAGGTTATGCAAGAGATTGATTTATTTGTTTGTTTATTTTGTCGCAATCCTATGCCGCCCAACTCCCAAGGGACTCTGGGCGGTTTCCGACAAAGAATAAAACAATGCGAACAATATAGATAAAAATAATCGATATAGCAATGATCAGCAATAGCACTTCGACTTATATACCGCTTCCCAGTGCTTTTACAGCCCTCTCTAAGCGGTTTACACAGTCAACATATTTTCCCCAACAATCTGGGTTCTACCCACCTGGGAAGGATGGAAGGCTGAGCCAACCTTGAGCCTGGTGAGATTCAAACTGCCAAATTGCAGGCAGCTAGCAGTCAGCAAAAATAGCCTGCAGTACTGCATTCTAACCACTGTGCCACCTCGGCTCTTATCTTATATAGAGTAATGTTCTACCATAATGTTCTATATCAGGAGTGTCAAACACAAGACCAGTGGGCCGGATCCAGCCCACAATGTGGTCAGAACCGGCCTGCAGAGACATCCTGGAAAATGTAAGAGGGCGGCCCATGTCACTTCGGCCCAGTCTACGCAATGCGGAGAGGTCCACCCAATGCAAAGAGGCAACATCAGGCCAGCATGACTTCTACCCAAAGCAAGGAAGAAACATGGGGCCAGCATGGCTTCGGGCCAGTCTACCCAGTGTGAAGAGGAAACATGACAGCAGTTTGGGGAGTGGCATCAAGCTAGCCATGCCCACCCAATTGGCCACACCCACCCAGTTGGCCATGCCTGGCTGTCCCCCTCCCCCCGAGGTCAACCACACCTCTGATGCAGCCTTCAATGAAATTGAGTTTGACACCCCTGTTCTATTTGATGCTGCCATTGGTCATATAAAGTATAATGATTGTATCAGTGGTGGGATTCAATTTTTTTTACTACCGGTTCTGTAGGCATGGCTTGGTGGCGTGGCAGGGGAAGGATACTGTAAAATCTCCATTCCCACCACATTCCAGGGGAAGGATACTGTAAAATCTCCATTCCCACCACGCTCCAGGGGAAGGATATTGTAAAATCTCCATTTCCTCCCCACTCCAGGGAAAGGATCCTGTAAAATCTCCATTTCCTCTCCACTCCAGGGGAAGGGTACTGTAAAATTTCCATTCCCACCCCACTCCAGGGGAAGGTTACTGCAAAATCCCCATTTCCTCCCAATCAGCTGCGACTCGGGAGGCAGAGAATAGATGGGGGCAGGGCCAGTCGGAGGTGGTATTTACCGGTTCTCCAAACTACTCAAAATTTCCGCTACCGGTTCTTCAGAACTGGTCAGAACCTGCAGAATACCACAATACTGGATTTTATAGTTCTTCTACATATTGTCCTATCATGTGGATAGACACATCCAGTTGTTAAGTAACGTGTTCATCCTACAATTTGTCCTAGGCACATGGAAAGGCAATGCATGGGAAAGGGGAAAAGAAAAGAGAGCAAAGGTGCAGAAGAGGAAAGCAATATATAAGAAGGAAGAACAGAGAACTCAAGCACTATAGAATTGTGCAAAAGGATAGGAAAATCATGCCTTGAACCTCCATTTGCAGATGCTGCAAGTTACAATGCTGTGATTATTTCAGTGATGGGTTGCCCCTGGTTTGGACCAGTTTGCAAGAACCGGTAATAAAACTAGTGGGAGGCCCTGCCCACTGCCCCGGATGTCATCATCAGCGATCTGCACGCGATCCCGTTGCGAACTGGTAGTTCTTGAAGCTTGAAGCTTTCCATGCCTCCAGTAATTCCAGGAATAAGTCCTGATCCATATTTCTAAGCATTGGTCAGGATTTGGTTCTCACTGAACACGAGGCTGTGTTTAATAACTTTCTTACATTATTTTGCTGTACTCAATACTTCTAAGTCAGATGAGCATAAATGTGAAGACAAAAATGCTTTTTTTTAAAATCCCTCAAGTCTGCTGTTTGCTGAAAGGAACGAGTGTGCGACATTTATATTGGTTTTATCCCTGCCAGAATTCCCACCACAAGCCTGACTAGCTGGCTCAGTGGCTAAGACACTGAGCTTGTTGATCAGAAAGGTCGGCAGTTCGGCAGTTCGAATCCCTAGTGCAGGTCTCCTGCGTCAGCAGGGGGTTGGCCTAGATGACCTCCAAGGTCCCTTCCAACTCTGTTACTGTTAAAAAAAACTGTTAGAATGAGGCAAGCAAGCCAAATTGGACTGAAGGATAAAGCCTGAATCAAAGTCAATCAGTTCTACTCATAGTCCACATTATGTTGCCGTATACTTTGCTACTGCTCCAATGGATCAAAACTAGGTCTGAACTTCACAACAGAACAGAATAACAGAGTTGGAAGGGACCTTGGAGGTCATCTAGGCCAACCCCCACGCCCAAGTAGGAGACCCCGCACTGTTTCTGACCAATGGCAGTCCAGTCTCTTCTTCAAAGCCACCAGTGATGAAGCTCCTATAACTTCCGAAGACAACTTCTGTTCCATGGATTGATTGTTCTCACTGTCAGAAAATTACTTCTTATTTCCACGTTGAATCTCTCCTTGTTCAATTTCCATCCATTATTCCTTGTCTGGCCTTCGGGTGCTTTGGAGCAGGGATGAAATCCAGCAGGTTCTGACAGGTTCTGGAGAACCAGTAGTGGAAATTTTGAGCAGTTCGGAGAACCGGTAGCGGAAAGTTTGAGTAGTTAGGAGAACCGGCAAATACCACCTCTGGCTGGCCCCAGAGTGGGGTGGGAATGGAGATTTTGCAATATCCTTCCCCCAGGAGTGGGGAGGGAATGGAGATTTTGCAATATCCTTCCCCCAGGAGTGGCGAGGGAATGGAGATTTTGCAGTATCCTACCCTTGCCATGCCCACCAAGCCATGCGACATCCACCAAGCCATGCGACATCCACCAAGCCATGCCCACAGAACCGGTAGTTAAAAAAAAAAGATTTCACCACTGCTTTGGAGAATAGCTTGACCCCCCTCCTCTCTGTGGCAGCCCCTCAAATATTGGAAGACTGCTATCATGTCGTCCCTGGTCCTTCTCTTCACTAGACTAGACTAGCCATGTCAAGTATTTGCAACCAGCTTATATCAAATCCAGAACCAAGACTGAATTTAATGAGGGCAATTTTGTTCTATTGGTTTGAGAAGAATTTCTAATCTGCGGCACATCTGGGCTGAATCCAGAGTCTAGGAAGGTGAAAAACAACCTTGATAAAAGCAGCGGTGACAACTTTTGTAAGCCTGCCACGAAAACTGCAAACATGTCACCAAGAATAGAATTACCGAAATAGAGTTTAAATTAGATTTAGATTATACATGTAGATTAAAATGGGTGATAAAAAACCTGAGTGAATTTTTGTTTCCTGGTAAAGTTGGTGTAAACAACATGCAACCATTTTAAGAACAGAGGAAAAATTATTGCTCATTCTGTTTTTTCCTGCTTCTCTTTCTTTCTTTCTTTCTTTCTTTCTTTCTTTCTTTCTTTCTTTCTTTCTTTCTTTCTTGCTTGCTTACTTACTTACTTTTTTCTTTATCTCCTTCCTTCCTTCCTTCCTTCCTTCCTTCCTTCCTTCTTTTCTTTCTCTCTCTCTCTCTCTCTCTCTTTCTTTCGTCTCTCTCTCTCTCTCTCTCTCTCTCTCTCCCTCTCTTTCAACAAAGCAATCAATGCAACATGTAATCTATCAGCAAAGATAATAATTTAAAAAGGCAAATATTTATGGAAATAGAGGTGTTTTTCTGTCTGCCTTTTAAAACTGGGTCTGTGTGCTTCTCCCCTTTCAAAGTTTCCTGATAAATGTTAGTTTTCAAAAGTTCTTAATTATCTGCAAATTGTCATTTAAAGCTAAATAATTAGAAGAAACGTTTAAATGAGAGGAAGCTGTTAGACGTGCCCTGAGATAAAACACATTGTCAGGCATGTTAACTGGTAAACACAATCTTATTGGATGTTGGATAAAAATATTCTAGTTTACAGGAGGTCACATTTATGCTGTCTTTTTAAAAACGTGAAAATAAATACACTGCTTAAGCAGGTGCTGTCAAAGTTTCCCTGACCTTTATCTTCCAAACAAGCAAACTGCAAAACGAATGAATAGTATCAAGGGGGTGCAATTAAAACCCCGCACCCTATTGTATTAAAAATAAAATAGCTATTTAATTCCTGTAAAATGTAACAGGTTCATACAATTGAAAGGAAACCAAAAAGACCAATTAAAGAGGATAAACGGGATCTGTTTTTTTGTTTTTTTTTTTGGAGAGGGCTGAAATTAGTTAATAAATTTGGGGAGGGGTAGAAAGCAGGTAAAAAGCTTTTTTTAAAAAAAAACATTTGTATGCTATACACCAAGGCAGCTCCGTTCCCATTTGATGCCAGGCCTATTTCAATTCCATGACAAGCCAGCTCCTAACTCTCTCCAGAGAAAGAA
Organism: Ptyas mucosa; assembly: GCA_012654045.1. Classification (NCBI taxonomy): domain Eukaryota; kingdom Metazoa; phylum Chordata; class Lepidosauria; order Squamata; family Colubridae; genus Ptyas; species Ptyas mucosa. The sequence continues at coordinate 155,366 of WNWU01000063.1, read as the reverse complement.
GCTAACCCATGTTCACAAATAAATAATGTAAATTTAGCTGGTTTTGCTTAGGCTTGTTTTTGCCTGAACTGGTTCCATTTTCATTTTTCTTCTTCTTTTCTTCTTCTTTTTTTGAAAAAAAACCCAATCTGTATTCCAGATTATTTCTGCAATTCACAAAAGAAAAGAAAAAAAAAACCACACATAGCTTTTTCAAGGAGATAATTTAATTTCTAGTACATCCTAGCTGCTTCAGTGAATCTTTGATTCTGATGGTGTGAATTATAATTAATATATATATTATAATTGTAACTATAATATATATAATAATTATAATACATACAGAGAGAGATGCATGCACACCAGTGGTGGGATTCAATTAATTTAACAACCGGTTCTCTGCCCTGATAATTTCTTCCAACAACCAGTTTGCCAAATTGCTCAGAAAGTTAACAACCGGTTCTCCCAAAGTGGTGCGAACTGGCTGAATCCCACCACTGATGCACACCCATAAAACCTAAACAATTCTTTTATGAATTAGCAATAGCAATAGCTCTTAGACTTATATACTGCTTCATATTGCTTTACAGTCCTCTCTGAGTGGTTTACAGAGTCAGCATATTCCCCCCAAGAATCTGACTCTTTATTTTAAAGACCTTGGAAGGAGGGAAGGCTGAATCAACCTTGAGCTGGTCAGTATCGAACTCCTGGCAGTGGGCAGAGTTAGTTTGCAATACTGCATTCAAATCAGTGCACCACCGGGGCAGAAATAATCTGGAATATAGATTACTTTAAAAAATAAAAATAAAATAAATCATGAAAATGTTACCAGTTGAGGAATAAAAGGTAAAGGTAAAGATTCCCCTCGCATGTATGTGCTAGTCGTTCCCTACTCTAGGGGATGGTGCTCATGTCCGTTTCAAAGCTGAAGAGCCAGCGCTGTCCAAAGATGTCTCCGTGGTCATGTGGCCGGCATGACTAAACGCCAAAGGCACACGGAATGCTGTTACCTTCCCACCAAAGCTGGTCCCTATTTTTCTACTTGCCTTTTTTATGTGCTTTCGAACTGCTAGGTTGGCAGAAGCTGGGACAAGTAATGGGAGCTCACCCCGTTTATGCGGCACTAGGGATTCGAACCTTTGAATCTCTGCTGACCTTTCTGATTGGCAAGCTCAGCGTCTTAGCCACTGAGCCACCGCGTTGAGGCAAAGCAATTGTAATTGTAACAGAATCTTGGAGGTCCGAATGCTGTTGTCCACTTAGGGAGGGTCTGAGTTTATTTCCAAATAATACTTTTTGTTCCTGCTGTTATTTTTAATCTGACTATTAAGATCCCTGGTGGCTCAGTGTTTAGAATGTGGAATTGCAGGCTACTTCTGCTGACTGCCAACCGCCTGCAATCTCACCAGGCTCAAGGTTGACTCAGCCTTCCATCCTTCCGAGGTCGGTAAAATGAGGACCCAGATTGTTGGGGGACTCTGTAAACTGCTTAGAGAGGGCTATAGAAACATTGTGAAGTGGTATATAAGTCTAAGTGCTATTGCCGTTATCTTGACTGTTGCTTTTCATCCTGTCCCTTATTCCTTCTCCCCCATTACAGTTAATTTTTTGATGTAAAGATGTGCTATGATTGTCCGCCCCTAACGATGGAACGTACGTTTTCAACAGACAAATCTCTGACGTAGTAGCTTCTATTGCTTTGAGGACACTTATAAGGTACTATCAAAAATCCCACATAAATCCCACTGACCTAGAACAATAGCCCTCTCCTACCTCATCAACTATAGCCGTGATGGCGAACCTATGGCACGCGTGCCACAGGTGGCATGCGGAGCCATATTAGTGGGCACGCCAGCTCAGCTCTGGGGTGCATGCGCCCGCCGGCCAGCTGATTTTCAGGCCTTCTGGGCCCACCAGAAGTAGGGAAACAGGCTGTTTCCTGCCTCTGGAGGGACTGGGGTGCGTGGGGAAGGCCCGTTTTTCTTTCATACCTGGCTCCAGATCCTGCCTATTTATCTGGGAAAAGCAAAAACAGCCTTTCACACTCCCTTGGAGGCCCTACGGAGGCTGAAAGGGCCCATTTCCTGACTTCCGGTGGGACAGGAAGTGACGTTTTTTGCTGTCCCCAGCCTAGAGAGGCTCCTAGAGATTCCTAGAGAGGCTCCTAGAGACTCCTAGAGAGGTTCTGGAGGCTGGGGACAGCAAAAAATGTCACTTCCTGTCCCACTTTCAGCCTCCATAGGGCCTCCAAGGGAGTGAGAAAGGCTGTTTTCGCCCTTCCCAGATAAATAGACAGGATCTGGAGCCAGGTAAAAAAGAAAAACGGGCCTACCAGGCCATCATGTGCCAGGAGGGGGGGAGGGAGTTGTGCACACATGCGTGTGGGCACGTGCGCACACGGCCCTCCCCTGCCCCCGCTCTCCTGGCACGCGATGGCAAAAAGGTTAGCCATCACTGAACTATAGTATCAAAATCTGCATTCCAGAGCTTGGAAAATAAAATAAGGTGACCAAGTTGAATATCATTGATGCTTTGATGAATGTTTGTCATTTAAAAACCCTATACAGTAAATCCAAATCCAGTTAACCCAAGACTATTTAATCATTTGTCCACCAATATATTACAGATAGACAATATACTACAATATTCTACAGAGGAATTATTGAGTCTGTCATCTGCACCTCTATAACTGTCTGATTTGGTCCTGCAACCCACCAAGACAGAGACAGAGACTTCAGAGGATAATTAGAACTGCAGAAAAAAACAATGGCTACCAACCTGCCTTCCATGGAGGACCTGTATACTGCACGAGTCAAAAAGAGGGCTGGGAAAATATTTACAGACCTTTTACATCCTGGACGTAAACTGTTTCAACTCCTACCCTCAAAACGACGCTATAGGGCCCTGCACACCAGAACAACTAGACCCAAGGATGGTTTTTTTCACTCTGCTAAACAAATAATTCCCTCAACACTGTCAAACTAATCTCTAAGTCTACATTACTATTACTGTTAATCTTCTCGTCATTCCTATCACCCATCTCCTCCCACTTATGACTGCATGACTGTAACCTTGTTGCTGGTATCCTTAAGATTTATATTGATTGTTTCCTAGTATGATTTGATTGCTTATTTGTACCCTATGACTATCATTAAGTGTTGTACCTTGATGAATGTATCTTTTCTTTTTATGTACACTGAGAGCACCAAAGACAAATTCCTTGTGGGTCTAATCGCACTTGGCCAATAAAGAATTCTAATCTAATCTAATGTTTCAAAATTGTACCGAATATCAATAATCACCAGACAGTCGTTCTGAATACCAAAGCTGTGCATTTACTTGAAGTCTGAAAGATTGTTTTTAAATCCCTGTAAACAGATGGCGCTTAGTTGCATAGGAGAGCAAATGCTCTCGTATCTGTTGCATTGTCAAAGTAACTAATAAGAGCACAGAATGTTATTGTGCGTAAATAGCGACACATACGACATTCATGGAAGAAGGTCACAAATAAAACTCACAATTCATTTCAGGGGGAGGGAGCGAGATTCATTCTTGAACTCATGAGCTTAGCAGGACTGTAAGGTAACCTGGTGAGTTCAAAAGAGAAGCACGTGGCAAGCCATTTGCTTATTCTTGCCGAGCAAATTACACGGATGTGTACATAAAGTCAGCAGGGGGCAAGCGTAAGTGAAAGGATAATTTACTGTTATGAATTTACCTATCAGCTGTAGCCAGGATAAGCTTCTGGGGCAGGACAAGGCTCACATTCAAATGCTACACCCATAGTCATCCCCCTGGATCACTACATGACTTTCCCTGCCTAGAGAATAGAATAGAATAGAATAGAATAGAATAGAATAGAATAGAATAGA
>WNWU01000063.1:121901-133994 GCA_012654045.1 Ptyas mucosa | reverse complement strand
GATGGGATGGGATGGGATGGGATGGGATGGGATGGGATGGGATGGGACGGAATTGGATGGGATCCCTTTCCCTCTCTTCTCCCTCTTGTTCTCCCTCTCCCTCTCCCTCTCCCTGTCCTTCTCCCTCTCCCTCTCCTCTCCCCTCCTCTCCTCTTCTCTCCTCTCCTCTGCTCTCCACTCTTCTTCTATTTCCCCTCCCCTCCCGCTCCTCTCCTTCCCTCTCCCTCTTGCTCTCCCTCTCCCTCTCCTTGTCCTTCTCCCTCTCCTCTCCTCTGCTCTGCTCTGCTCTGCTCTGCACTCTTCTCCTTCTATTTCCCCTCCCTCCCCCTCCTCCCCTCCCCTCTCCCTCTTGCTCTCCCTCTCCTTGTCCTTCTCCCTCCTCTCCGCCCTTCTGCTTCCCTCTCCTCCCCTCCCCTTTCCTTCCGCCTTCCCTCTTTTTAAACTAGCATTTAGTTTGTTTGCTTTTATCTTAGTTGTTAGCCACCCTGATTCTTTGGTAGTAAGGCAGGCACAATGCACACTTGATAAATCAATAACAATAATAACTTTATCAATAATAATTAATTGCACCCCCTCCCAGTTACCTTATAGGAAGAGCATGACGGACTGGTGGCATGCATTTCGAGGCAAATTGATACCAGCTCTTTACTTTCTGAAATAATGATAGGATTAATATTCTACAATGCATTGAAGGTTTCTCCTCTGGAAGTCACATTCTTTGATTATTATTAGCCTTCATTTTCTTTGCCTGAATGAAAGCCAGAAGCCTTCGTTATCTTATTAGTTTGAAATGTGAATGAAATGTTCTTGGTTTAATAGGATCAAAACCAAAGAAGAGACAGAATACAATAATTTGGCATAGCTAAGTGTTGGCATTAAACATGTACGTTAATAATAACAGATGTTCCCTACTATTAAAAATCCTTTGATTTTACTCATAACTTGTTTCCTTGAAATGATAAACAAAGTCTAAATCATGACAGCTATTAAATGCGTGTGTCATAGCAACCCAGTTGTTTCAGTTTCTCTGGCTCAACGATCGTAAACAATGTCACCCATAAAATGGTGTGTGATTCTCTACCATGGACTAAAATGCCTATGAAGTCCCTTTTTAATTATTGAGTTAATTAGATTCCTCTAAAAGTTGGGAATAATAGCCAGAGGCCAACACGATGTTCTCTTGATAGTCCTCATCTTGACATGCAAGAGACAGTTTTAGTCCTAGTACAGAAATAACCCGGGAACCCCTTGGTATTTCTTCTGCATTGTTCTTTTTGTGCCAGTTACCGGAATAACAGAATGTTCGTCTACATTGCCCCCCTTTAAAATTATTTATATATAAAGTTTTAATGAACAGCAAAGGCAGAACAGAATACATATTTTACAAAGTAAGTAAGGTTCTCCAATGAGACATTGCTCCAGGTGACATATCTTAGGGAAGGCTGGTGATGATTCAAAGTGGAACATTTCAGATATTGCATCAGAACTATAAAATATCTCTCTACACTTGCCCATTGCAGTCTAATGTTTTCTCCCACCCTCTCATTTTCTCTCTCTCTCTCTCTCTCTCTCATTCTTTCTCTCTCGTTCTCTCTCTCTCGTTCTTTCTCTCACTCTCTCTTTCTTTTTCTTTCTCTCTCTCATTGTTTCTCTCTCATTCTTTCTTTCTCTCATTCTCTCATTCTTTCTCTCTCATTCTCTCATTCTTTCTCATTTTCTCTCTCATTCTCTCTCATTTTCTCTCTTTCTCTCTCATTTTCTCATTCTTTTCTCTCATTTTCTCATTCTTTCTCATTTTCTCTCTCATTCTCTCTCTCTCTCATTCTCTCTTTCATTCTTTCTCTCTTTCTCATTCTCTCATTCTCTAATTCTTTCTCTCTCATTCTCTCTCTCTCTCATTCTCTCTCTCTCTCCCAAGAACCATAGACATTGGTTGTCTGCAATTCCTACAGCTGGTGTGTTTTCCAAATGTTTCCAACAGGAACCATTTGTGTGCTAAAAAAAAAATTAAATAGCCATGTTTCTAACTTGATTTCCGTGCCTAAAAAGAAGTTTTCACAGCCATTCATAATTATGATATCTGAGTATCCTTTGTCACACGAACAAGGCAAAATTAACCTAGTGTTGTAAAAAAAACAAGTAAAGGACTTTGATCATGCAGCTGCCATTTCTCCTTACCTGCCCCACCCTGTGGTAATGGGCAGAAAGAGGGGAAAAAAGCTCTGAGGAACATGAGGCATGTATGAATACTATTTTAAGGTTCATGAAGAGATTCTTGCAAGTATGCTTCCATTCCCCAGAATAACAGAGTTAGAAGGGACCACGGAGCTCTTCTAATCTAACCCCCTGCTCCAGCAGGAAACCCTATCACATTTCAGAGAAATGGCTGTCCAATCTCTTCTTGTAAACCTTCAAATGTCAACTCAGAAAGCATCCCTGGCCTGCTCTCGAGTTGCCATAGGCCAGGGGGGATGGGAAACTGGCGAAATGGCACGGTAGCCAAAGACAGAGGCGCATTCCATGCTTATCTCACTCAAGGCTGTATCCCAGGGTTACCTACAGCAGCCAGAGGGGAGTGACCTTTCCAACTCACAAAATTGCTCTGTTGATGAATTTGATTGATGACACACCCTGGGGGCAGTGGGTAACAGGGTCATAATTGGGGTGTAAATTACGTAGGGTCAGATCTGGCTTCACTTGGGAATGTGCCGACATGAAGCTCCTAATAAATAACTGGATTTCTTTTGAAGCTTGGCTTGAGGCTCATGATTTAATTAGGGCATCCATCAGAACCCTGACAGCAAGCCAGCTCTGACCCTACGTAACCTGACATCAATGTTGGAGCACCCACAATTTCTGAAGGCAAGACGTTCTACTGATCAATTGTTCTGTCAGGAAATTTCTCATTTCTAGGTTGGTCATCTCTCCTTGATTAGTTTCCACCCATGGCTTCTTGTCCTGCCCTCAGATGCTTTGGAGCCTTTATCTTCTATAGAACTAGGAAGAGTCAAGCCCTGAGACATTTTTTCAAACTACATTTCTGCCTGAGACTCAAATTTCTCTTGCCTGACCATTGTTTTGGCTGCAGCTCTTCCTTAAGTTTTTCAAGGATTTTGCTGCTTCCATCCCATCGTGTTACTGTAGTTAGTGCACTTGTTTTGTGGAAGTTCAACCAGTCCAGCAAATCACCTCTTGATAACTCCAGATTCTAAGAGACAGATCAAAGTTTGTCACTGATGTGCAACCAAATTAAAGCATGGTCGATGTAAGAAAAATAGACCTTCATTTATTTCTTGTTAATCTGAGAAGAAATCTGGCTCAGATGATCCTAGCGTGCACAGCTTGTGTTCACAAAAGGAACTTTGACTTGTGTTTTGTATTTTCCAGTTATCTTGATTTCTGCTATCATCACAAACAAGGGGTTTTACAGAACCCTACATGAATGAATGGATTTTACTTAATGACTGTAATGGAATGTACTGAGGAGATGGATTCCCAGAAGGGAGGGGCCGCATTCCAGAGGAGTAAGAGGAAGCTCAGCCCAGATATTATATGTGAGAGAAAGAGGGTGAAGACAGTTCCTCCCCAATAGTTCCCAGAGCTATTGTAGATGCAGAGAGAGTAGAGTCCCTAATCTGGTATAATTTTGTGTAAAACAAGGAAGAACTCATCTTGGAAGAATCATCACATGTCATTCTTGGTTTTGGGCCTGACAACAACCCCCATATAGACCTAAATATATTTCAATTATTTTAAACACTACTTTTGCTTTGAATGTTTCATTGATGGCACACTTCAGCTGAAATCTGAAAGCATTGGTTTTAATGTATAACACACCTTTCCCAGCCTCTCCCCACCAACACTTTGGCTACAAAGAAGGAATAAGCCCATGGGGCAAATAGTAAAATATTGCTAAAGGCAAAGGTAAAGGTTCCCCTTGTACATATGTGCTAGTCGTTCCAGACTCTAGGGGGCAGTGCTCATCTCCGTTTCAAAGCTGAAGAGCCAGCGCTGTCCAAAGACGTCTCCATGGTCATGTGGCCGGCATGACTCAATGCCAAAGGCTCACAGAACGCTGTTACCTTCCCACCAAAGGTGGTCCCTATTTTTTCTACTTGCATTTTTTACATGCTTTCGAACTGCTAGGTTGGCAGAAGCTGGGACAAGTAACAGGAGCTCACCTGTTACACGGCACTAGGGATTCGAACCACTGAACTGCTGACCTTTTGATCAACAAGCTCAGCGTCTTAGCCACTGAGCCATCGCATCCCAAAATATTGTTACAGGCTATTATATTCCCTGATTCCTTCTCAGATAAAAGCTTTGATTTCAGAGAGGTGGTTTCAGAGATGGCCATCAGTGTTTATGAGCGTTAAAGTTCTTTCTGCTTCACTCATATGCTTTTGTTGAAAATTGCTCTCTCCGCCTTTCCCCCTCAAATCCAATACAGATAATTTGCACTTTAGTTTAAAAAAAAAAAGAAGAATCTTTATATATTTCAGTTAAATAAAAAAAAGAGAGAGAGAGAAACGACTTGCTGCTAATAACACCGAATATTATATTAAAGGTTCTTTTCAATTTCACTGAGCAAATAAAAGTTTTGTCAATCAAATGAAACCTATTTTTAAATTGTATCCTGACACACACACAAATGGCTTTGTTTTTGCAGCATGTCAGTGTAATGTAACAGTGTGAACTGAACAAAAGGACTAAACAGTTGGATTTTTAAATTTTTTATTGCGTTTTTCCTGAGGGGGGTGGGGGGGAATCAGTTCGCAACAGTCAGCCCTGAGAAATTGCCTTAGACGCAATGCTAGAGAATCGCTCACTTTATGCGATGTCATTTATAGATCAGGCCTTCGAAAGCAATTAATTTAATTGAAATAAAATTAAATACTTCCAGCAGTTGGAAGTATTATTTGATAGGGTTGACAACAGAGGCAGAGCCAAAGCTGTGAAAGTGTTCCTTCAGGGTATTGCTCAGCTCCATTGTGATGTGATTCTAGAAGGATAAATCTATGCGATGTGCCAGATCACCAGTCAATCACGCCAAAAGGAGTAATTGTGGGATCCTATTTGGGAACCTATTTCCTTGAAGCTGTTATTGCTTCTACAAAGAGAGGAACCGAGCACAGAGACACTTCCTTATTGTGGAAATAATGATGCTGTGATGAGTTCATTGCTCGTTGTACAAAGATCAACTAATAAATTACACTTTTCACTTCCCCAGAGGGAACTGTTCTGACCCAGCACCCCAAACATGACAAAACCTCTGAAGTTCACTCAAAAATTCCTTTAGTAGGAGCGCCAGCAGCACCGGCAAAAAGTTTCTCTCTCAACGCAGGCTAACAAGTCCATCCGATTGGAAGATGAATAGTTGTCTGCCACATCTATTCATCTCCACCCCCTGCCTTTCATCCAGTGGTGAAATCCAATTTATTTTTACTACTGGTTTTTTTTACTACTGGGCAGGGGGTTGGACTAGATAACCTACAAGATTAGGGTCCCATTGTTTCCATTGTTAGGAAATTTCTCCTTAGTTCTAGGTTGGTTTTCTCTTGGATTAGTTTCAATCTATTACTTGTTGTCCTGCCTTCAGGTGCTTTGGAGAATTTGATTGAATGGAAGGGTATTAACACAGAAGAACAACATTATCTAGATTAATATCGGCGCAATAATCAAGTAAAGAATACTCCAATCAGGGAACTTATTTCTTTATTTATTAATCAATTCTGGGCCTGAGTGGCGCAGTAGTCTAAGGCACTGATTAACATTCAGCTGCCTGCAATTACTGTAAGTTCAAATCTCACCAGGCTCAAGGTTGACTCAGCCTTCCATCCTTTCTAAGGTAGGTAAAATGAGGACCCAGATTGTGGGGGCAATAAGCTGACTTTGTATAAATATACAAAAGTATGAAGGCTATTGCTTAACGCATTGTAAGCCACCCTGAGTCTCTGGAGAAGGGCGGCATATAAATCAAATTAAAAAAAAAATCATGGAAAATATTCCATTCCCGAAAATATTCAGGAATTTTCTCTGTAGTTCTATGTTGGATCTCTCCTTGATTAGTTTCCATAGATTGCTTCTTGTCCTTTGGAGAATGGCTTGATTCTCTCTTCTTTTTGGTAGCCCCTTAGATAAGATTGAGCGGTGGTTCAATGGCTAAGACACTGAGCATGTCGATCGAAAGGTCAGAATTTCAGCAGTTCGAATCCCTAGTGCCGCGTAAAGGGGCGAGCTCCCGTTACTTGTCCCAGATTCTGCCAACCTAGTTCGAAAGCAGGTTAAAAATGCAAGTAGAAAAATAGGGACCACCTTTGGTGGGAAGGTAACAGCGTTCCGTGCACTTTTGGCGTTTAGTCATGCCAGCCACATGACCACGGAGACCTCTTCGGATAGCGCTGGCTCTTCGGCTTTGAAACGGAGATGAGCACTGCCCCCTAGAGTCGGAAATGACTAGCACATATGTGCGAGGGGAACCTTTACCTTTACCTTACTATGGGAACATAGTCAAAGTGGACATCTTTGAAAAGCAGAGATCACCCTATAATTACGTTGGTAATCTTGAGAAATGTACAATCATCAGAAAAGACCAGATTATATTACTGTACACCAACTCCTGAATTGTACCTCCAGCAGCAAAGCAATTACAGCAAATTCTTATTCATGGTCAAGGTATCTCCTGCCAGGTAAGTAGACAGACATAATAGTATTTAATTAAAATAACAACATTATACTTGAAAGAACTGTAACAGCAAACAGTAAAACAGAACTTCAGGGCCTGTACTTTAAGCAGCCTTGTGCTTTGTTTCTAACACAGAAATAAGTTCCATTATACTTACTAAAATAACATTGTTAATTGGGTTTCCAGCCTCACACTCCTTCTCCCTACACTGTATACTGTATAAAGTATTTATTTTTCCAACTACCGATGTTACAGACAACATAATGCCTATTTTAGGGATCAATTGCTATCAATTTATACTTGCAGTGTAAGTACAAAGAGCTAATTTTTATTACGAAATGTGAACGGATACGCGCTGAAAAGAAAATACGTAATTTTGAGACAGGCTACCTCTGTTTTGCTATCTTGCCTTTCTATCATAAATTAGCAATTTATGTGGGAGAAGAGCATACTGAGCTGGCAGGCGGAATTAAACATGTCATCAGTTTAGAATCCCTATGCAATGACAAGAGACCCAAGTCAATTCAATTCAAAATCAAATCTTTATTGTCAGTGCACAACATATGTACAATGAGATTGGTTGAGCTCCCTCAGTGCACCCCTCCCCAAACACAATACAACTCACAGTGAAGACAGAAAATCCCCGGCCCAATAAATCATATTAACAAACACCCAGTCCTATTGCACCAGTGTGAACATGTTACATGTTGCACCGGCCCTGCAAGTCTATTGTACTATGTAGTTATGATGTTATTTCGCATTCAGAAGTCTGACAGCCCACAGATAAAAACTGTTCTTCGGCCTGTTTGTGCAACCGGCTATACTTCTATATCTCCTTCCCGATGGTAGGAAGGTAAAGAAGTGCTGACCAGGGTGTGAGATTTCCCTGAGGATTTTCCTCACTCTTCTAAGGCAGTGAGCCCTAGTGATCTCATCTAGTTAGATCTATTTAGCCGAGGTGGCGCAGTGGTTAGGGTGCAGTACTGCAGCTACTTTAGCTGACTGCAAGTTCAGCAGATCAGCGGATCAAATCTCACCGGCTCAAGGTTGACTCAGCCTTCCATCCTTCCAAGGTGGGTAAAATGAGGACCCAGATTGTTGGGGGCAATATTCTGTTTAGTATACTGTCTTTGGTGTAAGCCGCCCAGAGTCCTCGGAGAGTGGGTGGCATAGAAATATAATAATAAATAAATAAATAGTGGTATGAGGGGACAGCCCACAATGTTTTGTGCTCACCACCCTCTGTAATGTTTTTCTATCCGCAGCTGTCAAACTGGCATGCCCTACTGTGATGCAATAAATGAAGACGCTGTCTATTGTGGACCGGTAGAAGGAGGTCATCACTCCCTCATGAATTCCATTGAATCTCATCTAGCACCAGTTTAGCATTGACCATTAGTTGGCCAGATTCTTGTGTACAGATAGCAATAATAAATTCTCAGTACCAATAAAAGAGAATATTTTGTAGCTCAGGGATGAAATGATGGATCCTTGGTGCTCTCTGAGCTTGGTTATTTTCTTGCAGGCATTTTATTACCCAAACTAGGTAACATTATCATCAATACCAAAGCTGGGACCCAACCACTCGCAAGAGAAGGTGCATAAGAATTTAATTTACCGTGTCGTATGATTGGATCCAGAAACGGTGGGAGAGAGATAAAGGATAATGTTGGATTATAATTATAGATGATGGAATAATTATGGTAATCAATAAGTATTAGAAATGTACATTTGTATATAAGAATCTGTAAATAGTTTCTATTTTTACTTTCTGATTATTGGTGTATATATACATGGATATTTTGGTGATGTTACACCGAGATAGAAAAACTATTATACATTTGTCTCTGTTTTTGGTTTTTTTTGAACTATAATAAAAATTTATTTTTTAAAAAAAGAATTTTATTTACTGAGTTTCCCTGAAAATAAGACCGGGTCTTATATTAATTTTTGCTCCAAAAGACGCATTGGGGCTTATTTTCTGGTTAGGTCTTATTTTGGGGGAAATACGGTACTAAATGCACCCATCTGGCTGACAATCTCAGCTGGGGCTTATTTTGGGGATAGGGCTTATATTATGAGCATCCTGAAAAATCATGCTAGGACTTATTTTCCAGTTGGGTCCTATTTTCAGGGAAACAGAGCAGATGAGCACAAACTCACTGCAGGAGTACTAATGATCTTACCAAGGGCCCCTCAAAGGCTTCCGTGCTTCGAATCAAGTATTCTTGGTTCTTTGTGCCTGACAAATACTTTGCAGTAATGTGTGTGTTTTATTGTGTTTTGTCTTGAACTGAGCCATCTGTGGTGGCAATGCCATAAAAAAAATCAGCATAAATATATTTTGATTTAAACATGTAAATGTATGTCTTTCTAGCAAACGAGCTGCTAATTTCCAAATGCCTTAGAAAAAAGTAGGTGTGGGAGTTTACCAGGTTATACTGAAGTATAACGGGTTTTTTTTTTCACTGTTACAAAAAATATGACATCCCCTTTTTTTTATTATTCCATTCATTTGCACCGCACAATGAACATATGCACAACCATCTATACAACTCTCTCACACAGTAATGTTTTCAGTGACTTAGACAAGTCAGATGAAAAAGAAAATGAACCTTTGAGCTGTTTCTTATCCTGGGAAGGATTCATATTTTTTTACTCATTCATCTGTACCATTCTCGGGTAACAAAAGATGAAATCTAGTTTTTCCACAGAAGTAAACTTTGTCTTCTCCCATCTTGTTTCCTTTTATTTAATCAACACAGGCAAACTTCTGTTCAGCTTGCCTTTTTCTCAGTTGCTGGGGTCAACTGTGCCCGCAATGAGCAAAATACATGGAGGTAAGGTTGGAAAAAGTGTTTCAATGTTCTCTTTTGCATCCAGTTTATGGTGGTAAATATGAAAGAGCCAGATATGAATGACAAATATGGTTCTTCCTATTTAACCTTCAACACTGCACTGTTGATAAGCAGGGTGGTGGTGGAGAAGGAGAGAGAGGGAGGGAGAGAGAGGGAGAGAGAGAGAGGGAGGGAGAGAGCATTAACTAAGACCGAATTGAGAGTAAAATGCATAATCTGTCTCCTTTAAAAGAATGAAGAGAGTATATTATTTTATGATCTGCCTTTCTCTATATGCTTGTTTAGACAAAAGGCTCCAGACTTGATTGAACATTAAGAATACGTACTATGTAACCACAATATACATATATATTTTGGCCTTGTTTCTTGGATTTTCCTGGAATCAGATCTTCTATTCTTATAGAATGAATATTCATATTCATTCACCTCTATATTCACCTTTTTAGTCACACTAGATGCTGTTTTAGGACCTCTTTCCAGAGCACGATACCATAGTCTCTTGAGACTGAAGGATGCCAATATATCACCTCTATAACTGTCTGGTTTGGTCCTGCAACCCAACAAGACAGACACAGACTTCAGAGGATAATTAGAACTGCAGAAAAAAACAATTACTACCAACCTGCCTTCCATTGAGGATCTGTATACTGCACGAGTCAAAAAGAGGGTTGGGAAAATATTTACAGACCCCTCGCATCCTGGACATAAATTGTTTCAACTCCTACCCTCAAAACAGCACTGTAGAGTACTGCACACCACAACTAGACACAAGAACAGGTTTTTCCCGAACACCATTACTCTGCTAAACAAATAATTCCCTCAACACTGTCAAACTATTCACCAAGTCTGCATTACCATTACTATTAATCTTCCCATCGTTCTTATCACCCATCTCCTCCCACTTATGACTGTATGACTGTAACTTCTTGTTGTATCCTTACAATTTATATTGATTGTTTCCTAGTATGATTCGATTGCTTATTTGTACCCTATGGCTATCATTAAGTGTTGTACCTTATGATTCTTGATGAATGTATCTTTTCTTTTTATGTACAATGAGAGCCTATGCACCAAAGACAAATCCCTTGTGTGTCCAATCACACTTGGCCAATAAAGGATTCTGTTCTGTTCTATTCTGTTCTGTTCTATTCTATTCTATTCTATTCTATTCTGTTCTGTTCTGTTCTGTTCTGTTCTGTTCTGTTCTGTTCTGCTCTGCTCTGCTCTGCTCTGCTCTGCTCTGCTCTGCTCTGCTCTATTCTATTCTATTCTATTCTATTCTATCCTATTCTATTCTATTCTATTCTATTCTATTCTATTCTATTCTATTCTATTCTATTCATTCCAATATTCTGTTCTGTTCTGTTCTGTTCTATTCTATATCCTTGATTGAAGATGGAATGGAATGGAATGGAACGGAACGGAATGGATCAGAATGGAATGGAACGGAACAGAACAGAACACATTATTGGCCACATTGATTGGACACACAAGGAATTTGACTCCTCTGCATAACCTCTCAGTGTACCTACAAACAACAACGTAATATAATCATAAAATACCAGTAGCAGGAGGGTATCTGATGATGTGTTTGCAAGTGGCATGTGTTTGAATGGCATGGACAACATGGTTGAGATATGGCGATGCTGAAGGTTGCAAGGCAGAGAAAGACAATGGGGTGGGTGGGTGGTGGAATAAGATTCATTCCCGGGCCTATAGGCCCATCTTATTTAAATATAACACAATTTTTGAATCAGAAGGATTCTCTTAAGAAAGCACAATAAACAGAAAAAAATTCCATTGAGGAATCATGAGGAATTCATTCATGTTCTCTCCACTCTATCCTGCCCAGATCTTGTCAGAGTTTTCCCCTGCAGCATAACCCATCTTCAGAGCTTCCACTGTTCATTTTCAAAACTTTTCCAAGTCATAAAGCTTTGAAGACAAAGCTACTTCCAAAGCTTAGTAGTCTTCAAAGCTCACTCCCCCCCCCCGTCTACTTTAAAGGATAATTTCTTTAAAGGAAGGTCTATTCTTATTACTATGATAGCAGCATCACCCAAGGAGGCCTTGGATTTTTATTATTTTTTTATCATCCTTGAATGGCAAATGAATGGCAAGTAGTATAAAAGGATTCTGAACGAGATCCCGTCACGGTTTGAGCTGTTGATGCTGTTCAGAACACAACTTTTAGAATGGAGAATCAACATTTATACTAAAGCTGTTAGAAAATATGTTTTATTATGTAGAAATGGTAGCAGAGGATTATCATATAGCCATATAGATTGGTAGTAGAGGATGGTCACATGGCCATAAATATCCAATAAAATGAACAGCGTACAGTCACCATGTGCCTTACTGCTTAACAGTTTTTCAACTGTCACAGGAAACTCTCCTCAGAACATAAAGCAACCATAGATTGTAACCATAGATGCAAACTAAATACTGCCATCTACTGGCTGAATGAGTCTTAGTTGTAGAATAGAATAGAATAGAATAGAATAGAATAGAATAGAATAGAATAGAATAGAATAGAATAGAATAGAATAG
>WNWU01000063.1:96197-119436 GCA_012654045.1 Ptyas mucosa | reverse complement strand
CCTTCCCTTCTTTCTTCCTTTCATTCCTTCTTCCTTCCTTCCTTCCTCCCTTCCTTCTTTTTCTTCCTTCCTTTTTCTTTTCTTTTCTTTTCTTTTCTTTCTTTCTTCCCTTCTTTCTTTCATTCCTTCTTTCTTCCCCCCTTCCCCCCTTCCCCCCTTCCTTCCTTTTTATTTTCTTCCTTTCTTTCTTCCTTCCCTTCTTTCTTCCTTCCCTTCCTTCCTTCCTTCCTTCCTTCCTTCCTTCCTTCCTTTCATAGATGGACTTGGTTGGAGATTTATCCATCACAATAAATCAGCAGTTCAAAGATCACTGCTTTTGCATCACTTGTCTGATTCATAAGCCAATGGATCATGTGGGTCAGGTCTGTAAACTTTAAGAGGCAGAAAAGTCTACAGTTTAAGTGGCACTCCTTAAAGATTATACATTATGAAAGTTAGAACTACAGTTTCTCAAAACGTCTATCCATATGCTTACTTTTTATTTGAGCAGGATTTGACTCATGGCTATGTCCATAAAGGCTGGAGATTTTTGTTTTTGTTTTCTCTTTGAATGAAGATTCAGAATGAAAGTGTTGCATTGTCTTCTTTCAGGATTTATTTACGTATTTGTATTGCTATTTGTCTGCTTATTTGTTTATTCATATGAAAAACATTTGTAGGAATTGGGTATGCCTTGTTTAATGGAAAGAAGGACTAGGAGTGACATGATAGCAGTGCTCCAATATCTCAGGGGATGCCCCAAAGAAGAGGGAGTCAAGCTCTTCTCCAAAGGACCTGAAGGCAGGACAAGAAGTAATGGATGGAAACTAATCAAGGAGAGAAGCAACCTAGAATTAAGGAGAAATTTCCCGACAGTTAGAAGAGTTAATCAGTGGAAGGGCTTGCCTTCAGAAGTTGTGAGTGCTCCATCAAGGATAGACCAAGTTTGTGCAAGTGAAACACATGATTAGTTGGCTCTGCCTGTCACTATCATAAAGCACTAAACATCTCTGAACTCCCTTATCCCACTTTTACCCATAAATAAAACAAATGCTGTAAGAAAGTTTGAACGTTTGCAAGCCAAAAATTCTATTAAATTATCAAATCGCCTTCATTTTGTTTGGGGGAAAAAAGTGTAATTCAGTCTAAATCTCCTTGAAAATCATCCTCTTGAAATGTCATGCACCAAGCCAACCAATAGATTGCTTGAAGTTCTTCAGAAGTACTTCAAACTATATTATTTTCAGTGGCTGTAATATAATAGCATTCTCTCCGTTCAGCGTACTTAGTTTTATTAGCACCTTGCTTAGAAGCAGCCACATTTGAAGACCCAGGGATCTCATTATTCGAGAAGTGGATACAGTCTATTTATATTTTATCATTGATGGAATGTTTCACATCTTTTAATAGAAGTGTCCTGTTTGGGACTCTTGACTTTATTACTTCTGCTTCTTGATAACGTATTTATTAGGGTTATGCCAAAAAAGTTGAAATGGAAATTCAATTTGAGGGCAATTTCCCAATCGATTAATCAAATAAAATGGCTTGTCCAGTTGGAAGTATCAACTCACAATTCAGATCATCTCGATACTTTGTTTTGTATACTGTATGTCCAATGATCTGATTTTTCAAATCAGGTTTGAGTCATGGAATTGGTACACCTGGGTCTAAATCATCATTTCAAATGGAATTGTTTTGACATTTCTTGTACAAGGAGCAGTTTGTTTAGAATCAAATTGGCAATGTGAATTGAATCAGGAGTGATTTCCACAGTTCAAATATTTATTACTTATTAGTATTTGTTCCTCAGTGTTCTTCTTCCAACAGAGAAATATTGGGGCAAAGAATGATATCTGTTATAAATGCTGATGTAGGATTCCCTGAAAACTCAAAGAAGGAAACTAAAATTTGATCTATTGAGCCCTGGGAAACTTAAGGAGGTGAAATGTAGACTATTTGTGCATTATTCATTACTTTGACAGTTCCTGTTAAGAGTGTGATAGAAATCTGGTTAACAGTTGCAAGAGGAAAAGAATAGTACAGTTTTCACAGATGTTGTTATTTAAATACTGCAGTTTCCAGGATTCTCAGAAAAAGGGCATTAGTGGTTTGCAATTCTGGAGGATTTTAATTCAATTGAGCTGAAAGACACCATGTTAGAGAAATATACGATGCAGAAAGCTCCTATGTTTTGATTTGATCAAGACGGTAGATGAAATGGAAGAGTAGACTCCATAATAGGGCTCTTCTGAAGTAAAGTTAGGGAAACAGAATGACTTCAGCAATCGCAACAAGAAGGCTGGAGCAGCCCAAAACATTCAGTGAGACAGCTCAAATTCAGTTTAACAGTTCAGAGGTATCGGACACACACATTTAGATTTGAGTGGTGTGAGAGCAAAAGAAATCACAAGAGAGAGAGAGAGACGGGGGGAGGGAGGGAGGGAGAGAGAAGGAGCAGGAGTGGGATAATTTATTTCATGGGGATGAACAAAGTTAGCATCCACCCCTCTCCTAGAAGAATGAAATAAAATATTAAAAAGGCAGGATAAAATATTTCCCCTAGAAGAGAAATCCTAAGGGAGACAGAAGCTCTAGCTCCCTTCCCCTAGCAGATATTTGGTGCCTATTAAAAAAAGATTGGGCCATCCTATCTACAAGACAAAAGACCTTCAGCCTCAGGGTGATGGGATTAGACCTCACTCAAGATCCAAACCAGGACAAAGCCATTAAGACACAATAGGAATTGCCCAACACCCTTTCAGAACACAAGCCTCTTCATTGCATCACCCAGCAAACTTCAACCAAGCCTGGGAACTCAGACAAACATGACCCCATAGGAATCTGACAACAGCCAATAGAATACATGTTCTTGCACAGGAACAGGAAGTTCAAGTGCAAAGCCCAAGAGAAGGTATAAATACCACTCTATCTGTCAACTCTATGTGGTCAGCTTCCCAGAACCATGTTCTTGGCAGTTCTACTTCATCAATAAGCCATCTTTCCAATCAGCCTCCATGTTTCCAGTGCTTTTCTCCCAGCTACTTCAGAGAATGCATCCCAGCACTGGGATGAACCAAAGAGAATGTCTTCAGAATGTCAGAGCTTATCTCTCCCTCTTCCCCATCAGCTGAACAGATAGAATAGAATAGAATTCTTTATTGGCCAAGTATGATTGGACACACAAGGAATTTGTCTTGCTGCATACGCTCTCGGAGTACATAAAAGAAAAAGATACATTCGTCAA
Source organism: Ptyas mucosa (assembly GCA_012654045.1). NCBI lineage: Eukaryota > Metazoa > Chordata > Lepidosauria > Squamata > Colubridae > Ptyas > Ptyas mucosa. Next base: position 116,213 of record WNWU01000063.1, on the reverse strand, counting down.
GAATCATAAGCTACAACACTTAATGATAGTCATAGGGAAACAATCAATATAAATCTTAAGGTACCAGCAACAAGGTTACAGTCATACAGTCATAAGTGGGAGGAGATGGGTGATGGGAACGATGAGAAGATTAATAGTAGTGCAGACTTAGTAAATAGTTTGACAGTGTTGAGAGAATTATTTGTTTAGCAGAGTGATGGCGTTCGGGAAAACGCTGTCCTTGTGTCTAGTTGTTCTGGTGTGCAGTGCTCTATAGCGTCGTTTTGAGGGTAGGAATTGAAACAGTTTATGTCCAAGATGCGAGGGGTCTGTAGATATTTTCACAGCCCCCTTTTTGACTTGTGCAGTATACAGGGCCTCCATGGAAGGCAGGTTGGTAGTAACTGTTTTTTCTGCAGTTCTATCTGCAACTCTGCCCCATCCCAGTTGCCAAGTCACAATAAAACAAACCAAGCAATAATTCCTTGCAGCCTAGTAGTGTTATGCAACTCAGAGCAACTTTAGGACGGAGGGGAAAAAAAGGAGAGGAATATTTTTCCAAGAGAGTCACACCTTGAGAGAGGTGGTAAAGAAATATTTACAAGCAATGAATTAGAGGCAGTTTCAAACCTGCCAGTAGGCTTACAGCCTTTGGAAGAAATATGTATTTTTTTCAGGGTTTTTTTTTTTTTGCGTATGTACTGTATTTAAACCCAAGAGATCAGAAAGCCAGATGTGTAGGTCTTTGGTTATTCGGGTTTTCTCCCGCGTAAAATTGGAAGTGTCTTGGCGACGTTTCGACGAAGTCTCATTCGTCATCTTCAGGCTGGTGTTCTCGGCTTCGTGCTTCCCGGAGCAATTCCCGAGACTTCGTCGAAACGTCGCCAAGACACTTCCAATTTTACGCGGGAGAAAACCCGAATAACCAAAGACCTACATACAAACACCCGCGAAAACCTCAGAAAACAAATATATATATATATATATATATATATATATATATATATATATAGAGAGAGAGAGAGAGAGAGAGAGAGAGAGAGAGAGAGAGAGATCAAACTCTTGGATTAAAAAACAACAACAAGAATTTGGAAACAGGAGGCATGCTTGACAAGAGAACAAACCACACAAGGTTTTTGCTAGAGGTCTACAGAATGAGGTTGGGGGAATCCTCTTGAAATAATGCAAATCACAAACACAAGGATACAGAATAGATTCTGCTACATTATGTTGTTTTCCACTCGTACTTTTGATGTTGTTTAAGATGCTTTCTTAAATTTGCTGACACCAGCTTCCCGATTGCTAAAATACCTCTAACACCTGTTCCTGGGTGTGAGATGTGGGTACATTAGATGCTTGACTGCAATGTCAAGATTTGGGTAAGGACGAGCTCTTGCATAATCACTTTCTGCTAGAGAATTTATGTTTCGGGATGTGAATTGTGCAAAATTCACATGTGAACATGGTGTGCTTCTGTAAGAAGTTAGCACCCACCCCTTTCCTAGAAGAATGAAATATTTTAGGAAATATTAAAAAGGCAGAATATTATGTTTCCCTGGATGAGAAATGGAGAAGCATGTTTTAAAGACAAAGCAGCTCACACCTTTCTGCCTCCCCCCATTTTGTCAATGGGCCAGAGGCAGAAACCCAATCCTTTGTCAATGGACCATCATCTGCAACACAATAGGACCCATCCAGCAACAGAAACTAACATAATAGGACCCATCTAGCAACAGAAATTCACCACATGGCACCTGGGAAGATTACATCAGCCAGCAAGGCCAGCTAAGACCCCCACCCCCTGGGAGTCTGACAACCAATCAGGATACTTTTTCTGGGCCCCAGGAAGTTCAAAGCCAGAGAGAGCATAAAACCCGGGGACTCGCAGCATCTCCAACCCTTTTCTGTTCAGGAACTCAAACCATGTGATCCTGTCCACCATTAAACCATCTTTCCAAGCAGTCTCCATGTTTCCAGTGTCTTTTTCCCCACTTGGAGCTGAACCCAGAAGGATAATTCTTCTAACACTTCAAAACAAGGGAACGTTTTCACAACATGCAGCAATGTTGTGAAAAGTCATACAAAGGCCATTTAACTATTTGATTATTCAAACAATACGATAGAAGTTGACATAACAAGATATGGTGAAAAATGAATTTGTGATAAAGAATTATATAAAAGGGATGAATATAAAAGGAAAAAAGTGGGAAGATTGGAATAGATTATAAAAATGATTGATTGATAGATAGATAGATAGATAGATAGATAGATAGATAGATAGATAGATAGATGAATAAGATGTGACCCACTCAATACTCTGTTCATAAAATATGTATGATGAAAGAAATTTTTTAAATAAAACTTGTTTACAAAAAAACAAAACAAAAAACTATTCAACTATTCTTAGGGAGGGTTCTGCATTATGTTTTTCTATGTTTATTTTTCAAACCCCTCTTTTTAGATTTTTCAATTTCGATTTTTGTCTTTATGTTCTTCAGCTTTTTATATGCTTTTATTTTTATATTTTGATGCTTTTAAATTTCTTGTAGCTATAGTAATGGCAATAGCACTTAGATGTATGTACTGCTTCCTAGTGTTTTACAATGCACTCTAAGCGTTGTATCTCACCCTCCTTATTATGTTTCATCATTGTTAAAGGTTGATTTAAATAGATAGAAGATCTAAAAATGCAAAAAAACCCCAAATCCTGTTATAAAGTTTATGTGCACTGTTTCTCCTCCTCCTTTTTCAGACAGCAAAACAGTCTTGTCTGCATATCTTAACTTGTTAGAATTTTGACCTCTAATTCAGTGGCTAGCTTTGAATAATTTTTTTTTATTGTTTGAGATATTCCCCATAACTTTTCAAAAAGGGGGAGCCAAGGCTAAATCCAAGTGGTTTGTAAGAGGTATGGAAAAAAGCCAGAAACATTTTCAAAGAATCTATTAGAACCTTAGGATTTTCCAGTTTACTGCTAAATTAGGTGCCAGAGTGACATCAAATGTTACATTCAGATTGCACTCAATGGCATAGAAACTCCAAAATCTGGTTTAGTTGTACTTCTGATTTAAAGTTGTACTTCTGATTTAAATAGCTAGACTCTTGTTAGCACTTGATAGGGTGAAAGGATCAAAATTCCTTCAGCAACCTCTAGAGTAGAGTAGAGTAGAGTAGGGTAGGGTAGGGTAGGGTAGGGTAGGGTAGGGTAGGGTAGGGTAGGGTAGGGTAGAGTAGAGTAGAATAGGAATAGGAATAGGAATAGGAATAGGAATAGGAATAGGAATAGGAATAGGAATAGGAATAGGAATAGGAAAAGGAATAGGAATAGGAATAGGAATAGGAATAGGAATAGGAATAGGAATAGGAATAGGAATAGGAATAGGAATAGGAATAGGAATAGGAATAGGAATAGGAATAGGATGAAATAGAAATAGAAATAGAAATAGAAATAGAAATAGAAATAGAAATAGAAATAGAAATAGAAATAGAAATAGAAATAGAAATAGAAATAGAAATAGAAAAAGAATGGAATGGAATGGGAATAGAATGAAATAGAAAAACAATGGAACGAAACAGAAACAGAAACAGAAACAGAAACAGAAACAGAAACAGAAACAGAAACAGAAACAGAAACAGAAACAGAAACAGAAACAGAAACAGAAGAGGAATGGAGTCGAGCGGAACAAAGCAAAGCAAAGCAAAGCAAAGCAAAGCAAAGCAAAGCAAAGCAAAGCAAAGCAAAGCAAAGCAAAACAAAACAAAACAAAACAAAAACAAAAACAAAAACAAAAACAAAAACAAAAAAACAAAACAGCTTTATTTGGCCATGTGTAATTAGACACACAAGGAATTTGTCTCCAGTGCAAAAGCTCTCAGTGTACATGCAGATCAACAGAGTAATAGTAAGCATAATAATAATACCGATAAGAGGGAGTCGTATTGCATTGCGTTGAGTTAAATTTGGATAATTTGGCATTAGGAAGGATGGTGGTAGCGATGATGTGTAGCGGGTGCAAGGGGGATGGTTGAAAGCATCATTGCTGCATCACAATGCAAGCCCCACCTCTTTTATGTCTGTATGACCACATCAACCCCAGGCAACACGTTACACCCCATTGTTGTTCTGAGGAAAGCAGGAAGATCCCCCCACCCCAGCCGCTGCTGATTCAGATGCAGCTTTGGTTTCTGGCTCCCTCGAAAAAGGCACTCACAATCTTATCCCTCCATAAAGTTGTCATCGGATTTGACATGCTTTAAAAGACAATTAATTTCCCAGTCTCTTTTAATGACAGGAGATTTGGCATCCCGATGATCAGACTGTCACAAATTCTTCTTGACAAGTTAATTGTCCACCCTTATCTTCTATTTCTCCAGAAGATTACCATCCAAAGATGCAGAAATGACCCCCTGTTTTGTTTTGTTTTTTGGGCCTCCCCTAAGGTATTCGAACTATCTCTCTCACACAGCAACACACCCTCACACCAAAAGAACTAGGTCTGAGTAAATGGCATGGAAAAAATCGGGAACAGATCATGCATGAAGAAAGTAGAACACAGAACTGATGCAAGTTTTTTTTTTTTTTTACTCCCCATGCAATTTTAATTATATTCCTTGTTCAGGTTTATTGGAAAATAAACACAAACTTTCTTGGGAGAATGCAAAACGGCTCTTAAGTTTGATTTTGGATTTGATATAAAGTGTCACATGTGATAGATATAAGCAGTGATGGGATTCAAGTAATTTAACAACCGGTTCTCTGCCCTAATGATTTCTTCCAACAACCAGTTTGCCAAACTGCTCAGAAAGTTAACAACCGGTTCTCCCGAAGTGGTGCGAACCGGCTGAATCCCACCACTGGATATAAGTTTCTGAAAAAACATAGAAGGAGCATTAGGAAGGGTTATTTTTTTTCTTCCTCTGCCTCTCACTGATGTCATGTTGTTTGATTTGTTATATACATTTAATTCTTAGGTTTTATAAGGGCAAAGCATTTATTGAACATGAAATATACGTGGAGCTCTCTGCCATCTTTCATTGTTTTTGAAAATGAGATTTGAAGGATTGTAGGATAACATTTCTTGAAACAGCAATGAATTCACCCTCCTGGTTCTGAAAAGTATAAAATACAACAAGTGACAATACAATTCCCTATCCAATGGGACCATAAATGCAACCAGTCATCAACGTCCATAATATCAATTTTGAATCTGACGTGTGAAATGCATTTTTGAACATTATTAATCATCTTCCTTAGTGGCTCGTATTTTCTGAAATGTTAGATGAAACTTGAGAATAATCTATGATTCAATGGGAGTTGAAGGAGCAAAATGCAGCCAAAATTAGATTTTCTTTAAAAAAAAAAACATTTTGCTTAGAATATCCCTGCACATTGCTGTCATCCTAACTTCGTGCCATTGTTTGTTCTGCACATTTCATTTTTATCGAGACTTGTAATGTTATTGGCAGGCATTCTGGCAACTCCAAACCATCCTTGAATTAAGAGACATGGAAATCAATTTATTGTTTTCTTCATTTGCTCACCCATTTGTTAATTCTACCCCAAAAATTGAAATTTGTGTTCATACCTGTGTTTCTTAGAAGTCAGATTTTCTTTGGTGGCGTGGAGTTGTAGAATTTGACAAAGACTCCATCCGACCCATAGTTTTCTTTTCTGCATCCAACTAAGCTGAAAAGTCATTTTTAGATTAACTTTTTCATCAAAAACATTATTATTTTTTCCATAGCAAGTATATAGTTTGGAATTGCGGTGGGCCCTTTAAGAGGATGTGACTCAAAACTGACTCAACATCTAGTGTATGTTTGAGCATACTCAATCATCAAAGAAACCAGCTGGAAATGAGTATTAAAATGTCAATTGAAGACTATGCCTAAATCAGGGGTGGGTTCTACTTACCTTTACTGCTGGTTCGCAATGGGATCGCCTTGCTTCGGCATATGCGCAGATTGCTGATGACAACATCCGGGGCAGTGGGCGGGGCCTCCCACCGGTTTTATTACTGGTTCTTGCGAACCGGTCCAAACCGGGGGCAACCCACCACTGGGTTAAATACAGAATGGGACAATTTGCACCGGCCACATTTTCATGCCCTCTTCTCCGCAGATCCCCCCACTGCAGCTGACCCACAACCAACAAAACGCTCGGGGACCAGGGTGAATTGACTGGGAGAAAGGGGCAAGGCAGGAGTGCCAGCTGACCATTGCCAGGGAAGAACTGCCAGTGGAGGTCCTACCAAGCATAAACACCAGTGGTGGTGATGGGGTCAGCTGCAGTGTGGAGCTCACAGAGAAGTAGGCACGATAATACGGCCAGCGCAAATTATCCTAGACTCGCCTAAATAATGGACTTGTTTTACCAAACCCAACCATTGATTGAAGCAAATTATACAAAGAATTATGAAAAACAAATAATGCATATTGCAACCCTCAATGTAAAATTGAGACGAATTCCACGTTTTCACATACAATGAAATCCAAAGCAAATTTTCAATCTGTAGAGAAGAGAAACACTGAAAAGAGCCTTGGTGGCGCAGCAGACGAAAGTGTTGTTAAGTAGCACCAGCTGCCTGCAATTACTGCAAGTTCGAATCTCACCAGGCTCAGGGTTGACTCAGCCTTCCATCCTTTCGAGGTAGGTAAAACGAGGACCCGGATTGTGGGGGCAATAAGCTGACTTTGTATAAAAAAGAACACCGCTTAGGGGGGCCGAAAGCCCTACTAAGCAGGTATATACAAAAGTATAAAGGCTATTGCTTAACGCATTGTAAGCCGCCCTGAGTCTCCGGAGAAGGACGGCATATAAATTGAACCAATTGAACCAATAAATAACTTGAGAGGAGCCAAAATGCATTTCCTCCTATTTTTACGCATGTTTCTGTTTAGAGGAAGGTTTGGCTCCAACAATATCCTGTATTAACATATTATGATATATCACTGATTATAAATTTCCCTGTATACAATGTCAATGCCAAACTAGAAATATGGGGGGGGGGGGGGAGAATTTGTGACCAAGAGTGCCATGTTATTATTCCAGCTGAATGTTACCAATTTTAAAACACCATATCAAAAAAAAAAGAAGAAGAAGAAATCTAGTTTGTTTTAAACCTTATTTAATTCCAGTTCATGACTACCGGCACTCGTAACATCTCTTCTTGGAGGCAAAATTATACGATGAAGAGCAGCTGATGTCAGCTGCATATTAAGTATGATGAAGAGGTTGAGACAAGGGAGACTATCAAGATGGAAGGAACACATGTCATCAAGCGGTATTTCTATTTTACCAGTTGATCCATTCCCTCTTCACTTGAAAGCAATTAAATGTGGAGCGTGACATCTCAGAAGCTTCTCTAATGAATTCTTCTAGCGGCAATTTGGTGAGTGCAGAATCCGGTCTCCAGGGTGACAACCAGAAACTGTTGGAAGGAACATTGGTTCAGGCCTCCCCCTGCTCATAATCTTGACAATTTATGTGGCTTTCAATCATCGAAGCCCATTTAATGCAACAGTTCTGCATTCCCATTGGGTCCCATTGGGAGAAGGGCAGTATACAAATTAAATTAAATAAATTAAATAAATAAATAAATAAATTCCCATTCAGCTTGATTGGCCTAGAATTTCTAAGTTCCTTTGAAGCTATGGAAGGTTTCATTTTGTCTAGTGATGCCAACATTTAATTACAACTACAGGTAGTCCTCAACTTACAATCAATCAATCAATCAATCAATCAATCAATCAATCAGAATATAGCTGGAAGGGACCTTAGAAGTCTTCTAGTTCAACCCCATGCTCAAACAGGAGACTCTATACCATTTCAGACAACTGGCTGTCCAGTCTCTTCTTAAAAGTCTCCAGTGATGGAGCACCCATAACTTCTGGAGGCAAGTTGTTCCACTGGTTAATTGTCCTCACTGTTAGGAAGTTTCTCCTTAATTCCAAGTTGCTTCTTTCCTTGATCAGTTTCCATCCATTCTTTCTTGTGCTTTGGAAAATAAGTTGACCCCCTCTTCTTTGTGGCAGCCCCTCAAATAACTGGAATACTGCTATCATGTCTCCCTCTAGTCCAGGGGTGAAATCCAGCAGGTTCTGACAGGTTCTGGAGAACCGGTAGTGGAAATTTTGAGTAGTTTGGAGAACCAGCCAATACCACTTCTGGCTGGCCCCAGAGTGGGGTGGGAATGGAGATTTTGCAATATCCTTCCCTCAGGAGTGGGGTGGGAATGGAAATTTTGCAGTATCCTTCCCGTGGAGTGGGGTGAGAATGGAGATTTTGCAGTATCCTTCCCCTGCCATGCCCACCAAGCCACACCCACCAAGCCACGCCCACCAAGCCACGCCCACCAAGCCATGCCCACAGAACCGGTAGTAAAAAAAATTGGATTTCACCATTGCCCTAGTCCTTCTTTTCTCTAGACTAGCCTTACACAATCTCCTGCAATTGATAATGTTGCAAAAAAACCCAACAACGCTCATTTGTTTAGTGACTGCTCAAAGTTACAATAATAAATTTACTCGTGACTGTTTTTCACACTTATTGTGAATGAAGGCGAATATACGTGTCCCACCCAGGATAATATTGCGGGACCCAATCTGGGTCAGTCACTGGGATGAGAGAACCCATCTTCAGGGAACCTCTGCCTAGCTGAGTGTGTGCTGTTCTGTGTGTGGTATTTATGGTGCCTGTTGTAAGTGGCTTTTTAGATGTTGATTGGGGAGTGTCGATGGCTGGCTTTTAAGTCATTAAAAGGTAAAGGTTCCCCTCACACATATGTGATAGTCGTTCCCGATTCTAGGGGGTGGTGCTCATCTCCGTTTCAAAGCCGAAGAAACAGCGCTGTCTGAAGACGTCTCTGTGGTCATGTCGCCGGCATGACTAAATGCCAAAGGCACACGGAATGCTGTTATCTTTCCACCAAAGGGGGTCCCTATTTTTCTACTTGCCTTTTTTACCTGTTTTCGAACTACTAGGTTGGCAGAAGCTGGGACAAGTAACGGGAGCTCACCCCGTTACGCAGCACTAGGGATTCGAACCGCTGAACTGCCGACCTTGCGATCGACAAGCTCAGCGTCTTAGCCCCTGAGCCACTGTGTCCCTTTTAAAAAGGTCATAGAATGAGACAAAATTCACTTAACTGTCTTGCTTAGCCATTGAAATTTTGGGCTGAATTTGGTCATAAGTCGAGGACTTCCTGTAATATTCTTTCCTGTCCTCCAGCGGTTGTCTGTATTTTTTTGCAGCACAAGCATTGTAGACTTAAATTATCCAATAAGCTCATAAACCAACTGAATGACTTCCTATCTCCCTCTCAACTTTATTCCTACAACTTGTTGTAAACAATGCAATGCTTGGAGTCCTTTGTGACAATAGAAGGGACATCCAGCTATCAGTGCTTTTGAGTAAAGTCAATGCAGCCTAAATAAAGTACCGCATTTTTCGGACTATAAGACGCACCGGTGTATAAGACACACCACGATTTCGAAGAGGTAAGTAAGAAAAAAAGGGGGGTTTGCCCTCCCCAGCTCCCAGGAACACTCTGCAGGCCTCCCAAATCATCTGCATGCCCAGTTTTTGCAAAAAAACAGGCCCATTTTTCGCAAAAATGGGATGAGCGGGGCGAGGCTTCAGGAAGCCAAAAATGGCTGTATTCAGTGTATAAGATGCACCAATATTTCCCCTTTTTTTGGGGGGGGGGAGAAAGTGTGACTTATACTCTGAAAAATACGGTAGTTTTAACTTCAGTTAGGAAAAGTAAACCTGTGTTCAACAGATTACCAATGAAATCAATGATGCTTGAAGCAAAATAAGTGCGGACACCTTGTGCTCCACACATTTTCATTTTTCAGGCAACTTGAAATTAACTGGGGACAAGTCTAGATAAAGTTTCATTGATTTGCTGTCTCAATATGTGCAAAACCAGAACTAAACCAGGAGCTACTTTGTCTCAACCTAAAGACTGTGAAATAACCGAATAGATATACTATTTTCTATGAACAGCAGATCACAATGGACTATCTTAAACAACTTCTGCAACTCAGGTTCAAATTTCCTTTGCCATGCCCTCTTTGTCTATTCCAACATTGTGCTGTCTCTCTCTGTGTGTGCGTGTGCGTGTGTCTCACAGCTTCTTGAATAATTGACATCGAACTGAGTGATGAACCATGGTTTATTTGGAACAATTGTTTAGTTTCTACATAATCCAACATTAACCCATAACCATAGACCTACGGTCATGGTGACCACAACATTTTTCCAAAATGTTCGGAACACCCCTACTTTTAGAAATGGATCGTTCCAGTTGTGAATAGCTTTTGTTTTCCCGCCAATAAGAGTATATTCAGCATTGTTCTTGTGTCAGTTATTTGGTGTTTTCTGTAGCGGCATTTGAATTTGAGCTTCGGTCATTTTGACCACAGATCTTTGTTAATGTATTCCTTTTTTATAATGTCAGGGCCAGGTTTCCTGCCAAAAAGAGTGCGATTTGATGACCCAAACTTCGAAGAAACTGTTCTAACATGGTACGAAGAAGCAGAGAGTGATTTGAGTGAAGAGGAATCAGATTGCAATGAAAATTTTGTAATGGAAGATGAGGAACCCACCGCCGCCGCTGATTCTGACATCAGCGATGATGAAGCTCCTGATGAAATTGATAACCAGGTACAATCTACATCATGCAATAATTGATTTGGCAAGAACAAATTCAAATGATCTTGTGCACATTTTGGAAGCAATAGATCCAGAACCACTAGTCACAATATTGTAGTGCAATTACTTGGACTACGGCCAATAGCTAGAGCGGTCATTATGACCTCATGTCTGTAATAGCGTAGCTGAAATAGTACGTCTGTGGTTAAGGATTAAAGAAAACATCTAATGATTTTGTACAATGTGAACTTAAGGGTCTAGGACTGTGATGGTGAACCTATGGCACATGTGCCACAGGTGGCACTCAGAGCCATATCAATGGGGACACGAGCATTGTGCTAGCACAGCTCTGGTGTGCATCATGCACCGGGCAGCTGATTTTTGGGCCTTCCAGGCCCACCAGAAGTCAGGAAACAGGCTGTTTCAAGCCTCCGGAGGGCCTCCAGGGTGGTGGGGAAGCCTGTTTTTCATCCTCCCCAGGTGCCAAGAAAGCCTCTGGAGCCTGGGGAGGGTGAAAAACAGCCCTACCAGGCCCACCATGCCATCGCGTGCCAAAAGCAGGGGGAGTGCGGGGGGTCGCACGTGCAGGGGGCAGGGGGCATTGAATTATGGGTGTGGGCACACACGGGAGCGACCCCCCCTCCCCGTGCTCCCCCTGCTTTTGGCACACAACGGCAAAAAGGTTAGCCATCACTGGTCTAGGACAACATGCCTCTACCATCTGGCCATGGCCAGCTCACCATGGCCAACTCACCATGGTCAACTTTCTACAGCCAACTTACCATGGCCAACTCATCGCCGAATAATTCACCACAGAATGAGAGTTACGTGACTAATGAGAGTAATATTGAAGAAAAGACGGGGTAGAATCATGAAAGAAAGTATGCCAAAGGAGGGGTAAAATAAAATCTGAATGACAAAAAGTAAAATATTTTTTTAAATTATTTTAAATAATTAAACTGAATTGTTGAATTGTCCTGCACCATGTTGTCCTGTGGCAAATTGGCTGTGGTGAGTTGGCTGTGATGAGTTGGCCACAGCCAGTTGGCCATGGTGAATTGTCCCATTCTGGAACTTAGCCACTGTGTATCTACCAAGAGGCAAATAAAATCCAAATGACTGGATTTTTCTTGAACTGAATCTATCATTTTCCTCGATGCAGATTCACCGTTCACCATAAATTGGCAATTCTACCCCTGAATAATTAAAGCATTATGAAAATTAACCATAGAATACTTAATTCCCCCCTTCCTCCTTCCTTCCTTCCTTCCTTCCTTCCTTCCTTCCTTCCTTCCTTCCTTCCTTCCTTGCTTCCTTTTTTCCTTCCTCCTTCCTTCCTCCTTCCTTTTTTCCTTCCTTCCTTTTTTCCTTCCTTCCTCCTTCCTTCCTTCCTTTTTCCTTCCTTCCTTCCTTTTTTCCTTCCTTCCTTCCTTCCTTCCTTCCTTCCTTCCTTCCTTCCTTCCTTCCTTTCTCCTTCCTTCTCTGTCAGGAGGAGTGAATATCTTATAGGGTCTACAAGAGAGTCACTGAGGCCACATTGATTCTTTTCTTCTAATATGTATCACATCACATGCCCTTGGGCAGCTACAAAGGTGAGAGTTATAAGTGGAGAGAGTATAAAAATGACATGATTAAAATGCATGCCTGCAGAGTCGCCGCTAAAAATAGAAATTTAAAAGTTTATTACAATCAAACCGGGCAAAAACGTACAACTTTCTCTCACCCTTAATATTCAAATGGAGGCACTCCGCTTTTATGTACAATAGAGACACAGTTATGCACCTGCTTAGAGAGCTGCCGTTGTAGTCCTGCTTTTACAATTCATAACGGCGTTGAATTGCTTATTCCCACGGGTGAAGTTTTCTATTATCTAGCTGTAACATTGAGAGAAAGTAAATAGTTCTTTCAAATAAATGAGATGGATAGGAGCTAGCTTGTTTCTGATATTAAATTGGGATTTGATAAACGCGGGAGTTGACACTCATCTTCAGTTGTGTATAAAATCCAAATGCACAGTCACTAAGGAGTCCTCGCCATGCTCCTTCTCTCCCATTGGAAAATTTCAAGAGGATAGCAAACATGGATTGAACCAACAGGTCCTCAAATGAATTATTATTGGCATCCTTCAATCTTAAAAGACTATGGTATCATGCTCTGGAAAAAGGTCCTTTTCCTCTGGAAAAAGGGCCAATTCGAGAGTGGCCATCCCTTCCGCACTGAGGGCAGATACATTCTCTCCCCTGCCCAGCCCCAGATTTCGCTGGTTTCGGGACTGCCTCTTTGCCTCGGCCTGCCGAACAAGTGTCTCTTCGAATTGGAGAAGGCCATGCTGCGTCTTTAGCCTCCAAGCTGAACGATCGGAGGTCAAGGTTTCCCAGTTGTTAATGTCCATTTCCTGGGCCTTAGGTCCCTCTTGCAGATATCCTTATATCGTAACTGTGGTCTCCCTCTGTGGTGCATTCCCTGCACTAATTCTCCATACAGAAGATCTTTCGGAATCCAACCATCAGCCATTCTCACGACATGCCCCAGCCAGCGTAGACATTGCTGTTTCAATAGAAATTCCAGCACGTTCCAAGACTGCGCTATTTGGAAATTTGTCCTCCCAGGAGATGCCAAGAATACGTTGGAGACACCACATATGAAAGATATTCAACTTTCTCTCCTGCCGTGCGTAAAGGGTCCAAGGCTCACTGCAGTACAAGAGTGTGCTCAGGACGCAGGCTCTATAGACCTGGCTCTTTGTATGTTCCGCCAGCTTCTTATTAAGCCACACTCTCTTTGTAAGTCTGGAAAATGTGGTGGCCACTTTGGATTGCAGTCCAAATAATCCAACTTTTCCCTGGAAATGTGATCCCAGATTGCTGTTTTCCCCCATGCCTAATTTATACTGCTTTTTCAGATTCAGCTTATGAGACACTTATGAAGGCTCTCTGGATAAGCATTTGAAACTCTCCTGACCTGGTGATCTGGCATCCAGATCCATGGCTTACTTGCTTCTTTGTTCAAGCCATGCCAGTAAATAAGGCAAAACTCTTTAAGTGAAGAATGGTCAAGAGCCTGCAATACAACTGTAGTTGCACTGGAACATATGATAAATGATACGGTCCAAGAACTTCTCCTCAATAAATTCCAAGGATCCTGGGATGATCTCATTGCAGCCACAAAGGAAGCAGTTAGATGGTTAGCTTCCTTAGATATAAAATCATCACATCTATCCCATTGGGATTCTATGGCGCTATTTTATGGTGATTTTATTATGGTTTTATCTTTATTTAAATATTTTGTCTCATCTAGTGTATTGTCCACACGAATTGTCCACATCCACAGAACTGGTAGTAAAAAAAATTGGGTTTCGCCACTGGGCCAGAGGAATTATTTTGGGCATATGTGTGTTTATCTGTGACAAGTAATTGTAACTATATCTCTGTTTACCATGTTAGACAATAGCCTCAGTTTAAGTGTTAATCAGTAAATAATTTTAATAGATGTGATTTATTTTAAGTTCATTATGTCTGGGCACATTCCTGAAAACTCCAGGAGGTTAGAAAATAATACAGTATAGCGCTCAAACCTGCATCCTGGAACTGGGATTTTTTTGTCAAGGTCTACAGTGAATGAATAACTACAGTATTAATTAGCAAAAGAGATTGAATTATAATTGAATTATACATTCCAGATTTACTCAGGGACATGTACTTTTATAAATGCATTTGGATTCAGTCTGATTTTTCTGTTCATTTATACATTTTTTCTAAAGAGTTTTTTTTTCTCTCCAAGATTTGCAAACTCGGGATTCTGCCTTTGTTGATTTATACAATTTATACTCCTTGAATTTCCTTGTTTTGAGGGAGTCTAATTAGAAGGTGTTCTGATTTCAAGAGTTTGGGGAAAAAAAATAACTGCAAGAAAATATCTTGGTCCCCCCCCCCTATATTTATAAAGCCAGACCAAGAGATAAATTAGACCCTACTATCTCCATAGCTTCTACAAGACTCCAAGTATTATAATGTAATAAATAAACATTAACTTGTGTATTGTCTCTTATCTCTGAGTCATCAGCAATAAACCCAGTACTATGCAGCAGAATACTGATACACAGATACATCTTAAAGCTATCATTAGTTTAAACATTTGTTTGTTTGTTTGTTTGTTTATGCATCCTTTTGTACTGTAATCTATTGTAATACGGCATTCAACCTCTCTTATTCACCTTCCCATTGTTGAATGAGATGTCTTCCTTTCCACATTTCCAAGGCCCACCTCTCTTATCAATTAACCTACTGATTTGATTTCTTCTTGCATTGCTGGGCATTAGGTTCTTGTTGTCTGGAAATTGTTCAAACATCTCAATCATGTTATGAGAGCAGGAGGAGAGACAAGCACACGAGTTGTAAAGGTTAAGGATCTAATATTTTGTCAAGGAGAAAAATGTGGGGAAAAAACAACAAATAGGTGGCTACTGAAAGCTACCTAGAGACAGTTAGCAATAATGACATTTGTCCTTCCTGCCCCGAGGACAGTTTATCAGCGTTGCGGTAAAGAATATCACCTTGTCTAGGTGAGGATATAAGAAGGAATTGAGTAACAGCCACACAGTTTCCTGATTTCCTGTACTGTAACTTCTTGCGCATTTATTCAGTCTTCTCTAACAAAACATTTTGAAAGGAATTTGCAGGAGTTGTTAAAGAGAAAAAGTTGAAATTGATGTTTTGTGTTCAGTAGGTTGTACGGAAACAGAAGGTAAAAAATAAAAACCTTTATTGATCGACACATGTACTTATTTTATTTAACTATTGTTTGTGTGGAATACACACGACAAAGAATAAAACCAACGTAAGTTAATTCATCATCCCCATGGTGAAATCCAAATTATTTTACTACCAATTCTGTGGGCGTGGCTTGGTGGGCGTGGCGTGGCTTGGTGGGCGTGATTTGGTGGGCATGGCAGGGGAAGGATACTGCAAAATATCCATTCCCACTCCACACTGGGGCCAGCCAGAGGTGATATTTGCCAGTTCTCCGAACTGCTCAAAATTTCCACTATCGGTTCTCCGAACTGCTCGAAATTTCTGCTACTGGTTCTCCAGAACCTGTCAGAACCTGCTGGATTTCACCCCTGAATCATCTCGAACATTTTCAACAGATGAGCATTCAATAGAAGAGCACAATGAAACATTGTAGGATTACATTCATAGAATCTTGATGAGTCAATGAAACTTAGCCAGTTGTATGAAGGCGCTGCATGGACCTTGATGGGAAGGAAAGAAGTTCTACAACACTGCAGAAAAAGCAGGTTTGCCAATATCCACATTCCTGTGAACTTCATGTAGGAAGGGATAGGGTTAGGGAGGTATGTTCAGCAGGTCCCCACACAGAGATAGTATTCTGATCTGTATTTTTTCCTCCTGTCCCCCAAGGTCATTCTCACATACCATCACAACATGAAATAGGGACATCCCAGGACCACAAGACCATATCTTCATTCAACTTCACATGACAAATTGCCCTAACATATTTACTTCTAACAGGGACACGGTGGCTCAGTGGCTAAGACATTGAGCTTGTCGATTGAAAGGTCGGCAGTTCAGCGGTTTGAATCCCTAGTGCCGCATAACGGGGTGAGCTCCCATTACTTTTCCCAGCTTCTGCCAACCTAGCAGTTCGAAAGCATGTTAAAAATGCAAGTAGAAAAATAGGGACCACCTTTGGTGGGAAGGGAACAATGTTCCATGTGTCTTTGGCATTTAGTCATGCCAGCCACATAACCATGGAGACGTCTTCGGACAACACTGGCTTTTCGGCTTTGAAACGGAGATGAGCACCACCCCCTAGAGTCAGGAACGACTAGCACATATGTGGCAAGGAGAACCATTACCTTTACCTTTATTTCCTTCTATGCTCTACAAAATAAGTCATCTTTGAAAATAAATATGTGTGAATGTTTGCTTTTATTTTAGAGGTCATTAAATCTGTGAATTTCTATGTTTGGAGAAAATCAGTCTATTTTAAAAGGCTGTTATAAAAGATAGAATTAAGATGCAATATCTGGAGCTATTTCTAAAGAATTTATTGTTATTCTGTGCTAGTTATAATTTGATTATAAGGCATATTGAAAACCTTATACATTTAAAGCAATTCTAACTCCCTCAACAAGTCTCTAATTGATAAATATACATTTTTTCAACATGATTATTATGACCTGTAATTGTCAAGTAATTTTAAAATTCATGGGGTACAGAAAAGATTTAAGTTTTTTTTTCAAAAAAAAAAACTGTTTGCAAAACAGAAACTTACATATTTTCTTTTCAGACTTCATTAAATTACTATCTCGCTTTTTTTCACAGATTCAGTAATACAGTGAATAAGGCTTTGCAAAAAAAAAAGATAGTTTTATAATAGAAGAAGCAAAAACAGCTGTAGCCATAAGGAAAATTATTCTCAAACCATACCGAGTTAATGGCTTTATTAGGCCGATTCACAGTCACAAAACAAAATTTTCAAGCTCATCGTTGTGAGATGGTAAAGAACGAAAACATGAAAGGGGAAAGCTTCAATCTCTGGATGCAATTACATCTCGGAGCATGAAGAGGCTGCCATTTAATAATAATAATAATAATTTATTAAACTTACACACTGCCTGATTTTCAAGGGCTCTGAATGGCTCACAAATAAGCCAAGAGTTTACAACAGGTATTCTGACCTAGGCTCCCTGAGTCAGTAAAACACATAAGTAGTCCCAAAAACCTGTTTTATTGCAACAGCTGTGAATTCTGTTCATTCACAGATGAGTCCCAAATAGTTGTAAAGAGTCCTTCGGGATAAGGCTGATAATCACCCACCTTTATCTCCCTTGACACGCTGCCAAAGGCCAAATTGGCAAAGCCACACGGAGTCCAGAATCAAACAGAGCTTCAGACTTTAAACTGGACAGAATTAACAACGTTGCTTCCTGAAAAGGCCCACGTGCCTTTGCTCCTCTTTTAAGGGAGGGGCCAATCATCTCCAAGCCCTACTCCCGAGTCATCCATTTTGTTTTAACTGTTCTTGTCTTCTGGCAGCTCTGCTCATGCGCGCACTGGGAACAGGCTCCCCCTGCTCCTCTGCCTTGCTGAGGTCTGACTCTGGAGGCTCCAGAAGTAGCATGTACCTCCCTTTCTCTGGCTCCAACGCAGAGCCCTTGTCTGAGCCTTCCCCAGACTCCAGGACTGGCCCATGTTCTTCCCCAACCTCCTCACTGTCTGACTCTGCTGCCAGCTCCACAGGCCGCTGGCGAACCACAACAATAGGATCCATAAAACACAAGACCTTATATTTATAAAACCTTAGTAAGAAGAGGTTGCAGAAAAAAATGCTTTGAAAAGCCTCTGACGATCCCAGCTGAGCCGCGCGATCATCAGAAGCTTTTTTTTTTTTTACTTTTAAAAGCATTTTTCCCAGCGGAAGAGATTGTAGAAAAAAATGTTTTTAAAAGTAAAAAAAAAAAAAAAGCCTCTAATGATCCTGTAGCTCAGCTGGGCATGGTGGGGGGGTGGCGGGTGCAGGGATTTTTGCTACCGGTTCTCCGAACCACCACCCGCCATCGCTACCGGATCAGGAGATCCGGTCCAAACCGGGAGCATTTCACCCCTGATCCAAGCACCCCACGCAGACTTACCCTAAGCGGTGGCAACTTGGACCGCATGTAAACAATGATTTTTTAAAAAAGTGAATAATGTGGGGGTGGGGGGAAGAACTTGGACCGTAGGTGAAATGAGGACCCAGATTGTGGGGGCAATAAGCTGACTGTATAAAATATACAAAAGTATGAAGGCTCTTGCTTAACGCATTGTAAGCCGCCCTGAGTCTCCGGAGAAGGGCGGCATATAAATAAAATTTAAAAAAAAACTTTTGTGAAACATTGACACCCTCTCGTGCTGAATATTTTGGCCTTTCAAACATTTGGCTCAGTGCATGGTAGAGTATCTTAATTTCTCTCAAAGAGGCACCTCGTGCAATTACTAACGAATCAATGACATCACGCAGAGCAAAAACCAAACAGACTCATCATATGAATCATTGCCTCCCTGTAGATCAGTTTATTTAGATGGTTCTTCTCCAAAACAGAATGTAGAGCTCAAAGCTTTGCCAGTTGGCCTTTTCCAAGTCAGCCAATATGCTTGGGCTCTGGCTTTTATTTGTGGTTCCAGGGACATATTCATTAATACAGATTTTTTTTTTGGTCTGAGGAACTTTATTTCATTATTGCTTCATCATTTCCATTTAGTATCATAAAAAACTCTGCTCCCAAAGTAAGAGTTGCATTCCATTTTGGAAAGCTACCAGAACTACAGTAGGGGGCCAAAAACCATGTGACCATTGGAGAAGAAAGGAAGACAGAAAAGTAGTACAGAAACTACCAACTGTTTGCTCCAACAGGGAATATTCTGAATTTTAATTTAATATTAATAATTCCATAGGTCTTTAAAAAATATGATCAAAAGCCCAAATTATTTCTGCTTGCCTGTCTGTCTGTCTGTCTGTCTCTCTCTCTTTGGAATCCTTCTCCTCCTCCTCCTCCTCCCCCTCTTCCTCCTCCTTCTATGTCTCCTTCTTTTTCTCTTTTTCTTTCTGTCTATCATTATCATCACCATCATCTCTATATATTTATATTTTGCTGATAAAGAAATAAAGGGAGACTAGTACAGATCTATTTCAAGCTTTTTAGCTTTCATCAGCTAGTCATACCCTTACTCGGATTCGAACTTGGTCTTCCTGGATGTTAGGCAGTTGAATTAACCTTCTGAGCCACAAGTTCTCCTCCCTTCATCAGCTTGTTGTATGTATGTATGTATGTATGTATGTATGTATGTATGTATGTATGTATAAAATCTTCATCTCTTTTTCCTCTCACACACTATCTATCATTATCTATCATTATCTATCTATCTATCTATCTATCTATCTATCTATCTATCATCTATCTATCATCTATCTATTCATCCATCCATCCACCCACACACACACACACACACACACATCTATCTATCTATCTATCTATCTATCTATCTATCTATCTATCTATCTATCTATCTATCATCTATCTATCTATCTATCTATCTATCTATCTATCATCTATCTATCTATCATCGATCATCTATATATTCATCCATCCATCCATCCACCCACCCACCTATCTATCTATCTATCTATCTATCTATCTATCTATCTATCTATCTATCATCTATCATCTATCAATCTATCTATCATCGATCATCTATATATTCATCCATCCATCCATCCACCCACCCACCCACCCACCCACCCACCTGTCTGTCTGTCTACCTATCTATCATCTATCTATCTATCTATCTATCTATCTATCTATCTATCTATCTATC
>WNWU01000063.1:85920-96187 GCA_012654045.1 Ptyas mucosa | reverse complement strand
ATCTATCTATCTATCTATCTATCTATCTATCTATCTATCTATCTATCATCGATCATCGATCATCTATATATTCATCCATCCATCCACCCACCCACCCACCCACCCACTCACCTATCTATCATCTATCTATCTATCTATCTATCTATCTATCTATCTATCTATCTATCTATCATCTATATCCACCCATCCACCCACCCACCCATCCATCCATCCATCCATCCATCCATCCATCCATCCATCCATCCATCTATCTATCTATCTATCTATCTATCTATCTATCTATCTATCTATCTATCTATCTTCTATATCCATCCATCCATCCACCCACCTACCCACCCACCCACCCGTCTGTCTGTCTGTCTGTCTGTCTGTCTGTCTGTCTGTCTGTCTGTCTGTCTGTCTATCTATCTATCTATCTATCTATCTATCTATCTATCTATCTATCTATCTATCATCTGTTTGTACATCTTAATAGTCATCTGATATTCAGCAATCCTGATCTGCCTGGATGAAGATTTGTTTATCCAAGTGGGAGGCCAACTTCCAAAGACAATTCTGTCATCGGCCTGAGGTGTTGGAATTTTTCCATTTCAGAATGGCTGGTACTGCAAGATAAGTTTCTCTGCGACACAATTTCAAGATGAGTCTCCGTCAATGTATGAAAAGCCATCATTTTAACTTGCTATTAAGAACAAAAGTAGCAATGTACAAGAAAAAAGAATCAGTGAAAACTCTACTGGGAAGAAGATTCTCATTCTTCTTGAGCAAAAAGTTAACAATTATCTCCACTTCACCAACTTCATAGCCTTGTTTTGAAAATAAAACAGGGTAGGAAAGGGGGAAAATAATATTTTTTTCATGGAGGGGAAAATGTCATAAAGTGATTATTTCTTCTGTGTGGAAAAAAAAAGAAAGGCTTAGAACAATATGTTTGGAAGTTAAAATAACACACTTACCTAAGAATGTTCCTAAAAACCAGAGGTGGGTTCTACTTACCTTTACTACCGGTTTGTAATAGGGCCGCACGTGCGCGCTTGCTTTGCTCGCGCATGCGCACACTCTTCTGCACATGTGCAGAAGTGTTCTGATGATGTCAACATCAGTGGGCGGAGCCTCCCACTGGTTTTACTACCGGTTCTATAGAACAAATGCGAACTTGGTTCTACCGGTTCTATAGAACCAATGCGAACCACTGCTAAAAACCCATTTAAACGAAAGCATCCGGAGCCTGATACTATTATATGCAACTGTACAATTAAATCTTGCAAGCTGGCAAAGGAAGAAAATGCAAGCTGACTTTGCAGGGAGAAGGCCTTCAAACCAGACACCGAATTGAGAGTTTTCTACAACAACAGGTCAGGTGACACTTGGCAACTTGATAGCGAGGATCTTTATTGTAGCTGTGTGTTGGTAGCGCTCAAGGTAAACGTAACACTGGAAAGTGTCACTCCAAACACACTGCCTGCCAGGATCTTGAAGCGATTTTTGTCACACAGTCCTCTCCCTGGCATTGCTACGGATCTGAGAGCTTGCCCGAAGCAAAGATTTGGAGCCAATTTCATACCCACACACAGTATACATAATACTCCCACCAAAGGTGACAAGGTGTTGCGGTTACATATGCTAGACCAGAGATGGCTAACCTTTTTGCCGTCGCGTGCCAAAAACAGGGGGAGCATGGGGGGGAGGTCACGTGCACACATGCCCACACCCATAATTCAATGGCACCCTGCGCCCCGCCCCCTGCATGCACCCTCCCGCACTCCCCCCGCATTTGGCACGCGACGGCAAAAAGGTTACCGGTGGGCCTGGTAAGCTCATTTTTCTCCCTCCCCAGGCTCCTGAGGCTTTCTTGGAGCCTGGGGAGGGAGAAAACAGCCTTCCCCACACACCCCAGAGGCCTTCCAGAGGCCAGAAATGGCCCGTTTCTCGACTTCCAGTTGGCCCAGAAGCCCCATTTTTTGCTCTCCCCAGGCTCCTGAGGCTTTCTTGGAGCCTGGGGAGGGTGAAAACAGCCTTCCCCATGCCTCCCCGGAGCCCCTCCAGAGGCCAGAAACGGCCCGTTTCCTGATGTCTGGTGGGCCCACAAAGCCTGAAAATCAACTGGCTGGCACGCACATGCACTCTGGAGCTCAGCTAAGACAACGCTCGTGTGCCCACAGATACGTCTCCACGTGCCACCGGTGGCACACATGCCATACGTTCGCCACCACAGTGCTAGACAAACGGAAAATGAGTGTTAGAAGTTTTAAGTCCTAAGTTGCATTAACAGAGGAAATACAATCAAGTTCAAGTGAGGTACTAATACCACTCTATAAAGCCTTAGTAAGACTACACCTAGAGTACTGCATCCAGTTTTGGTCACTACACTATAAAAAAGATGTTGAGACTCTAGAAAAAGTGCAGAGAAGACCAACAAAGATGATTAGCTTAGCTGGCTGGAGAATTCTGGGAGTTGAAGTCCCCAAGTCTTAAAGCTACCAAGTTTGAAGACTTCTGGTCTAAGTGCTATTGCTACATTTGACTTTAAAAAATCCTAAAGAAATGGAAAGAAAAAAAAATATTAAAATCCTTCTGAAACGTAAAATATATACCAAAGCATGCATTGATTTGAAAGCTTTCTGTGAATTTTCTTGACACGAAAAATAGGCAACCTACCAACGCTCTGCTAAAATAGGACATGGTTCATCCGTGTCTAATTTTAGTAGATTTCTCATTAAGATTGTTTTGAGATATATTTTGTAGCCACTGTTTCTGAGCTGGATGTTAAAATTTTGAAGGATTGAGGCAGGGTCCTGCTATGGTCACATTCCTATGAATGTAGCAATTCAAAATTAATAGCAAAAGCACTTGGACTTATATACCACGTCATTGGGCTTTACAGCCCTCTCTAAGCCATTTACTGAGTCAGCATATTGCCCCCCCCCCCCCCCCCCAACAATCTGGGTCCTCATTTTACTGACCTCGGAAGGAGGGAAGGCTGAATCAACTCTGAGCCTGTGAGGTTTGAACTCCTGGCAATGGGAATGCAGATTAGCCTGCAGTACTGCATTCTAATCACTTGTACCATCATGGCTCTAATAAAACTGCACTCACTTTGGGGGCAGACAAGGGTCACACAAGCAAGTATATTAATACAAATAATAGTTGGCTTAATATATGAATTTCTATAATCTATGTGCTTCCTTGAATGTTCAGACAGTTAGATTTGGGCAAATATCAGCATTTGATCATCATAGGCTCTTTTAGTCTATAGAGATTCTCAATCATCCAGGTCATGGTTGTCCCAAAGGTGCTTTTTCAGGAGGCAACTGGACTTTCTCATTACCCTTCGAATGGTGTGGGAGAAGGAATGGATTTCCAGAGGGGGAAAATGCAGACTACAGGAACTAGGAGCACTACTCAGGTGACCCTGAGAGTAGAGTAGAGTAGAGTAGAGTAGAGTAGGGTAGGGTAGGGTAGGGTAGGGTAGGGTAGGGTAGGGTAGGGTAGGGTGGGATAGGGCAGGGCAGGGCAGAGCAGAGCAGAACAGAACAGAACAGAACAGAACAGAACAGAACAGAACAGAACAGAACAGAACAGAACAGAATTCTTTCTTGGCCAAGTGTGATTGGACACACAAGGAATTTGTCTTGGTGCACACGCTCTCAGTGTACATAAAAGAAATGTTCATCAAGAATCATAAGGTACAACACTTAATGATAGTCATAGGGTACAAATAAGCAATCAGGAAGCAATATCAATATAAATCGTAAGGATACAAGCAACAAAGTTACAGTCATAAGTGGAAGGAGATGGTGGTGGGAACAATGAGAAGATTAATAGTAATAGTAGTGCAGACTTAGTAAATAGTTTGACAGTGTTGAGGGAATTATTTGTTCAGCAGAGCGATGGTGTTCGGGAAAAAACTGTTCTTGTGTCTAGTTTAGAGAACTAGTCTAACACAGATAAACCTCCAACTGCTTCAACGACACTCTAAAAAGATGCAAATGACCAGCTGTCTGTAAGGAATATAAATCCTTCCATTCCCCACTATCCTGTCAGAGCTGAAGAAGCTTCTTGAGTGAGAAGTGAAATGTCTTCAAAAGTAAAAAACAAGAAAGTCCAGTTGCCTCTTGAAAAAGCACCTTTCAGACAACCATGGATGACTGAGAATTCTGCAGATCTCGTTAGACAAGCAGTCTGTACAGTAACTAATCAAACTATCTTCAGATAGGCTCTTTTATCACTTTATTCCGAGATTGGAATTCTTTCATTTCTATCTATTTTTCTGTCCAGTTCTGGCACGCCTCCAAGGTGCATGTTGGGAAAACTGTAGACATAGAAGAGAGTGGATGATGAAACCACAACTCATTTGCCTTGCTCTCTAGCAGGGGTCTTTGGGGTCAGATTGTTAGAAGGACCGCATGCTGCCCAGTCAGTCACAATTAGGAGATGCAATGGAGAATAGTAAGTTTAGATCCTAATTGCTGGTTCTGCATCTGTGGAAAAGGAATATACAGCTAAATCACGCAGCACAGCTGTTCCTCCCTTCGCTGTTCTACTTACCTACTGAAGTCTTCTTTTCCCACGTGAAGCATGTATTTGGTGTGTACTGTGCATGCACAGCAGTGGTGGGTTGTCCCTGGTTCGCACCGGTTCTATAGAACCGGTAGTAAAACCAGTGTGAGGCTCCGCCCACCAACCCTGACATCATCAAAATGCTTCTGCACATGCGCAGAAGAGCGCGTGCGTGGCCCCGCTGCAAACCAGTAGTAAAGGTAAGTAGAACCCACCCCGATGCGCAGTGTGCTTTTGGCATGCACCGCATACACGTGGGCAGCGAACCAGTGGCGATCCACAGAGGATTTCACCACTGGTTATGTCTCTCTTTTTTTTAAAAAAAGGACAATAATTATAATTGGGAGTTAATATAATAAATAACACCTGGTCCCTGGATGCACACCATTGCTCAGGTGGATCAGACTTTGGGATTCCCAAAAATATCCATCACAGATCTCTTGTTGCCTTGATAGAAGGAAAGCAAATAAATGCCAGTTGCTCATGCATTTATTACAATGAATAAATAGCATTCACTCTCAGCCACTGACCAGTCAGGATGCGATCATGCTTGGATAATTAACATCAATGTGACCGTGTCATACAGTTGTTAGGTAATACTTGGCAACGCTACAAAAAAGCCAAGCGAGAGAGTGTTCTGATACAGAGCGCCTTGCAAATAGATTTGCAATGGCCCATTGCTTCGGCTCAGGGACATGTGACTGCACAACTACACAGATCATAATTTGAGCATCAAGGAAAGCCACTGAAATCAGCGTTATAATAGATAGAACACTCTCTACAAGAGGTTTTTAGATTACAAAACCCCACTAAAGCATCAGTTATAGCTTTAACCAGTGGTGGGATTCAAATAATTTAACAACCAGTTCTCTGCCCTAATGACCGGCTGGCTGGGCATGGCCATGGGGTGTGACAGGCAGCACTCAGCCTCCTGCACCCCCTTGGGAGCAAAAATGGACCACAGGGGTACCCTCATCCCCATTTTGGGTCTAGTAGGCCTCCCTGCACTTTCCTGGCAGCCACAACAAGGTGCATGGGGACTCCTGGAAGGGATGGGGAGGGGCGGAGAAAGCCATCAATTTAACAATGGTTCATCCAAATTGTCCCGAACCGTCTGAATCCCACCACTGGCTTTAACAGACTTTCAACAGAACATTTGCATTTTTGACTCTACATTCCTTAGAAATGTTTGCTCTTCAGAACTGGTGCATGGCCCAGTCATGGTCACACCGGCTACACTACAGTGCAGAAATAAAATACTTGTGTATAATTGGTGTGGCTCATCTTAAACTCGAGTGGGTCTCCTAAAGACAAGTTACAATCCCACACATGCTTAAGGTTAAAATATGTAGGTTCATCAAAGAACTGCAGTGAAGGTCCCGAGTCTAGAACATCTGGGTAGAGTGTCTTGTGTAGGAGTGCTTTGATTTTTATCTTGTTTGCTAGAATATCTGAAGATAACATGAACTAAAGGAGGAAAGATTGGCTAACCCCCTCCCCCCCCAACAATTCAAAACTTGGCTTCAAATATTAGAACTGTTGCTGGAACTGGTATGTCTAGTCTGATGAAAAGAAGGACTAGGGATGACATGATCGCTGTCTTCCAATATCTCAGGGGCTGCCACAAAAAAGAGATAGTCAAACTATTATGCAAAGCACCTGAGGGTAGGACAAGAAGCAATAGGTGAAAACTAATCAAGAAGAGAAGCAACAAAGAACTAAGGAGAAATTTCCTGGCAGTTAGAACAATTAACCAGTGGAACAACTTGCCTCCAGAAGTTGTGAATGCTCCAACACTGGAAGCTTTTAAGAAGATGTTGGATAACCATTTGTCTGAAGTGGTGTAAGGTTTCCTGGCTAAGCAGAGGGTTGGACTAGAAGACCTCCAAGGTCCCTTCCAACTCTGTTATTCTATTCTATTGTAAAAGTTGAAGGAACCAGATGGGTTTAGTCTTTTGGGAGGGAAAGGGATTGAATATTTGATTCAAGTTTGTTATAAGATTAAAAGACAAATATTCAATTCTATTCCCATAGAGGACATTCTGTGGTACCATTAGTTCAAATTTTATCACCTTTACTCAATACATACTTTTCAAAATTCCTGGGTTCAGGAACTTGATATTTCAATATAGCATTATGGTCAATGTGTCACTAGAGAATCTTACCGAAAAGTACAGTTATTAACCAATTCTATAAAATTAAGAAATATACAGTACAGTATGATTCAGAACTGACCTACTATTTAATTAGCATGCAAGGTTTAAATGCAGGGAATAGAAGACTTTGGCATCGGTACAACTTGCTAAATTTAGATTAATCTTGATTTACTAGGCTAGCCAATTGCCTGGTTTATACAGTACATTGAACTAATCTCATTGGCTGGATTTGTTCAACACAGGGAAACAAGATTAGGATGAGCAAATCCCAGCATGCTGTGCAAATAGTCACGATGTACCTTCAGACGTTCTCTTGGTCGTCCCTGTAATAAACGATTTGATGAACCAAAAATCACTTCTCAAAGAATAATTCTCTCGTTTATTATAATTATAGCTGCATAATTGTGTCCAATATATAATTATAATTGTGTCAAATGTATAATTGTGTCAAATACATAATTATAATTGTGTCAAATGCAATACAGCTCTTGGGGGCAGGAAGTGGAGATTTGTCTTCCCTCTTGAAAACTGGCTGCTGCGACTAGGTTCTCTATTTTCCTTCTGCCCAGATTAGCCCACATAAATGATTCATCAGGGAGAGCAAACTGAACAGGATAACCGAACCCCGTTTTGTTTGAATATATGCGACAATAAATCTCATGGCAAATATTTGCAGTTGTGAAGAAGAGCAAACAAGAACACACAAGAAATACTAGGCAAAGGGCATTTTTTCCCATCCGGATGGTGGAGCACAGAAACCAAATGAGCATATCAGTTTTACAGAAGGTTACAGAATAAAAGAGTTGGAAGGGACCTTGGAAGTCTTCCAGTTCAGCCCTCTGCTCAAACAGGAGACCTTATGCCATTCCAGACAAATGGCTGCCCAGCCTCTTCTTAAAAGCCTCCAGTGATGGAGCACCTACAATTTTTGAAAGCAAGCCAATCCACGAGATAATTGTTCTCACTGTCAGGAAATTTATCCTTAGTTCTAGTTTGTTTCTCTCCTTGATTAGTTTCCATCCAGGGGTGAAATCCAGCAGGTTCTGACAGGTTCTGGAGAACCGGTAGCGGACGTTTTGAGCAGTTTGGAGAACTGGCAAATACCACCTCTGGCTGGGGTGAGAATGGAGATTTTGCAATATCCTTCCCACAGCAGTGGGGAGGGAATGGGGATTTTTCAGTATCCTTCCCCTGGAGTAGGGTGGGAATGGAGATTTTGCAGAATCCTTCCCTGGAGTGGGGTGGGAATGGAGATGTTGCAGTAGCTTTCCCCTGGAGTGGGGTGGGAATGGAGATTTTGCAGTATCCTTCCCCTGCCATGCTCACCAAACTACACCATGCACACCAAGCCACGCCCACAGAACCGGTAGTAAAAAAAAACTGGAGTTCACCACTGTTTCCATCCATTGCTTCTTGTCCTGCTTTCAGGTGCTTTGAAGAATAGGTTGACTCCCTCTTCTTTGTGGCAACCCCTGAGATATTGGAACAGTGCTACCATGTCACCCCTAGTCTTAGAATAATAGTATCAACCCACTACCATTTAGCAGCAGAGCTCACTACATTGCACAATCTCCTAAGGACATTGCATCACCCTCCCAACTTCAACCAATCTTGTCTCAGACAACCTATAGAGCCAGCTATGACCCCTACATAACCCCCACAACAGCCAATAGAATACATGCTCCTGCACAGGAACAGGAAGCTCAAGTGCAAAGTCCAAGAGAAGGTATAAAAACCCCTCGCTCTCAACTCCATTTTGTCAGCTGCCCAGAACCACAAACCCATGTGGTTCTGCTTTATCATTAAACCATCTTTCCAATCAGCCTCCATGTTTCCAGTGTCTTCCTCCCAGTTTGGAACTGAACCAGATGGATATTTCTTCCAACACTTTATATTATTTATGGCACGTAGAAGAATGGCACCAATGGTCATCTGGGCTGAAATACTCAGTGTCATGATGTAGTAGTCCCTCGTACATTCTACTTGTCAACTGGATCATTTCCAGGTGTTGATTTTATACTTCTAAATGGCATAGGATCCAGTATATGAGAAGCCACTTACAGCAGTTTCCTACAAGTCTTTATAAGATCTGCAGTATTCGAAAAATCCCCATGCACAGAGGTCCATTACTTGATATTTAGCAAAGAGTTTTCTCCACCAGCCTCAAACAGTGAAATACACCCAGGAGTTGTGACTATCCCCTTTTCTCCTGTTTCCAGAAAGGGGCCTTGGCGTTGTCTTTCCCATTTAGCCTTTTAAATGCTAGTTTATCTAATGTGGTTTGTTTTTTTTTTTAAGGTTTTGACCACTGCTGTTTTTTACGGTCCTACCTTGTTTTGTTTTATAGTTTTAATAGCTATTACATGAAGTCTACCTTGATCATTCCGGAAAGGCAGCATAAAAATATTTTAAATGAATAATTTACTGGAAAAGTCGAAGCTGTTTTCAGCACCGTGTGAGATAGAAGGGGAAAACATCTTAGCTTGTCCCAAGCATTGGAAAAATAATAAAAATCAAATGCACCGTAGATGCATCTTAATATGTCCTTTCCCCCCTTCTAACTCTTTAAGCTATTAGCTAAAATCTGTGAGATTTCACAAGAACCACAAACGGAATCCGTTCCTGAATTAATGGGGCATCTGACTACCAGCATCCCATCTGCCATAGACTGTAGAACAAGAGTCATAATAGGCAACTGCTGTGTTCAATGCCATTTCAACAAATAATCCACAGACTGACGTTCAGGATATCTACTGAAAGGCTGAATGAGGCAGTTGCAAAAAAAATGTAATCCAGGGGTGTCAAACTCGATTTCATTGAGGGCCGCATCAGGGTTGTGTTTGACCTCAAAAGGCCAGGGTGTGGTCAGGGATTGTTGTGTCTTCGGCTCCCGAGCCCGGACCTCCGGAGGAAGAACCCTCCGAAAGTGAAGAGGAGGAGGAGGCAAGGCCCCCCTCTCCTGGCCCGTCTGGTTTGGCACCACCCCCGGCCCCAGCTGAAAGCCCTGAGGAAGAAAGCTCCTCTGAGTCAGACGTTAATGAGGAGAGGGAGTGGATTAATCCCAGGTGGCGACGATCAGGGAGACGGGCTCAGCAAAGGAGTGGGTGGGGCCGAGCACGAGGTGATGAGTCACAAAGCCAACGCCCCACAAGGTATAAAAGGAACTGACCTTACCTTGTTGGCTTTTGTGACGAACAAAGTTTTAACCTGACTGTTTGTTGTCGGACATACCGGAGAGCCTTATCAGGGACTGGCCGTGGCAACTCAAAATAACAGCTGTCTTTATCTCTCCCGGGCTCGCTGCCAGCTTGTTGTTTATGGATGGTAAATAAACGACTTCTGTACACTTCTGTTCGTGTGTGTGCTTGTCTGGGCTTCTGAAGCAGGGAGGGGACAGAACAGGGATTGCCGTGGCCATGGTGGGCATGGCCATGATGCCCACTGGCAGGAGTAGGGGTGGTCAGGGGTTGCCGTGGCCATGGCCTCCCTCATTCTCACTATAATTTCCTTCCTTCCTTCCTTCCTTCCTTCCTTCCTTCCTTCCTTCCTTC
>WNWU01000063.1:56925-75596 GCA_012654045.1 Ptyas mucosa | reverse complement strand
TTCCTTTCCTTTCCTTTCCTTTCCTATTCCTATTCCTATTCCTATTCGTATTCCTTTTCCATTCGTATTCGTATTCGTATTCGTATTCGTAGTCGT
Organism: Ptyas mucosa; assembly: GCA_012654045.1. Lineage (NCBI taxonomy): Eukaryota > Metazoa > Chordata > Lepidosauria > Squamata > Colubridae > Ptyas > Ptyas mucosa. Next base: position 75,500 of record WNWU01000063.1, on the reverse strand, counting down.
AGTCGTAGTCGTAGTCGTAGTCGTAGTCGTAGTCGTAGTCGTATTCGTATTCGTATTTGTATTCGTATTCGTATTCCATTCCATTCCTATTCCTATTCCTATTCCTATTCCTATTCCATTCTAGGCTGATTACAAAGTCAGAATCTAATGCTGAATTGCTTACTAGTACATCACTCAAGAGTATTGCTTATGATTTCAGAAAACAGCTGCAATAATAATATTTTCTTTTAATCCTACCTTTGTGTTGGAAGGTCAAGGCACTTAGATGGAGAGAGATGAGGTTGGGTTGACATAGTAAGAGCCAAAGATACCAGTGTGGCTTGTGCTCAAAAGGAATATTCAAGTTGTCAATGTGGCGATATTGAGCTAGAAACAATCCCTAATGCATTATTGGAGGCGGTGACCCTTTGAGAGCTGCATGCAATGAAATTTCATATTAATGTATGCCGATTAGTGTACATTCAAAGTGACAATAAAGTTATTCTAAATCTAAGTCACTGAACCACCAGTGAAACTGGGGCTCACATCCCTTTAAAAGCTAAATGCTGGCCCTTATAATTCTCCCATGAACTAAACCTTACAATTTCAAGCTATGCCAACACAAAATCAAATCTATCTTTTAAAAGAGCAATGTTGGCCAAAGTTAAATGCCACATTAATGAAGGCCTCTTTAACTGAGATGGCCTATGCCCATAGATCAGGGCTATGTATGTTGAGTATTAAACCAGAGCATCCCATTAGAGATGAATAAATGTCTGATTAAAGCCTTGGGAAACACATTAAGTCTTCTGTTTGTATTGTAGACTTATGGAGCTTTGGCACCTTTCCAATTTTTCCACTCTTTGCCCTGATCTTTGCCCTACTATAAGCAGAGAGTCTGTATTATATATTTAAGCTAGAAATATTACAGTCTCCCATTTTAGGAGAAATACCTTCTGCTACTATTAAAGTTACAGCTCATTTATCAGCGCCGATATTCCTGTGGATTTTCTCTGGTATGAAATTCTCTTGGCAACCTCCTATCATTTTATTTGCTAACAGATCACTTTATTTGCTAACTGATCATGCTGTAAATCTCTGGCATTCACCCTAGGAACGAACACTGGTGTGCTCATTTATATTCAGAATCCTCCAAGGAAGTCAATTGCAAGCTATTTCCACCAAACCTTTATTCCCCTTAGGACACAGTTGCGACAATTGAAAAACAATTGTCTGGCCGAGTACGATGGGTCATTTCTCGCTGAAAAATAGCTGGTTCTACCTCTGAGAAATTTGATAAATAATGTGTAGCGTTGGTAGAGGTACTCTGAAACTTTAGACTTTTCATTGGGAGGAAGTCTTCCTTTACACAGAAATGAGTATTAGGGCACCTTTTCCAAATGGGACCATCTAAAGGCAGGGGTGTCAAACTCAATTTCATTGAAGGCCTCATCAGGGTTGTGGTTGACCTCGGGGGGGCTGGGCGGGCGTGGCCAACTGGATGGGTGTGGCCAATTGGGTGGGCATGGCCAGCTTGATGCCACTCACTGGGTGTGGCTGACAGAGTGGGCGTGGCCAGCTTGATGCCACTCCCCAAACTGTTGGCATGTTTCCTCTTTGCACTGGGTAGACTAGGCTGAAGCCACGCTGGCCCAATGTTTCCTCTTTGCATTGGGTAGACCGGGCCGAAGTGATGCAGGTAGACTGGACTGAAGTGACGTAGGACAGCCCCTTACATTTTCCAGGATGAAAATGTAAGGGCAGGATGAAAATCTGTGGGCCGGATCCAGGAGTGAAATGTTATCGGTTCGGATCAGTTCGGCTGAACTGGTAGAGATGGCGGTGGGTGGTTCAGAGAACCGATAGTGACGGCAGCACGAGGCTCCGTCCATCCGCCCGGTTATCGTTACTTCCTGGTTTTAACCAGTAAGTAAGCTGTTTTATACCCTCTGCGCATGCGCAGAAGGGTTTGTGCATGTGTAGAGGGTCCATGCACACATGTGATGCATGCATGCAGTACGTGCACTTCTGAACTGGTAGGGAAGTTAAGTAGATTTCACCGCGGGCAGGATCCAGGCCACGGGCCTTGTGTTTGACACCCCTGATCTAAGGCTTCAGCATTTTGGAGTCCATCTGCTTGATCTACTGGTGATTCCTAGACACGATCTAAGCAGCCTGCTTTAAGGAGAACCTTATATTGAGTATTTGTCTGGCTATTATGTAAGGCTAACTGTCCAACATGTCTTGGCATATCATAGCCAAAGCAATCAATCCACGGTTATATCCATCGTATGTTAAATTCCTTGAATTCAATGCTAGGAATTGTGCCAAGAGACACATTACTAAGGTTTGCGAGTTGTCCTCGACTCACTAGGGCTCTATGGAAAGCTATCCAGGCAGTTAACTTTTCTTGCCATTCAACAAAGGAGACAGTACATCACTATCTAATCTTTATTAAATGTTGCATGTTCAGGTTAAACCATAAAAAATAAGCAATGGAATATAAATAGGCACACATATATATGAATATATCTACCAGTGGTGAAATCCAATTTTTTTTACTACCAGTTCTGTGGGCATGGCTTGGTGGGCATGTTGTGGCTTGGTAGGCACGGCTTGGTGGGTGTGGCAGGGAAAGGATACTGCAAAATCTCCATTCCCACCCCACTCCAGGAGAAGGATACTGCAAAATCCCCATTCCCACCCCACTCTGGGGCCCACCAGAGGTAGTATTTGCCAGTTCTCCGAACTACTCAAAATTTCCACAACCAGTTCTCCAGAACCTGTCGGAACCTGCTGGATTTCACCCCTGATATGTATTTCATAACTAGCAGCCATGCTCTGCATTTCCTGCATCGGATGAGGAGAGTACATCTTTCTCCTTCTGTCCTAGCCTCTTTTTATAGAGGCATGATTGAGAGCCTTTTAACAAACTGCATCCCTGTTTGGTTTGGTGACTGCAGTGCCTCAGATAGAAAGTCCCTACAGAGAGTGGTAAGGACAGCTGAGAAGATTATAGGAAGCTCACTTCCCGTTATTCAGGATACTGCTTATAAGCGCTATGTGCTTAGAGCTCAAAGCATTGTTAGAGACCCCACACACCCACTTCATGGTCTGTTTCTGTCACTCCGCTCTGGAAGGAGGTTTTGAAGTATTTCTAGCAGGACTACCTGATTCTGTAACAGCTTTGTTCCCTAGGCCATCCATTCTGGTAAACTCGCAAGATTTGTTTTTCTCACCATGTATATGTATACATCCAAACAAACTGTGTTGTTTCTCTGTGACATATAATCTATGTGGGTGTATGCATAATTTTGTATTTATTTATTTTGTCATGTTTATGTGGTGTATATCGGAGGCAGTGACCCTTTGAGAGCTGCATGCAACGAAATTTCATTTTAATGTATGCCGATTAGTGAACATTCAAAGTGACAGTAAAGTTATTCTAAGTCTCCAATAAAAGAGACCATCTGTTCTTAGCTAAAACACAGCTTACCCACTGACTAGGCTAAAAGGTATAACTACCCTACACCCTGCAGGACCTCAACTCCCTAAAGGTGTGAAGGGATACGTTGCTCATATTGCAATACCTCCAGATAGGTCGAAATTGCAATTAATGAACTGTGAGAGGCTTCTCTGCATGGAAGATGGAGGCGGGAATGTTCTGACTTCCCTTCTCTTTCCTGTCAAAGCTTTGTAACAGGAAGTGGCGAGAATGAAAGGGGAAGCATCAGGGGTGAAATGCTACCGGTTCAGGCTGGTTCGCCCGAACCGGTAGTAAAAAAATGCTTAAAAAGTAAAAAAAAAAAAAAAAAAGGAGGGGGCATATCTACATTTACATATGCATTTTTTCCAATACATGCATGTTGCAGGTTTTTGTATCATGTATATGCTATTATTTGTACCATGTATACGTATATTTGCCTCTATGTATGCATTTTGTAGTCATTTTTAATGTGACAATTCCAAATTTTTTAAAAAAAAAACCCACCAAAAATGAAGAATAATAGCATCCCAGTTCATTAAATTATTTTACTATTTTTTCTTCTGTCCCCACATGAAACAGAGTTGGAGGAGAAGTAATGCTTTTTGCATATGTTAATCGGTGCTTTTGATAGAGAATTGAAGAGAGATTAAACAATTTGAAATAATTAGAAATGCCCTCCAGTGAGTCAAGATTTTTTTTTTTTTGCAAAATATTTACTCTTTCATTAAGTCCATCTGCCGGGCATAAGTATACTGTTGCAATAGACATCACATTCAGAGATGCGAGTTTCATGGATATTCATTAAACACGGCTGTCTATTAAAATTTCACACTTCACCCTAGCTCAAGACTTCCGGAAGTCAACATATGACTGAAGATATATCAAGTAATATCGTTTTTGAGGGCCAGGTTAAACAGACTTGACAGGCTACATATCCATTATGAGGAGACAACTTCATATAAACAAAGCAATTACAAATGAAAAATGTAAAATGACAACTTGTAAGACAAATTGTAAGACAAGATAAGAAACAGCAGGGAAAATAAAACAATGATGAGGTTATGATGCTAGTCCAGTTTTGTGAAGGAGGGAGAGAGGGAGGGGAAAAGGAAGGAAGGAAGGAAGGAAGGAAGGAAGGAAGGAAGGAAGGAAGGAAGGAAGGAAGGAAGGAAGGAAAATGAGCAATGAAAGAAAACCTTTGAATCAGGGGTGCTATTCAGCAGGTTTTGACAGGTTCTGGAGAACTGGTAGCGGAAATTTTGAGTAGTTCGGAGAACCAGCAAATACTACCTCTGGCTGGCCCCAGAGTGGGGAGGGAATGGGGATTTTGCAGTATCCTTCCCCTGGAGTGGGATGGGGATTTTGCAGTATCCTTCCCCTGAAGTGGGGTGGGAATGGATATTTTGCAGTATCCTTCCCCTGCCATGCCCACCAAGCCACGCCCACAGAACCGGTAGTAAAAAAAAAAATTGAATTCCACCACTGCTTTGAATTATGTTCTTCCTTTCATACCTTTTTCTGACATATTCATCAACAGTTAGATTCATGAATTAGGATCTAACGGTTAGAATGGTTGTCTACCAAAGCTCCATGTCATCTATGGGACTTCATTAAAGTGATTCTTTCCTGTGATCGAGCATCATTGATATTAGTAACCAATTTTTTATGGGTGTTCCTGAGATTATTCTTTGCTAGCACACACTCTGTGAAGTGAAGTGTTTATTTTTTATTTATTGATTTTATTTTATTGCAATTTATATACCGCCCTTCTCCCAGAGGACTCAGGGCGGCTTACAAGATAAAAATTCAACAATATGAATTAAATATAAATTAAAATCCAATTAAAATTAATTACAATTATTACAATGTAAAAACCCCCTCAACGGGTCAGTCCATTTGATGAAAAAGCCATGTCTTCAGTTCGCGGCGGAAGGAGAGGAGGTCAGGGGCTGTTCTGAGTCGGGTGGGCAAACCGTTCCAGAGGGCCGGTGCTCCCACAGAGAATGCTCTCCCCTGGGGGCCGCCAGCCAACATTGTCTGACTGACGGCACCCTGAGGAGGCCCGCTCTGTGAGACCATACAGGATGATGGGAAGATGGCAGAAGATAGTCCTGCAAGTACCCAGGGCATAAGCCATGTAGGGCTTTATAGGTGAGCACCAGCACCTTGAAATGAACCCGGAGGACCACCAGCAGCCAGTGCAGCTTGCGCAGGAGAGGTGTTACCCGGGAGTAATGAGAAGCTCCCGTAACAACCCGCATGGCCGCATTCTGGACTAGCTGAAGCCTCCGGGTGCATCCCAACGGCAGCCCCATGTAGAGGGCATTACAGTAATCCAACCGAGAAGTAACAAGGGCATGAGTGACCGTGGCAAGGGCATCCCAGTCTAGGAAAGGGCGCAACTGGCACACCAGGCGTGTGTTGTTGTTTTTTCAGTCTACCTAGATAAGAAATTGGCTTGAGATTTTGGGAAAACCGGAAGAGTTCTGACCACTGTGACTGCTGAGAGATGCTACCTGAATTCCTAGATACAACGAGATGAACACAGCAGGTATGACAGGTCCCATACTGTCTGTTTGTTGCATTTGGTTGTGTAATACAACCATGAATTATTCCCTTTGGGTTAAGGCTGTATATGCCATGCACACAATTTGCTTTACCTCTGATTTGCTGCCTATTAACCTCCAGACTTATATCCATATGGTATCATCTCAAAGCTTGAAATGTGTTTCTAAAGAATCAGATGGCTGGTCTTTTTGTGTTTGCTCATTATTATTATGATCCTTCCAGCTTCATTTCATGCACAATAAAATATGCTGAGTGCCCACTCATCTTCCCGGATTGTTCTACTATTTATCTCTGGAAAGCAAAGAACAATGGTTGACATATTTCTTTTTTTACAGCGTGGGTCCAATTTAATTGTCTACATGAATAATTTTATTTTGACAATGTATATTTCCCCCGAGCTTCTAAAATTCATATTTCAAAGAGCAAAGACTGTACTCTGAAACATTTGCTTTAACATATTAATTAAATATTAGAAATAAACATACTTAGTTACTTCTCTGTTCCTTTTGCCTTCCTTCTTGTGCGTTCTCATAAGATTGTTAGCTTGATTTTTATTTCTTGTATAAATAACCCATGGTGTTTTAGAAGCATCTCACAAGCTGATGAGCAGTAGTACTGAAATCTTGAAACATATTGTATTAAGATAGCAAAATAATTAAATAACTGGGTTGGAAGGAACCTTGAGGTCTTCTGGTCCAGCCCCCTGGTCAGGCAGAAACTACTGGACATGGCTAGTCTAGTGAAGAGAAGGACCAGGGGAGACATGATAGCAGTCTTCCAATATTTGAAATGCTGCCACAGAGAGGAAGGGGTCAAGCTATTTTCCAAGGCACCTGAAGGCCAGTCAAGGAATAATGGATGGAAACTGAACAAGGAGAGATTCAACCTAGAAATAAGGAGAATTTTTCTGACAGTGAGAGCAATCAACCCATGGAACAGAAGTTGCCTTTAGAAGTTGTGGTAGCTTCATCACTTGAGACTTTCAAGAAGAGATTGAACTGCTATTTGTCAGAAATGGTGTAGGGTCTCCTGCTTGGGTGGGGGGTTGGACTAGATGACCTACAAGATTAGGGTCCCATTGTTAGGAAATTTCTCCTTAGTTCTAGGTTGGCTCTCTCTTGGATTAGTTTTAATCTATTACTTCTTATCCTGCCTTCAGGTGCTTTGGAGAATTTGATTGAATGGAAGGGTATTAATACAGAAGAACAACATTATCTAGATTAATATTGGAGCAATAATCAAGTAAAGAATACCCCAATCAGGGAACTTATTTCTTTCTTCATTAATCAAATCATGGGAAATATTCAGGAATTTTCTCTGTAGTTCTATGTTGGAACTCTCCTTGATTAGTTTCCATACATTGCTTCTTGTCCTTTGGAGAATGGCTTGACTCCCTCTTCTTTTTGGTAGCACTTTAGATAAGATTGAGCTGTGGCTCAATGGCTAAGATACTGAGCATGTCGATCGAAAGGTCAGCAGTTCAGCAGTCTGAATCCCTAGTGCTGCATAACAGGGTGAGCTCCCGTTACTTGTCCCAGCTTCTCCCAACCTAGCAGTTCGAAAGCACATAAAAAATGAAAGTAGAAAAATAGGGACCACCTTTGGTGGGAAGGTAAAAGTGTTCCATGCACCTTTGGCATTTAGTCATGCTGGCCACATGACCACAGAGACGTCTTCGGACAGTGCTGGCTCTTTGGCTTTGAAATGGAGATGAGCACCGCCCCCTAGAGTCGGGAATGACTAGCACGTATGTGTGAGGGGAATCTTTACCTTATAGATAAGATGCGGCTACAAATTGTACAAAGACATGTGATCGTTTAAAAGGGTTGTGGGATTGGGATTTTTGAGGTACAATACAGTGAAAAGAATGGAGTAAAGCATGCATTACTTCCTTGGTGAGCAGATCAGTCCACTCACTGACAAGTTATAATATGCCCCTCAATTCACACTCCTCCTGAAGCAGATGTTCACAACAAAGAGTATCTCTAGGTCGAAGTCACCAGAAGAACTTTACAGATGAAAACCTGTGGATGGATAGTCCATGCGATTGGTTATTCTGAAAAGTCAGGGCAGGAGGGGAAAGGAGAATATAGAAATACAAATTATGGTGTTAAGGTTCCCACTGACGAACCCAACCAAGCGAGCCCTGTCGAGATGATCCCAACTCTTAATGCAAAACTTTATTGAGTACATCATTTCGGCACAGAATGAAAGCAAAACCAGCTCTGGGTAATTCCCGCGCAATTCAATATAATTGAAGTATAGAAATCTTTCACCCCTTGTTAGTGCAGGTCACATTGTCCAATTGAGTATCACCGTATTGTTATGAGAAAATGTCTTTGGGGTCTGGCAAACACCTACGGAAATGTCCTTGGTTCACACGGGCTGGCTTGTTGATGTCTGGAGCCTGCATTCCATTTTCCCCTTCCTTCCCACCCTGGTTCGTTGGCAAGCTGAAAAGCAATAATGGTTGCAACAGCATAAGCGCGCATCGAGCTTGACACATGGTTTGTCTGTTTTAAAACACATTTGCCTCCAGAAATTGTGGGTGCTCTATCACTTTTCAAGAAAAGATGGGACAGCCATTTGACTGAAATGGGTATCAGGGTCTCCTGCTTGGGTGGAGGGTTGGACTGGAAGACACCCCCCCCCAGCATCCCTTCCAACTCTATTATTCTGCTCTGTTGTTCTCTTATTCTTTCTATGATCAGGTGTATTCATCCCATGAAGCTCAAGGAAAGTCCAGAATGGTATAGTACCGTTATGGCAAACCTATGGCATGCATGCCACAAGTGACATGCAGACCTCTCTTTGCTAACACATGAGCTGTCTCCTCAGCTCAGCTCCATCGTGCATGTGTGCGCGCCTCCTGCCGTCCAGCTGATTTTCTGGTCTCTGCCATGCACGTACGGGGGTGGGGCACATGCAGGAGACATACACGCATGTGCGGGGGTCGCGTGAACATGTGCAGATGGGCAGGGCGTGTGCATATTGCATTATGGGTTAATAGTGCAGGGAGGCCTACTACGCACAAAACGGGGCATGGAGGGACGGTGTACCCCCCCATGGCCAGTTTTTGCTCCCAGGAGGCTGCAGGGAGGCCTACTAGGCCCAAAATGGGGTACGGGGGGAGCACGCAGGGGTCGTGCTCTCATGCGCGGGGCAGAGCGTGCAGGGGGCACATGGCATTATGGGTGTGGGCATGCACTCATACTGTTGCAGTCGCACATGTGTGCTTTTGGCACACGACAACAAAAAGGTTAGCCATTGCTGGTATAAGATTTATTTATTTATTAGTTTGATTTATATGCTGCCCTTCTCCGGAGACTCAGGGCGGCTTACAATGCATTAAGCAATAGCCTTCATACTTTTGTATATATCTGCTTAGTAGGGCTTCCCCCCCCCCCCAGAGCGGTGTTCTACTTTATACAAAGTCAGCTTATTGCCCCCACTATTGGGTCCTCATTTTACCTACCTCAGAAGGATGGAAGGCTAAGTCAACCTTGAGCCTGGTGACAATTGAACTCGCAGTAATTGCAGGCAACTGGCAGATAAGTGCTACTTTAACAGCAGTTTAGTCCGCTGCGCCACCAAGGCTCTTCTGCCATGGGCAGGGGGCTGGACTAGAAGATCTCCAAAGCCCCTTCCAACCCTATTTTTCTATGTTCTATTTAGCAACCATTCAAAGTTTCAACAGCCTTGGAAAATGTGACTTGTGACTAATTCAGCCCAATGTCTCATCTTGCATAGATAATAACATCGCCCTGTGAACTATGCTCAGACTTTAAGAATGCGTGTGTGTATGTGAGAGAGAGAGTATGATTCTAAGTTAATCAGAAGGAAAATGAAAAATATAGGTAATGAAACTAACATGTACAGTAATGGGATCGTTTTGTAAAGTCGCCTACTAGCCATCAAAGTAATTCGCTAACAGGAAAAAAAGAAAGCAGCTAGGCCATTAATCACCCACATTTCCTTATTCACATCAATTTAACATTTAACTTAACACTCAACATTTCATTAGCATTAAAACATTAACTCAGAGATACTGCATTTGGAAAATGGACGTGTCAGGGTTCCAAGTAACACCCTCAACGAAAGAAAACTCCGCTGCAGTTCTTGTGTTACAGCTGTTAAAAACTGGTAATGATTCTTAAAGGAAAATCATTCTGAAATTTCTGAATTTTGGGGGAGAAAAACACAACCTCGTTTCCTTTCTGGAGCCTTGGATAGTACAGTGGTCTAAAGCCCTGTTATTAACATCAGCTGCCTGCAATTATTGCAGGTTCGAATCTCATCCAAGGCTCAAGGTTGACTCAGCCTTCCATCCTTTCTAAGGTAGGTAAATTGAGGACCCAGTTTGTGGGGGCAATAAGCTGACTTTGTATAAATATACAAAAGTATGAAGGCTATTGCTTAGCGCATTGTAAGCCGCCCTGAGTCTCCGGAGAAGGGAGGCATATAAATCAAATAAAAATAAAAATAAATAAATAAAAAAAAAAGTCATTCTTGATCTTACGACCTAGAAGCAATGCAAGCTCATTTAGAACTGTTGAGGTGATTATTGTCCATGAAACAGTGTTATCAGTATTGTAATTAATATTATGTTATATCCTGATATTGTTTGTTAATAAAGTTATTAATATTATCAATAGCTTTAAATTCAATCTGTGTTTTACATTTTTATATTGGTCATATAGTAAATTGAAGGTTTTTTGTTTAGACTATTAGTTTAAATGAAATTAGTTTAAGTATAGTACAGTGATGGTGAACCTTTTTGGCACTTTGCACATGCAAAAGGAAGCACTTTGCACATTCACACATGCACTTCGGGGCCGCGACCAGGAAGAGGAGCTGCCCAAGGGCCATGCACGCACTGGATAAGGCACTATCCTATTCTGCGCACGCAGAACTCTCTCCTCCAGTGGGTGAAGTCAAGGGAGACTCTGTCTGGAGACCAATGATGCTGCAGAACGGAGAATTCCCATTGGTCCTCCTTCTTTCTGGACACTCCCAATTCCAAAGGTTTGAGGAACCATCATTTCTGGCTCCCAGAACACCTCTTCCTGTTTCCAGCACTGCCGCACGCACAAAGGTCAGCTGATCGGAAGAGGAAACCCAGAAGAGGAATGCCAGAACGCTAAAAACCCGGAAGAGGAACGGGCAACGCCACGCATGCCAGGTGACATGGCTCCACGTGCCACTTTGGGCACGCGTGCCATAGTTTCACCATCATGGGTATAGTATATTATTATACTATAAAATATAATGCAAATGAGCTTGCATTATACTGTAATAATAAACTGTATATAAAATGAAATTCAATGTAGAGAAAAGAAAAACCAAAAGTACACATATAGACTGGGTGAAAACAGGTTTAATAGCAGTAACTGTGAGAGGGATTGTGGAGTCTTAGTGGACAACCAGTTAAGTATGAGCCAGCAGTGTGCAGCAGCAGCCAAAAAAGCCAATGCAATCCTAAATTGCATTAAAAGAAGGATACAATCAAGCTCAAGTGAGGTAGTAATACCACTCTATAAAGCCTTAGTAAGACTACACCTAGAATACTTCATCCAATTTTGGTCATCACACTATAAAAAAGATGTTGAGACTCTAGAAAGAGTGCAGAGAAGAGCAACCAAGATGATTACAGGACTGAAGGCTAAAACATACGATGAACGGTTCCAGGAACTGGGCATGGCTAGTCTAGTGAAGAGAAGAACCAGGGTAGATATGATAGCAGTCTTCCAATATGTAAGGGGCTGCAAGGAGAAGAGGGGGCATCAAACTACTTTCCAAGGCACCCGAAGGCCAGACAAGGAATAATGGATGGAAATTGAACAAGGAGAAATTTTCTGGCAGTCAGAACAATCCACCGGTGGAACAGAAATTGCCTTCAGAAGTTGTGGGAGCTCCATCACTGGAAGCTTTCAAGAAGAGATTGGACTGCCATATGTCAGAAATGATGTAGGGCCTCTTACTTGGGCATGGGATTGGACTAGATGACCTACAAGGTCCCTTCCAACTCTGTTAATCTGTATCTGTATCTGTATCTAGTATATTAGTTTAAATATTACATGTAAGATGTTGTGTAACCGTTAAATAAATAAATCAAATCATTCATCCCGTTATAATTCATACTATCAAGTCACTGTTTGGTTCCTAATTCCAAAGAGACAAAGGATGCGTTGATAGAAAAAGTTCAAACTGAACTCAGAAACTCCCGATGAATACAATGTGTAGACAATGCATTTAATGCGGGCTATTTAATAAGAAACGATTATATATATGTTCTTGATAATTATGTATCTGCTCTTTTCCAATTAAAATGGCCCAGATTCAGGGTGTTTGCTCAGTAGTGGGCTGCAACCAGAGCTCAAAATACAACAATTTGAAGCTCAGCTGCTTACCTTTTAAGGCAGCTCTGGTAAGCAGAACAAATCAGCTGTGTGTGCGAATCAGCTGAGCCAGAGAGAAGGAAATAGAGGACAGGATAAGGCAGGGATGGGTGGGCGGGGCCAGCTGATTATCGAAACTACCAGTTCGCTCAAACTGGTCTGAACCGGCAGCCTCCCACTACTGTGTTTGTTGCTGTGTTTTGTTTTGCTACCGCCTCCGTGAATCCCCAGGAAACGTTAATTGTATGTCTAGCCATATATTCTCACCCTGTAACTCACTCCTTTAATGAACCTCAACTGGCAGCCATTAGGATAGGGGGGAAAATATGGCTGGAGAAATCTGCGGTAGCCATTTTTTTTTCCTGCAATGAGTAAGGGAAAAGAAAAAAGAAAAGAAAAGAAACATAAATTGTCTTCGGGGGGGGAAAAAAATAGCTCCACTCTAGCAGAAAGACATAAGAGGGATAAGAATCGGTTTATAGCAATGATTGCTTTTATTATTGCAGCCTTAGCTTCTATTATAGCAAGACATGCATTTCCTGCTCGGTACAATTCTTGACTACACAGTGTTATTACCTGGATAATGTTATATTGCATCGCTGGTGTCAAGATGGTTTGGCTTCCTCTTGCTTCCTTGAATGGAATATTCTACATTCCGATTACTCACCTCCGTTGATTTCCGAAGATCATTTTATACATTCGGTCTCCAGAAGGAAATATAGACAGTAGCTCCCGTTGGTGTTCTGCCTGAAACCACAACCTGATTCTGTTTTTTTCAGTTATTAATAGACGATGTCCTGCATTTGGGAACCTGAGAAGTGGACGTATAATCCTCAAACGACTAGAACTTGTACGTGTCACAGAAAAAATACTAAGAACTGGAAAATCATTTTGATGCAGTCAGATAAATCTTTTGGTATTCCTGAAAACAGCCCCTGGCCTTTTGTACGCTTGGATATGGGATTTTTCTTCCCTTTTTCTTCTCTCCCTCCCTCTCTCCCTTTCCCTCTCCCTCTCCCTCCCTCTCCCCCTCCCTCTCCCTCCCTCTCCCTCTCTCCCTCCCTCTCCCTCTCTCTCCATCTTCCTTCCCCTCCCTCTCTCTCCATCTCCCTCCCCCACTCCTTCTCTCACCCCCCCTCTCTCTCCCTCTCCCACTCTCTCTCTCTCCCTCCCTCTCTCTTCCTCTCATCTCAAGTAGCTTCGAGAACAAATGTAAAATATCCCCCTAATACGTTATGGAGAATGGTTGCAGGGATTGGACATGGCTAATCTAATGAAAAATAGGACTAGGGGTGATATGATAGCAGTCTTCCAATATTTGAGAGGCTGCCACAAAGAAGGGGGTGGGGGGGTGGGTCAACCTATTCTCCTGAAGGTAGGGCAAGAAGGCAGGACAAAAAACTAATCAAGAAGAAAACCAACCTAGAACCAAGGAGAAATTTCCTGACAGTGAGAACAATTAATCAGTGACAATTAATCAGTGTTGCCTTCAGATGTTGGGGGTGCTCCAACACTGGAGGTTTTTAAGAAGAAGTTGGACAACTATTTGTCTGAAATGGTATAGGGTTTCCTGGCTGAGCAGGGGGTTGGACTAGAAGACCTCCAAGGTTCCTTCCAACTCTGTTATTCTCTTAATCTCTTATGAATGATGAAATTTCTTCTAGAGTTTCATTTACATAGGCCTACCATAAATTCCACTTTGACCACAATTTCGCTGGAAGTTCCAGCCCAGTTACACATGCCAGCTCCCCAAATTAGGATTCTAAAGACCCACAAAGGGAGAATGTAATTACTTGTTATGTAGGTAAAAAAGCAAATGAGTTTAAATTACAGGATCCTTTGCCTGGAGAGTCAGCCTTTAGCCAACTGTCAAAACAGAGTTGAGTTTTTAAAAGAGTGCTGAGGCATCTCAGCTTGGCCTGTCAGGCCCACTGTGATCATCTTTATTCTCATCAAATTACTTGGAACTGACTTAAACTCCACCCAAAACATCTGAGAAATTCAGTTTCCCGTTTCTCCTTTCTTAAAGAATGGCTGCTTTGAAAAGAAGATCCATCTTAACTTGCTTGAATTTATTTTTTTTTTATTGAAAAAGTTTTTAAAATTTTTCATACATTTTCTCCCCCCTCCCCAACCACCCCCCCCCCCGACTTCCCAGAGCAAATACAAATACAAGATAAAATACAGCTCAAATTCTCTAAGTTAAACTCCATTTCTCACTTATCATAATCCTAATCATTAAACAGGTAGATAAAAGGAAAGCAAGTCTTCTTTCTTCTTATTCCATCTAATTCAACAGAATTAATCTCCATGTCTCCGTTTATAGTTACAGCAGTTAATAAAACAATTAAGTATTACGTAATCACACCTATCATTACTCAATATAACTAATTAATACTTAGCAAATTATTAAGTCTATACGATCTAACAAGATATTTTATAACTTCTTTCATTTAAAACAGAGAAAAAAAACCCAACAACAAAGAAAAATAAAAAAACCCTCAATCAAAAAAACCCCCCCAAATTTAAAATAAAATACTATATAAAGTCTTCCGTCCTCCATTTTTAAACCATCAAGGTCCAGTTATAGTTAAAACACTTAATAAAAAAAACAATAATAATAAATTTTTTAGTCAAAAAAGAAATATAACAATCAAACCTCTTATAAATTTATCAATACAGATAAAACATCATTTAATAACTATATCAAACATTTAAATTCTTCATACTAGATTAAACCAGTTGCTAATCTTCTTGTCTTCACATCTTCCAACAGCGTATGGAATATCTTCATCATTTACGTCTACCCACCTAAATAGAAAGTTGCTTCTTTATAAAAAAAACCCCCCGAGTGACTTTATAGTTGTATTTGTAATAATATCCATCAAATCCAGTCAAAAATTAGATTAGTAGATTCATCAGACGTATTAGGGAAACCACCAGATCAGCTGCAATTGCTCTAGATCCATAGTCCTTTTGCCTTATATTTATTACCATCAAACAGGAAGCTCCAGTTTAGTATATTCAATAAAACTTCTACGTTTACAGTTAGATCCAGATTTATCACAGTCCTTAATAAAATATTCCAAATCCTTCAAGTCAGGGCATATTTCACAGCCCAACACACCAGCATTGCTGTGATCTGTTTATTCTTCTCAAAATATTCCAA
The DNA here is from genome assembly GCA_012654045.1 of Ptyas mucosa. Classification (NCBI taxonomy): domain Eukaryota; kingdom Metazoa; phylum Chordata; class Lepidosauria; order Squamata; family Colubridae; genus Ptyas; species Ptyas mucosa. Next base: position 59,899 of record WNWU01000063.1, on the reverse strand, counting down.
TACAGCTATAGATTGCCTCCTCATTGTTCATCACTTGGTTAACTGGCATTAAACTGCTGTCTACTTTTTTTTTTCTCCCCAAAAATTCAAAATCTTTAAACATTTAAACAATACTTTTTAAGGACCATCATCTCGTCAAGCAGGGTTATTTTCCATTTCTCCAGGCTTTCTTCTTTTCCTTTTTACGAACTTTCTTCTTAACTTTGATCCCTCTGCCTTTTTTAACTCCAGTAAAATTTTGCGGTTTTTGGGATTGGATATTATAAACTTTTTGCAGGAATGTAGCTTCTTCTGGGAACAGCTCTTTAAGTACAGATTGAATTTTATAAAAAAAAATTCGTGTAGCCAAAATTTCATCAACTTCCAGAGTTTCTTGCTCCTGCTCAGCCTTCATCTTTCTCTCTTCTGTAAGATCTGCTATGGTCTGTTGTTGTTTTTTTTCCTCTCCCAGCTCTTCATTCAATCCCCCACTGCTAGATTGCAACTCAGTATTTCCATGTATTTCATTGTTTCCAGCTTGAGAAGCTTGAAATATAGTATCAATTCTTTTCAATAAAGCAGAGGTAATTGAGCTCAAAGCTTCCTCAAAGTCAGACCATTGAGGGTTAAATAACCCTCCTTTACTTTCTTTGTTTTCAAAAAGCCCAGCCATCTTGCCCCCCTTCTTCCTTCCCTTCCAGAAGGACAGGGGGAAAAAAAAGAAGAAAGAAAAAAAAAGAATTTCAAGAAGAGAAAAGGAAAAAAAAAGACTTTTTAATTTATATTGCTGCTTGAGTTATTATTATTACATCCTTTCTTATTTCATCCACTTTTCAAAAAGGAGTTTTACGTTTCAAACAGGGGCTTATCAATAATTGCTTTTAACTTTCACTTCTTCACGCCCCGTTGAAACTCAAACGCCATCTTGCTTTCACTTTCCACTTAGGAGAAATCTTTTAAAGAAAGTAAATCCCTGGAGTTAAAAAAAAAGAAAAAAAATACTTGCTGTTTCCTTCGTGCAACTTGTGCTCCACCAACTTGGTTCAAGAAGTATTTGTTTAAAGTTGTTTAATGGGGTGGCCGCGGCATCTAGTTCTGACAGGGAAAAACTTCCCTGTCAGAGGCATCCCAGGTCCGGAGCTTTGACAGGCTTCACGGGGAGCTCTCATCTTCGAGCACCAGATTATTAGCAAAACCTGGTGCTCTTAGGGAGCTCTACCCCACCCGTCTGCTCTCCTTCCCCCCTTCTTCCTGGGGGGAAGGATTCCAAACCGCAAGACAGCCGATTTTCGCTGTTCTTGCGATTCTACGGAGTCTGGGGCTGGCGCTTTGCAAAGAAGCGTCTGGCGATGCCGGCGGCTCAACTGGAAGTCTTGCTTGAATTTATTCACTAGAATGACCAGTTCCAGTATAAGATCCACTACAAGTTTACCACAGAGTTCTACATTTCAAAAAGTTATTTTAAGGGTTAATCAATTTTGCATTGCAGTGTTTTCATTAACTATGTATCAACATACTGTAAACATCACCTTTGTATTAGCATACACTTGGTCATGAAAAAGAAACATAAGAAAAAAGGTGACTTTAATCTGTTTCGTCTTTTATGTTAAATTTTGAGTAAAGCAAAAAACTCACGAGTTCTATCTAAATTGAACATATAACCCAAGGTGTCAAATATTCCTTTCCTCCTCTTATAACACTGTAAGGTCACTGTATTTCAAAAGACATTTTAAAAAAGTATTTATCCAAGTCAAACATTTTACTCTACCGTAATTAGAACTAAAACCCCTCTGATGCAAACTACAAAGGAATGACCATTTGGTCATATATAGGCAGTGATGGGATTCAGCCGGTTTCGGTTGGTTCAGGCGAACCAGTAGATAAATTTCTGGCTGGCCCTGCCCCACCCCTTTCAGGAATCTCCACGTGCCCCATTTTGGCTCCCAGGTAAGTGCAGAGAGGCCTACTAGGCCCAAAACAGGGCACAGGGGGTGCGGCATGCCCCTTCGCATCCCGTTTTCACTCCCAGGAGGCTTCCGGGAGGCCTCCTACGGCAAAAACGGGGCACGGGGGTGGCATGTTTCCCCCCATGGCCTGTTTTTGCTTCCGGGGGAAGCAAGTGCTATCTGTCACACACCCTGGCCATGCCCACCATGGCCACACCCACCCTGCCAGTCATTAGGGCAGAGAACCAGTTGTTAAATTATTTGAATCCCACCACTGTATATAGGCATGACTATTTAATGGCTATTTATATATCGTTGCGTAAAGGTTATTTCACATCACAGTAATCTATTAGATGACAGTGTTGATTACAATTAACTGCATCGTTCACTTCTGTTTAGACGTATCAATCAGATTTTAGAAATTAGACTCAGATTACAAGACATCTGGTGGAATTTATTTTATTTATTTGTTTGTTATATTCTTAAGATGTTGAACATCTTAAATCCAGCTTGGTAAAAACAGTCTTTCAAATAAAATGAAACCAGGCCTGCATTTATCTGTTTGGTATTAAAAGACATTAATTCAACTTTACTATTCTCTTATGACAACATTGGGGTACTGGTAACACAATGATACATTTAATTGTTATTTGACTTTAAAGGATAAGAACTTAATAAGTTTTTTGATCTTGGATCACTCATTATATCTTGTTTGCTACAATCTGGGCAACACAAGATTCCATGTTTTCTGTCTTTCTTTGCTGGTTATACAATTTTAATATGGGTGGAAACTAATCAAGGAGAGAAGCAACTTAGAACTAAGAAGAAATTTCCTGACAGTTAGAACAATTAATAAGTGGAACAACTTGCCTGCAGAAGTTGTGAATGCTCCAACACTGGAAGTTTTTAAGAAGATGTTGGAGTGGTGTAGGGTTTCCTGCTTAAGCAGGGGGTTGGACTAGAAGACCTCCAAGGTACCTCCCAACTCTGTTCCTCTCCTCTCCTCTCCTCTCCTCTCCTCTCCTCTCCTCTCCTCTCCTCTCCTCTCC
>WNWU01000063.1:42537-56915 GCA_012654045.1 Ptyas mucosa | reverse complement strand
TCTATTCTATTCTATTCTATTCTATTCTATTCTATTCTATTCTATTCGTTTCAGATCAGGTAGCCCTATCCAGGAATCCAACTATAGAACACTTAGGACAGTGATGGCGAACCTTTTCAGCACCGAGTGGTAAAGAGGTCATGTGGAAACATTACATGCGCTCTCGTCAGGGCCTCATTCTGGAAAAGCTGAACTTCTGGGTTTTGGCATACATGCGTACCCGACAATCAGCTGGCCAGTGCTCATCGCATACTGGTTTTTGGCACTGCCGTGCATGCGGACAGCTGTTCCTCATGCACGCATGTGTGCCAGAAACCCGGAAGAGAAACAGGGAAGGCCACATGTGTCAGGTGACATGCCTTCGCATGCCGCTTTGGGCATGCATGCCACAGGTTTGTCATCACAGACTTAGGACATGTGAATGCGTATGGAAGATAATTATTTGATTGTCTCCTAGCCTGACTGTGCATTCTCAAATGTTACTGAGAGTTAAGAAGTTCTGTAATTCAAATCTGATCTTAGCCATGTCCATAAAGCTACAAGCACCCTATCTTTTTTTTTATTGTGCAACTATATAGGAACTACATTTAAATGTGCTATAAACACATTAAAGTTTTTTTACTAGTGTGATATGCACTATTTATTTACTTTATTTACTATTTATTTACTTATTTACTAGTGTGATGGAATGCACTACCTGCCTGCAATTACTTCCCCAAATCCCCAAAACTTTAACCTTAAACTGTCTACTGTTGACCTCACCCCATTCCTAAGAGGTCTGTAAGGGGCGTGCATAAGTGCACCAGCGTGCCTACCATCCCTGTCCTAATATTCCTTTTTACTTACTCTTTTCATGTATTCAAATTATGTTTATACTTTTACCTGTTATCTTATATATGCTTGACAAATATGATTATGATATACCCATTCCTTTCCCTACAGTGCTTATATGTAAATGTCCAGCTTTCCTTGTCTCCTAACCAGTGTCATTTACTGCAGAAGAGAAAATTAGAATTGGAATTATTTATTTATTGGCTAAGTGTGATTGGACACACAAGGAGTTTGTCTTTGGTGCATATGCTCTCAGTGTTCATAAAAAGAAAAGATACGTTCATCAAGAATCGTAAAGTACAACACTTAATGATAGCCATAGGGTACAAATAAGCAATCAAATCATACTAGGAAGCAGTCAATATAAATCGTAAGGATACAGCAACAAGTTACAATCATACAGTCATAAGTGGGAGGAGATGGGTGATGGGAACGATGACAAGGTTAATAGTAATAGTAATGCAGACTTAGTGAATAGTTTGACAGCATTGAGGGAATTATTTGTTTAGCAGAGTGATGGAGTTCTTCTCCACATGAAATGGCCCACAAGAATTCTTTTGGAAGATCAGGTTTGTCAGTGCCTACAAAAGCAGTTTTGATATTGTAAAGCTGCTGTATGCCTTTCAGTGCTTATTGCAATTTCAGGCTGGACTCTTTTTTTTTTTCTATGTGCGTTTCAGCATCTCCATTGTTCTGCACAGGGAAATATGATCTCTTATTAGAATGTGTAGTCAACCTCATTTATCTTATGTGATTCCGCTATAGAAATGCATTCGATGGAGCTGCCTGGTTGGGAGGGATGGAGGATTGAGTGATCAATGTATTGCTTGTTTAAAGAAGGAGGGGGGGGGGAATTAAACCTAATTGATAGCGTGTCACCAAGAATAGTAAAAAAGAATTAGGAAACCAAGGGGAGGGAGGCAATCAAGCTGAAAATCAGTAGGAAGAAAAGGAGGGGAAAAGAGAAGGGGACTCGGAAAAGATTATTATGTAGTCTGTGGCACATCAACTCGATAACTGTAGGGAGGAACAGAGAAACAATAAATGTAATATAAAAAGACAAAATTGGTAATAAGCAGTGGCATGGAAAAAGTATCTTCTGGTGTATAGCATTTCAAATTATCTTTAATGTACTAAACAATTTCTGCCGCAGCTTTGCACTTTAAATCCCAGTGCTTGCTTGAATATTTCCTAATGAAAAGGCTATTGATAAAAAAATGTGCTTTATTCCTCTTTCTTTTCCTTGAAGCATTTTTTTTTTTAGTTCTTCTATAATCAACCAGTGAGCAGCTAGGTCCTTTCACGTGAGATCCCTACTTATGCAGGGTGCACATCTCAAATGAGAATTTTTTTTTTTTTTTTACCATTGTGTGATGCTACTGAATACAAACAATAGAAGCTGGGTGGATGTGGAAAACAAATTGGCATTTAAAGGAGGCAGAAAGCTCCAAATGGCCATTAGGCCTAGAAGGAAGGAGCATTATTTGGGCTCCATCTCACACAGCCGAATGGAGTTAGTTATCTCAAGGAAACCCCTATCAGTTTTCATTCATTTTTATGGGTGAAAATTGGATTTAGAAGGTTGCAATGTAGGTGAGAATTCTGGGGCATTTCTCATAGTGGGGGTGAAAATGTTCTTATATTTCCATAAGCTGAAGACACAAAGAAGTCCAGATTAATGTCTTCTTTTGTTGTCCACATCTTTCTCTAAAAGCATCGTCTTCATCCTGTCAGTTAAGCTCAGCAGAAAACTTCGTGAGGTTTATTTTTATTTATTTTTTATTTTACTTATTTTGTCAAGCATATATAAGATAACAGGTAAAAGTATAAACATAATTTGAATACATGAAAAGCGTAAGTAAAAAGGAATATTAGGACAGGGATGGTAGGCATGCTGGTGCTCTTATGCACACCCCTTACAGACCTCTTAGGAATGGGGTGAGGTCAACAGTAGACAGTCTAAGGTTAAAGTTTTTGGGGTTTGGGGAAGAAACTGCAGAGTCAGGTAGTGCATTCCAGGCATTGACCACTCTGTTACTGAAGTCATATTTTCTGCAATCGAGTTTGGAACGGTTTACCTTGAGTTTTTATCTATTATTTGCTCATGTATTGTTGTGGTTGAAGCTGAAGTAGTCATTGACAGGAAGGACATTGGAGTCCGGTGGCATCAGGTATTTTATTGTGGTTAGAGGAATGGAGGATTCTTCTCGTAAAATATCTCTGGACTCTCTCAATTGTATTTATGTCCGATATGCAGTGTGGGTTCTAGACAGATAAGCTGTATTCAAGAATTGGTCTTGCAAATGTTTTGTATGCTCTAGTTAGTAGTACAATATTACCAGAGAAGAAGCTACGCAAGATTAGGTTAACAACTCTTAATGTGTTTTTGGCAATGTTGTTACAGTGGGCTCTGGCACTTAGATCTTTAGAAATGAATACTCCAAGGTCATTGACAGAGTGAAGGTCATCTACAAGGTTCTTTCTTTCTGGACAATATTGTCCTTTCAATCATCGCTAAGGTAGAGATCTGTCTTGGGAAACTTTTCTCTTGAACAAGTTTGGAAAACAAATCACAAAATGGATTGACTGGGTGTGATTGGTTCCAAAACATGACCCCCTTGCATGGGATCAGAGGTGGGTTTCAGCAGGTTCTGACCAGTTCTGGAGAACTGGTAGCAGAAATTTTGAGTAGTTTGGAGAACCGGTAAATACCACATCTGAATGGCCCCACCCCCATCTATTCTCTGCCTCCCAAGTCCCGGCTGATCAGGAGGAAATGGAGATTTTACAGTATCCTTCCTCTGGAGTGGAGAGGGAATGGAGATTTTTCAGTATCCTTCCCCTGTCACGCCCACCAAGCCACACCCACAGAACTGGTAGTAAAAACATTTGACATGCACCACTGGATGGGATTACTTTAAAAATATCTGTCCTGCTTAGAGCTAAATTTAATCCCTGGAGGGTACTTTACTGGGTAAATAGACACCGTTCTGATGTTCCTGCAATTGAGTTACAGTTGATTCAACTCACTCATCCACTTAATGAGAATAATGTTATGGCAACAACAAAACACCCTTCAGATGGTTAGTCATGCCCTAGTCACCTCACAACTGGACTGTTGCAATGTGTTATACATGGGGCTGCCCTTGAACACTACCTGGAAGGTACAGTTTATGCAATATGTAGTTAGTAATGAGTGCTTCTTGTTATTCCAGTGTTTCGTTGCAGCTGTGCAAGCTGCATTGGCTACCAGTTGGCCTCTACTGGCAATTCAAGATGCTCATCATCACCAGTGGTGGAATGCTGCCAGTTTAACAACTGGTTTGGTGAGAGTGTGCTTCTAAATCGTTTGTGTGCAGTGCTGAAAATGGAGCATTTAGAAGCTCAGCTGCTTACTTTCCAAGTCAGCAACAGTAAGTAGAACAGCGAGGGGGAGGAGAATTAGCTGTGCCATGAAATTGCGACGACCTACAAAGCAGGAAATAAAGGACAGGATAGAGCAGGGGTGGGTGGGTGGGGCCAACTGATTGTCGGCGCTACCAGTTTGCCTGAACCAGTCTGAACCGGCTGAATACCACCTCTGATCATCACCAATAAAATTGCCATGCCCCAATCAGAGCCTGAATCTGTGGAGGAGGATGATCCTGAGCTGGAGCCAATGGAGATTGAGAGGGCAGTCCTTGCTCATCGCCTGAGTCCGTCACTCCTCATGTCCACTGCTTGCCTTCTCTCAGTCATCCTGCCCCCATTCCTTCCTGCTAACAAGCTGTCCCAATCTCGAGGGGCCCTGGACTGCCTTGGCCTGCTCCTCCCCACATTCCTCAAAGCCAATGAAGCCATCCCCTTGATCTCCATCAGCACCAGCTCAGGCTCGTCCTCTTCTACAGATTCAGGCTCTGATGGGTGCATGACAAAAACCCTTCATGGCATATCTGGTTATATATCAGGCCCAAGGCACCAAACCCACTTGTAAATAGCTAAGGTAAGCAACTTTATTGCCTTTTACCTATGTTACAAGAATCTCCACAGACTATTTGACTTCCCTTGGGAATGACAAGATAAGGATTCGTGGTTCTTGGGGAAGGTCAAGCTTATGGTTCTTGTGACTGTGTAATGATTCCAAGCTGGGTCCTCATTTGACCCCCTCCTTCTAATCTAGCTTGCAGTCTCCCAACTTTATCTTTGGGACTATATTCAATTGGGTTTGACCAGATGGTCTACGCAGGTGGAATAGGCACATTCCAAGTTTCTTCAGTTAAACTTTGTCATGTTGTGAGGATGAGGAAACATGCCTTCTTTGCTGTTCTTTGGAATAGCATTCTTCAAGAAATATATGAACCACCTACTTTCTGGGGTTCCAGAGGACCCTTAAGACGTGGCTCTCTTCCCCAGGCATGAGTATAATGTGTTAGAGAGGTTTTGTGGGGTGTGGTTGTAGGTGTTTGTGCATTTTACTGTTATAGCTGCTTTGGGCTCTATGGCTATGGTATATTGTGTAAATTGTGTTAAAGGAGCTTGAGCGGCATAGGAGGCTAATGCCTCCTTCTAAGGCAGCATTTAACATCCAGCTGCCTGCAATTACTGCAAGTTCAATTCTCACCAGGCTCAAGGTTGACTCAGCTTTCCATCCTTTCTAAGGTGGGTAAAATGAGGACCCGGTTTGTGGGGGCAATAAGCTGACTTTGTATAAATATAGAAAAGTATGAAGGCTATTGCTTAACACATTGTAAGCCGCCCTGAGTCTCCGGAGAAGGGCGACATATAAATATTTTTTTTTAAAAAAGTGTATATTGGATATTAGAGTTTTTTGGAGTGGGGCAGCTAATAGAAATATAAATATCAGTAAGAACAACAAGGTGTTAGAGTCCATTTGTGTGCATGGCTACTCAAATGTAAGCCCCATTGGAGGCATCGGTTTGATAGGCAACAAAACTGCTGCCTCCATGCATTTTATTTCCTTGAGCATTTCTGTTCAGAACACATCCTTCAGATTAAACAGCATTTGCTGTATCACCATATCTTTGCTCCAGATTCAACCTTGGAACATGAAAGAGTTTTCTTCTTAATCAAATATATTATATTAGTGACTGTGTTCCTAATTAGGCTTTGAAAGATGTTTGCCTGCAAGGAAATGCATTCCTTTTGTTGTATTGTAATATTTCTGTATGATTAAAATATCAACTAGCACTGATGATGAGTTTGAGTAATGGAACATCTGCAAGAAAACAAGCAAGCTCAGAAAGCACCGATGACCTCACAATCCTCCTATTCTCCTCCTCCTCCTCCTCCTCCTCCTCCTCCTCCTCCTCCTCCTCCTCCTCCTCCTCTTCTCCCCCTCCTCCTCCTCCTCCTCCTCCTCCTCATTTCCTCTCCCGCCTCCCCTCCACCAACCCCACTCTCTTCTAGCATTTATGATGCTATCTAGTTTGGGTAATGAAACGGCAAGAAAAAAAGCAAGCTCAGAGAGCACCAAAGACCCCCTTGATTAAAATATCTTCAGAAGAATGAGGATGAAAATTTATAAAGTCTATTAGCTGAACATTCCATCAGCTGAGACCTTCTCAGGCTTTGCAAGGTACATAAAATACTGTATCCAAAAGTGGGTGAAGCCAGGGCTAATTTTAATAAGGATGGGCAAGTTCAGGACAGGGGTGGGGCTTCAAAAATTTTAGCAAGGGGTTCTCTAACCAGTTGCTGGGTGGGCATGGCCATGGTGGGCTTGGCCTAGTCAGCTTCCTGCACCACGGTGGGGGGAATTTTTGTCCTCCCCCAGCTCCAGAGGCTTTCCTCGAGCCTCCAGGAGGGCAAAAACGGCCTCCCCAGGTTCCGGAGGCCCTCTGGAGGCTGGAAAGAGGCCTTCCTGAACTTCCAGTAGGCCCATTTTTCACTCTCCCTAAACCTCCACACATGTCCTGCATCCAAAACAGGCCGCGCAGGGACTTCTGGGAGGGGCAGGATGGGGTGGGAGGGGCCAGCCAGGAGTGCGATTTGGGGCTTCTCCAAACTGCACAGAATCTTAGCTAGAGGTTCTTCCAAACACCTACAAACCCCCAGCAGCCCAGCCCTGGTTCAGGAGTTCTGGGAACAAAATTGATTACAGGATCCAATCAGACTTGGTCACTGGGACCAAAGGTTTATTCTTCCAAGCTTTTGGGCTCATGCTGGAGCCCATCGTCAGGGAATTTCTCTCTCTTTCTCTCTCCAAGGTATTAGTACCACTTTATAAAACCTTACTAAGATCACATCTGGCATACTGCATCCAGTTTTGGTCACCATATTACAACAAAGATGTTGAGACTTTGGAAAGGGTTCAGAGAAGAGCAACAAAGATGATTAGGGGCTAAAATTTACGGAGAACGATTGCAGGAATTTGGAATGGATAGTTTAGAGAAAAGAAGGACTAGGCGTGACATGATAGCAGTCTTCCCCTCTGCCACAAAGAAGAGGGCGACAAACTATTTTCCAAAGCATCTGAAGGCCAGACAAGGAATAATGGATGGAAACTGAACCAGGAGAGAAGCAACCTAGAACTAAATTTCCAAACAGTGAGAATAATCAACCGGTGGAATGGCTTGCCTTCAGAAGTTGTGGGTGTTCCATCACTGGAGGTTTTCAAGAAAAGATTGGATAATCATTTGTCCAGAATGGTATCGAGCAGAGATTGGATTAGAAGCTCTCCAAGCTCCCTTCCAACTCTATTATTCTGGGCCATTTTGCACGTTGTATTTATATGGATCTGGTTGTGTGTAGCTTTTAGTTGTTATTTGAGGTGTTGATAGCTGGCTATTAAAATTGATCGCCAGTCATTCTGATTTTGGAGCAGATATAGCAACCTCCTCATCCAAAAGGGTGCATTATGAACCTTTCTTGTATATCTTTTTTTTTCATCCCTTTTGTAAATCAGTCTGTGGGATAGGTTACTATAGAAAAGATTTGAAGCATTTCTTAAGTCTCAGGATATAGATACAATACAGTGCTGTCACGAGCAAATATAGCAAGACATGAAATAAACAGAGCATCTATATATACTGTATTTTCCCAAAAATAAGACCCTGTCATATTTTTTTGCCACCAAAAAAGGCACCAAGTCTTATTTTCAGGGATGGATGTCGTGCACTAACTCACCTCACTTGTGTGCGTCACCCCTGGCCTCCTTTTCTCTGTCAGAGGCCTTCAGGAACTTCTTTGTCTGACAATGCCAACAAGGCTTTCCTGAAGACCTCTCTAGGTGATAACAGAGCTCTGGAACGATCCGGAGCTCTGTTATCGGCAGCAGAGGCCTTTAGGAAAGCCTTGCCAGCTGCAGAAGAAGTGAGCCAAGGTGTGAGAGGCCTGGATGCAACTGTCCAAAGGTAAGTAGTTGTTGTGGTCTACTGGCGGCCTGCGGAGCTGGCAGCAGAGTAGGGCAGTGAGGAGGTTGGGGAGGAACATGGGCCAGGCCTGGATTTTGGGGAACTCTCGGATGAGGGCTCTGCATCAGAGGCAGAGATGGGGCCATCTGGGAGGTACGTGCTGCCTCTGGAGCCTCCAGAGTCAGACCTCAGTGAGGCAGAGGAACAGGGGGAGCCTGTTCCCAGTGTGTGCATGCACAGAGCTGCCAGAAGGTAAGAACAGTTAAAACAAAAGGGACGAATCTGGAGTAGGGCTTGGAGATGTTTTCCCCCTCCCATAAGACTTAAAAGAGGAGCAAAGGCACGTTGAGCCTTTGCAGGAAGCAACGTTGTTAATTCTGTCCAGTTTAAAGCCTGAAGCTCTGTTTGATTCTGGATTCCGTGTGGTTTTGCCAATTAGGTCTTTGGCAGCATGTCAAGGGAGATAAAGGTAGGTGATTATCAGCCTTATCCCGAAGGACTCTTTACAACTATTTGGGGCTCATCTGTGAATGAACAGAATTCACAGCTCTTAAAATAAAACAGGTTTTTGGGACTACTCGTGTGTTTTACTGACTCAGGAAGCCTAGGTCAGAACAGTAGTAGGGCAGCTCCACCAACCCCCCATCCCCACCTTAGCTTCATTTTTACCTGTGCACTCTGGAGTGGGCGGGGTCTTAATTGGGTCTTGTTTTGGGGCTAGGGGTTATATTGGGTGCATGTGTGAAAATCAACCTAGGACTTACTTTCTGAGTAGGTCCTATTTTCAGGGAAACACGGTATATACACTGCACATTTTGTCATACCCATCTCATGTTGCTCTTGCTCATGACACAGCATAGCCTGAAGCCTACCGTTTGTACTCACTATCAATTTTGCCACTCTTTTGTAAATTAGGAGAAAGGAGGAAGCCAAGGAAAGGCTCTGCAGGGAGCTGCCCTTTGTTCCAGATGGGCTTGGGGAGCTGAGATCTTCATCCTGAAGTTCATCCATTTCGTGTCAAGCTGAAGAAGCCGGAAATGCAAAGGGACAAGCAAGGCGAAGCTGAAGGAGATTATTATACTCGGTGGTGTATTTGTTCCATAAGTGATACCTGTTTTATTAAGAAAGCTAAGCGACCTCTTGCTGTTGGCTCTGTCAATCAACCAAACGTCTCTGTTCTTCTTACCCAGTAGCTCTTGAATTCACTTCTGTACGTGCACACAATGAAAGATTCTTCTTGCTAGTGTTGCTTAATATATACTAAAAGACACCAATGTGTTTTTTAAACAACGCCAGCAGGACAGTCCCCAAACTCTGGATGATCTCTACAAGGCAGGAAAGCATTTAAATGATGGTTCATCACACAGTCAACCAGATGTTCAGATTTGGCATTTTTATCTATCTGTGGAATCCTTCCTAAGGACCTGGAATAAGCAGATGTTTATTATTATTATTGTTTATTGGTTCAATTTATATGCCACCCTTCTCCGGAGACACAGGGCGGCTTACAATGCATTAAGCAATAGCCTTCATACTTTTATATATACCTGCTTGGTAGGGCTTTTGGGCCCCCCTAAGTGATGTTCTTTTTTTTTATATACAAAATCAGCTTATTTCCCCCACAATCCGGGTCCTCATTTTACCTACCCTGAAAGGATGGAAGGCTGAGTCAACCTTGAGCCTGGTGAGATTCGAACTTGCAGTAATTGCACGCAGCTGGTGCTACTTAAGGGCACTTTAGTCTGCTGCGCCACCAAGGCTCTTGGTGTGGATGTTTGATAGTGTTAAAGGTATTGTCGCAGGGTGTAAGCCAGGGGTGTCAAATTTGATTTCATTGAGGACCGCATCAGGGTTATGTTTGACCTTGATGGGCCAGGGTGGGCTTAACCAGGATGGGTGTGGCTAGCTTGACATCACTTGTGTCAGGGGCACCTGTGGTGTCCCGAGTTCTCTGCCAGCGAAAATGGACTCCCAAGCTGTTTTCAGATGTGATGGTTTCCTGGAACCCTCTGCCAGTGAAAATGGAACTCGGGAGGGCTGCTTGCGGCCCTCCCCAGCTCCCTTTTCACTGGTAGAGGCACCATGGCCTGGTTCATTGCTGTTTCCAAGGTGGTCCCATGGGCCAGATCTAAGCATCCCACAGGCCAGATCTGGTCCCTGGGCCTTGAGTTTGACACCTCTGGTGTAAGCTGTTCTGAAACCTGCCTTTTAAAATTGACTGATGATGAATGTCTACGGCGATTCTCAGTCATCCAGGTCATGGTTGTCTCACAGGTGCTTTTTCAAAAGGCAACTGGACTTTCTAGGCTTTCCTTTGCTTCTCATCCAAGAAGCTTCTTCAGTTCTGACCTTTACCCGCACTGTCCAGTCAGAACTGAAGAAGGTTCTTGGATGAGAAGCAAAACTTTTTCAACGATAAAATAAAATCCAGTTGCCTTCTAAATGCACACCTTTGGGATGACTGATGGTGAATTTGTCAGTGCCAATGTTGTTCAAGTGGCACTCCAGTGGTTAGTTGCTGTTATTGTTGTTGTTATTATTATTATTATTATTTATTATTATTCCAATGGTGCATTTTTAAGAGGCAACTGGACTTTCTAGTTTTTCTTTGAAGACATTTCGCTTCTCATCCAAGAAGCTTCTTCAGCTCTTCAAAGAAAAACCAGAAAGTCCAGTTGCCTCTTGAAAAAAGCAGCTTTGGGTCAACCATGACTTGGATGGCTGAGAATCTCCATAGATATTATTATCATTTTGCATCTCTGCTTATATCCTGTTTTACCAATAAATGAGAGTATTTGTAGCTTTGAAATGAGGGGTCTGTGGTCGGTTGATTTCTTGCAGATGTTTCATGACCCAAACACGGATGAGGTTACTTAGTTTGGATAATGAAACATCTGCAAGTCAGCCACCAAGATCAGAGACCACCAAGGACCCTCCTCTCCTGTTTTTCATTGTTTCTTTTAGTGCTTGTTTTGTAGCCCAGATCTGACGGCATTAACAAATGATGGGTATCAGATAGAGAGTTCTCCATGAAGAGAAATAAATTGCATATATTTTCACTAGGGGTGAGGTTCTTTTAGGACCTTGATTCCTTGAAAAGGGGTAGTGGCCTTGTGCTAATTTTATTCTAGATCGGGGTGCCAAACTTGTGGCCCATGGGCCGGATGCATCACGCGCTGGCCATGCCCACCCCCGTTTTAGCGAGGGGGGGAGTTTCAATACATCACGTGACAATGTGTCATTGCGAGTTCGACACCCCTGTTCTAGATTCTGACTCCTGCTCATGTTGCTGCTTGTAAGATATACCTAACGAAAACAGATTTATTGATTTGTGCTACCAGACCTGAATATGCATGGTTTTACAACTTATTAAAGGTAGCTGAAAGAGCTTAGACGTGTTATTATTTTTACTCGATTGCCCACAAAGGATGAAGGAATAAATAAAGCAACCCGATTAAACTTAATGGGATTTATTTCCAAGGAAAATATACAAGAGGGTCAGACTGCTGGTTTCGCCCGTAGAGTCTGCAGAGCCCCCTTAATATTTCGTTCTCGGCTCCCTGTAGACATAACTGAGCGAAAAACCAGAAGGAGGAACTTTGTATAGGAACTGTCCATTAATGTTTTAGGAAATGTTAAGAGCTCCGCTTACAGTGGGGAATGCTTATTAGAGCATTAACAAATACTCAGATGGGCATTCAGAGTGAAAAATGCAATTGAAACGTTCCAAAGTGACTGTAGGGACTCGCCTATTTCTGAGGAAAGCAGCTAACAGGGCTTCTTGGAGGGCGATTTTCTAAAGGCCTCCTCCTTTTTTGGCAGCCGGCTTTTTGGGTAAATTGTAAGATGGGAGTTCCTGCTTGGAGAAATAATAGCATCCATCCAATGAAACCCCGGAGAGATGGTTTTATCCTAATGCTTCACATCACGCAATCTAAACCCTCATAAGTTTGCATTTTATTCTTTGTTAATAGTATAAACATTCAAAGCAGTGCCGTGGGAGTTAGCTCAACATCCAATTAGATCTTGCTCTCGTATTTATCTAGCTAACCTTTGCAGCTTGGAAGTTCCTATCACACCATGATTGATGCCCCTTTGTCGCTCTCATTCTCTCTCTCTCTCTGTCTCTCTGGATCAAGACCTCCATTTCATCACGATACAAAGGAAGCATAGAAAGAAATGAGCATTTTCTCCGAATAAAAACATATGAAATGGCTTTAGTTATGTTATATTTTGTTTTGTTTTGTTTTGATTTGATTTGATTTGCTTGCCTCCAGAAGTTGTGGGCGCTCCATTAATGGAGATTTTTAAGAGATTGGACAACTGTTTGTCCTGAATGATATAGGGTCTCCTTCTTGATCAGAGGGTTGGACTAGAAGATCTCCAAGGTCCCTTCCAACTCTGTGACTCTGTGATTCTGCTCTTCTGGTTTTACCCAGAGAGGCATCTCTCTCACCACAACATTCAAAACCTGAATCAACGCCTTCTGCCATCACTGACCATCAGTGATTTGAAGTAAGTGTGAAAGTTCATCCCTGCAATTTTGCCTTCTACAAATGGAGAGACTTAGGAAATAGAGTCATCACCAATAACAATAGCACATAGACTTATATACCGCTTCACAGTGCTTTAGAGCCCTCTCTAAGCAGTTTCTAGAGTCAGCCTATTGCCCCCAACAATCTGGCTCCTCATTTTATTGACCTTGGAAGGATGGAAGGATAAGTCAACCTTGAGCCGGTCAAGATCGAACTGCTGTCAGTCAGCAGAATTAGCCTGCAGTACCACATTCTAACCACTATTCCACCATCACTATGTCAATTGTGTCAGGTATTTATTAGAATTGTTTATATATAATAATTTGGAAACAAACTTGTTTTTCTGCTTGACTACTTACACATGGGGGTGAGGCAGGGTGCTATTCACTTACTTTCCCTACCGGTTTTCAAATGTGAGCGCATGCGAGTCCATGCATGCGCCCAGCCTCCCGTGCATGCACTTTGCTGGCACGCATGCCTGCCACAAAACATGCCTAAATAGGATGGCATAGAGCTGGGGCAGGTGGGCAGGTGGTCAAGTCCATCCGCGATTTCCGCTACCGGTTCGGGTGAACCGATCTGAACCAGCTGAATACCACCTCTGATGGGGATTAAATTATTGCTTGAATTTTCCATCTTACACTTAAACGTCTTGTAGTGGTATCACACTCAAAGGGTCCTCAGTGGAAAGTCAACTTTAAAATGTTTGGATTTATAGGCTAATATTGAGGTATAGCAAACAAAATTAGAAAGCTGCTGGAAGAGAGAAGAAGCAGCATTACAACATCTGCAAAGGCACTGAGAATGATACAGACGTGGAAAAACAAAGAAAGTCTTCCAAAAATTCTCTGAACTCAGAAGGAGGTTTTAACCTCAAATTGGTGTGCTGAAGGATGCCAAGGAACAGATGGCAACTGATTTAAAGGAGATCAAACTAAGATGGAAGGAGTATATTCTAACGCTGTGCAGGGGAGATGTTAATATCCAAGATACATTATTAGAAGATATTCCCTACTTACCAAAAATTTTTAAAAAAAGTCTTGATGATAAAATTAGATCTCTGTGATCTTTTAGTCATCTAGGTTATAGAAATTGATTGAATATTCATAGAAATATGCCAAGCAGCAGAAGAAGAATCAGTCAAGGTCCCAACCAAGCTGCGCCAGAAAATCTGGAGAATGACACAGCGGCCAACAGATTGAAAGAGGTCAATCTTTATTCCGATACGAAAAAAAGGAGACTTAACAGAGTGGGAAGACTCTCGTACAATTCATTTCATTGTACAGGCTAGCAAATAATACGTAGCCTCATCCAGTTCTGATAGATCCCTGCATGGAAATAAAGATGTTATCCATCCATCCATCCATCCATCCATCCATCCATCCATCCATCCACTCACTCACCCACCCACCCACCCATCCATCTATCCATCCATCCATCCATCCATCCATCCACCCACCCACCCACCTACCTACCTACCTACCTTCCTATCCATCCATCCACCCACCCATCCATCCATCCATCCATCCATCTACCTTCCTACCTATCTACCTATCCATTCATCTATCCACCCACCCATCCATCCACTCACCTACCTACCTACCTACCTTCCTATCCATCCATCCATCCATCCATCCATCCATCCATCCATCCATCCATC
>WNWU01000063.1:14713-40407 GCA_012654045.1 Ptyas mucosa | reverse complement strand
ATGGAGATGGAGATGGAGATGGAGATGGAGATGGAGATGGAGATGGACGCTCTCTAGGTTATGAGACTAGTTTTGAACTTCTGTTATTGTTAGTATTTTTTCTAACTGGGATCTGCCTATTTAAATCCTTTATTTTGTGTCCTGCATTCTGATCTTCAACAGCTTCCATATTGGTACTGTAATTAAAGATTGCTATTTTTCTCCCTTCAGTTATCCCTTCTGAGAGTCAAACCTTCTTACTGCTTTTACTTTCTTCACTGGACTTTGTTTCTAGCCCTCAAATCTTCTTTCATATTGCCATTTTTTAAAAATCCTGTTCCAGTTTCACTGAATCCTTTTGGCAGAGTGGTGTCCCAAACCCAACATAATATTTGAGATGTGCTTTGATAAAAGAACTTGAAGAATAACCTAATATTTGGCTCCTTGTGATATATCTGTTGGAAAAGAATTCAGAGATACATACCTTGGTGGCGCAGCAGACTAAAGTGCTGTTAACTAGCACCAGCTGCCTGCAATTATTGCAAGTTCGAATCTCACCAGGCTCACTCAGCCTTCCATCCTTCCGAAGTAGGTAAAATGAGGACCCAGATTGTGGGGGCAATAAGCTGGCTTTGTATAAAAAAGAACACCACTCAGGGGGGCCAAAAGCCCTACTAAGCAGGTATATACAAAAGTATGAAGGCTATTGCTTAACGCATTGTAAGCCGCCCTGAGTCTCCAGAGAAGGGTGGCATATAAATCGAATCAATCAATCAATCAATCAATCAATCAATCAATACCAATGGCATTAATAGAACAGTGAGTGTTTTGCGACAGATGGGACTGAAGCTTCAACCAAAGGAGAATGGAAATCTGATCACCATTTTATTACAGCAAAGAAAACACTTCCTGAACTGTTACATAAACTCCGATCCAAATTAATGGTGGGTTTTCATGTCTCTGATTTGGATGAAAGTATTCCCTACTTGAAGAATGTACATTCATGCATAGGTACATCAAATATCCATAAATTCGGCTATAAATAGATATTTAAAAAGACAAAGCATTCAAAAATGAAGGTAAACATCATGAAACGAATCACTTGCATAATGCGGAAAGCATTTAAACAATGGGGCTTTTGCGGATGTATGGCAATTTTTACACAGATTTTTAATAAAGACTGCAAACTCTGGCAGAGACCGAAGAGTGTTCCCGTGCTTGAACTAAAATTTTAATGTTAAAAAGGATAGGTTTAGGCCAAAAATTTTAATGTTAAAAAAGATTGGTTTAGAAAGGATAGGGTGCATCTACTAGCAAAACTTTGCAAAAAAAGAACCAGTCCATGGAAACCTGCATAATTATGCAGTGTTGACATTGAAATTGATATGAAATATCCTTCTTAAGGATATTTAAGATAAGGGACGCAGTGGCTCAGTGGTTAAGATGTTGAGCTTGTCGATCAGAAGGTCGGCAGTTCAGCGGTTCAAATCCCTAGCACCATGTAATGGAGTGAGCTCCCTTTACCTGTCCCAGCTTCTGCCAACCTAGCAGTTCGAAAACAGGTTAAAAAATGCAAGTAGAGAAATAGGGACCACTTTGGTGGGAAGGTAAAGCATTCCTTGCACCTTTGGCATTGAGTCAAGCCAGCCATATGACCACGGAGACTTCTTCGGACCGCGCTGGCTCTTCAGCTAAGAAACGCAGATGAGCATTGCCCCTAGAGCCGGAAACGGCTAACACATGTGTACGGGGGAACCTTTACGTTTACCTTTATCCTTCTTAGCTTCCAAATAATGAAAACGGTGACAAAGTAAGAATCGGAGGAACAGAGAGAAGGGAGAAAGGAGATGGCCTTTCACTGAGGAATCCAACATTCTGCCTAGATTCCTCAGTGTACCACGAGACAATTCTAGCTTATTTTATTGGAAGAGCCATGGTGGTGCTGTGGTTAGAATACGGTACTGCAGGCTACTTCTGCTGACTGTCAGCTGCCAGCAGTTCAGCTCTGCTATTTTGTTAACATTATTCTAACTAGTCATAAAATTCAGAGTTACTTAGCAGTCTTCCAATATCTCAGGGGCTGCCTCAAAGAAGAGGGAGTCAAGCTGTTCTCCAAAGTACCTGAGGGCAGGACAAGAAGCAATGGGTGGAAACTAACCAAGGAAAGAAGCAACCTAGAACTAAGGAGAAATTTCCTGACAGTTAGAACAATTAATCAGTGGAACAACTTGCCACCAGAAGTTGTGAATGCTCCAACACTGGAAGTTTTTAAGAAGATGTTGCATAACCATTTGTCTGAAGTGGTGTAGGTTATCCGGCCTAAGGAGAGGGTTGGACTAGAAGACCTCCAAGGTCCCTTCCAACTCTGTTATTTTATTCTAACCTTAAAGCATCACTATTGCAGTCAATAAATTGTCAGTGAGTTTACCTACTCAATCAGTGGTGGGTTCCTTGTGGTTCTGCCCGGTTCCGCCGAGCTGATAGCGGTGATGATATGACATCACCAAACCAGCTCTGCCCCCCCGCCCCCCACCCCCGTGTTATTCTTACCTTTTATTTGGCCCCACCCCCAATCTATTGCTGCCTCCTGAGTCCCAACTGATGGCTAGAGGGGGAAAAACTGTTTAAACTCTTGCCACAGGGCTTCAAAGGGCCACCCTACAGCTGATCAGTGTTAAAAGAAAACAAATGAGTAGACCAGTGCCTGCAAAAATAAATGGGTAGATCGGTACAGCTCTGCAAGCAGTTAAAAGCCTGGTAGACCAGTACTTCTGCTAAATCCTAAATAATTGTCACATGACCATCAAGCCACGCCCACAAAATAAGCCACGCACACAGAACCGGTAGTAAAAAAATTTAGAACCCACCCCTGTACTCGATGCATGTTTTGGTCTAATTTCAAACCACAAAATTCAAACAGCTTTGACATAGATTATGTGTTGTGTTTATGCTGTTTTTATTCCCTATTTTCTGCAATAAATATTATTGGTAAAATGATGGCATATTTTGATTATTATTACTTTTTTCCCCTTCTTAATATCAGTATTCCAGAAAGGAGCTATTTTTTTTTCTTCCAGACTTCACACTATAGGTATTAATATAGGTGCCTCTGTTAAAACTGTGTTGCTCAGAAATAACCTTCTGTAGAATGAGTTTTACAGAACATCTGCTGTTTCTTGATCACCCAAGTTATATTCTAGGAAAAGTTTTAATGTTTTATTTATATATATATATATATATATATATATATATATATATATATATATAGTCTCCCAATGGGCAGCAAAGAGTCTGCTGGCTGCTAGAAGGGAAAAAAAAAAAAGCCCAGAAACTTGTGAATGAGATTTCACAGAACTAGGGCTGCATAAAATCTTGGCTTACGTAGGTAGAACATGGCTAATGAGAAATACACACAAAACCTACGAAAAAGAAAGAAACACACACACACACACACACACACATTTTATTTTATTTTATTTTATTTTATTTTATTTTATTTTATTTTATTTTATTTTATTTTATTTTATTTTATTTTATTTTATTTTATTATTTTATTTTATTTTATTTTATTTTATTTTATTTTATTTTATTTTATTTTATTTTATTTTATTTTATTTTATTTTATTTTCGTAGGTCTTTATGTGTGTTTTTGTTTCATCCAGGTTTTTCCTACATAAATTTATACAGTCATGGTGAATGAGATTTCACTGAACCATGGCTGTATAAAGATCTTGATTTACGTAGGAAAAACCTGGATGAAACAAAAACACACACACACACACACACACACACACACACACATATATATATATATATATATATATTCATGGACAAATTCACATGATTTGTTGTTATATAATATATGTGTAATATTATACATAATGTTGTATAATATTAATTATTATACATAATAATAATAATAATACTTAATAGTGTAATAATTAATTATATATTAATATGTATAATAATTATATACACAGTATATAATTTACAGTAGTCCACTATACAAAGAATAGTTTATAGTAGGATTTTTATTTTCAGTAAATTAATTTAGTGTGATAGAAGTTTAACATTAATGACAGCTGTGGTTTAAATAAACAGATAATTCATTTGATTCTAATTGCAGCTTTATTTATACGACTAGCATTAAAATAGTGATTAGATGCTTGTTCCCATGTACTTTTGCACTTACGTCTATGGCAATTAATAACACAAATACAGATAGATGGGAGAAGGAAATAGGTAAGCAACACGAGTTCATCAAAAACAAATGAAGCGGAACTAACTTAATTTCTTGGTCTGATAGGATAACAAGCTTAGTGAATAAAGGACACGCAACGGACATACAACGTTTAAATTTTAATAAAGCCTTGGATATAGTTCAGCACGACATGCTCATTGGAAAAGGAAAGACGTAATGATTGCTACACAACAATAATATGCACTCTGCTGGAGATATTTGAACTCAAGACAATAAGGCAATTCTTAACGCTTCAGCATTCCATTAGGAGAAGGATTCAACCATTACGTTTCTGTTATAATTCTGTTCCTCCCTTGCAAGGGTGGGATTCACTTACCTTCGCTACCGGTTTGCAAATGTGAGGGCGCACGCGAGTGCACACTCGCTTTGCTCTCTCTCGTGCTACCTCCGCACAAGTGCAGAGCATCAAAAATGGGATGTGATGACATCCAGGCAGGTGGGCGGAGCTTTCCACAGCCACTGCTATCGATTCGCCCAAACCGGCTGAATACCACCACTTCTCCCTTGGTATCTGTGGCAGATTAGACAAGTCTGATCCACCAAAGACTACACAACCCACTGACCACATTTACTCCTCCCTCCATAACGATGCATATGTATCAGAGGACATCACAACCAAGAAGCTCTTTGAGCTATTTTATAATAACTCAAACATTCTGGTGAAAGAGAAATTCCCTGACGATGGGCTCCAGCATGAGTCTCAAAACTCAGAAGACTAAAATACTGGTCCCGGTGACCGACCCAGATTAAATCCTGCAGAATAACAGAGTGGAAAGAAACCTTGGAGGTCTTCTAGCCTAACCCCACTGCTCAAGCAATTTTCAATTTCAATTTCAATTTAATTCAATTTATATGCCGTCCCTCTCCGAAGACTCAGGGCGGCTCACAATACATTTAAAATCCTAATAAGTAGGAGATCCCATACTATTTCAGACAAAACAATCAAGATCAAGTGAGGTACTAATACCATTCTATAAAGCCTTAGTAAGACCACACCTAGAGTACTGCATCCAGTTTTGGTCACCGCACTATAAAAAAAAAGATGTTGAGACTCTTGAAAAAGTGCAGAAAAGAGCAACCAGGATGATGAGGAGACTGGAGGCTAAAACATATGAAGAACAGTTACAGGAATTAGGCATGGCTAGTCTAGAGAAGAGACAGACTGGGGAGACGTGATAGCAGTCTTCCAATATTTGAGGGGCTGCCACCGAGAGGAGGGGGGTCAACCTATTTTCTGAAGCACCTGCAGGACAGACAAGGAATAATGGATAGAAACTGACCAAGGAGAGATTCAACCTAGAAATGAGGAGGAATTTTCTGACAGTGAGAACAATCAACCCATGGAACAGAAATTGCCTTCAGAGGTTGTGGGAGCTTTTTCACTTGAGACTTTCAAGAAGAGATTGGACTGCCATTTGTCAGAAACGGTGTAAGGTCTCCTGCTTGGCTGGTGAGTTGGACTAGATGACCTACAAGGTCCCTTCCAACTCTGTTAATCTGTTAAATGGCTGTCCAATCTCTTCTTAAAAACCTCCAATGATGGAGCACCCACAACTTCTGGAGGCCAGCCGTTCCATTGGTTAATTGTTCTCACCGTCAGGAAAGCGTTCCAAACCTGGAGGAAAATTCTATCATCCAGGTTTTTTTGGGGGGATGGTTCTTAATTCAATGCTTCAAATTTCCTGAGATTGGAACAATTATAACTCCTGGTTTGTGCTTCTAATTAAACGACATGGATGATTTTTTTTTCTTTAAAATAATATTGTGATGTCTCTAAGCTATTTAAATCCCAGAGTAATTTTCTTGAAAATTATATACAAACTCTTCCTCTGCTAATTATGATTTGGAATATTTGGCTATTATTATTTAACACATTATACTTGATTGTGGGAAATTGTCGAAAGTTGTCATATAATTCCGATGGGGGAAAGTGTTGGATAGATGGGTTTATTGTTAACAGTTCAACATAAAACAACACTTGGAGAGGAGGTGGAAAAGGAGTGGGGGGGGGGCAATCATAATTAAAATGCCTTCTGGTGTCTTCTGAATATTCGCAGAAGAATTGATTTGGAGACGTTGCTGTTTTGTTTTGTTTTTTCATCTGGAGCTCTAAAAAGTTCTTCCAGCAGTACTAAATTTGTCTCAGATGGATAATTTTTTTCACTGCTTGTCAGACCAAATTCCTCAAGTGATGGCGTATCACGGCAAGGGTAGCCTTCTCAATCCATGTATGCCAGAAGACCCTTGAATTTTTCTTGTTGTTGTTAGTTGCGAAGTCGTATCCAACCCTTCACAACCTGTCAGATTATTCATGAACCGGTAGAGACATGGTAACAAGGTCAGCCAATGAATAGGCATAGCAACTAAGTCAGCCAATCAGAGCTGAAACAGTTTGGAAGATGGGCGTGGCTCAGCTCCGTGCTGTGCTGAGAAACGAAACTGAAACCGGTGTGTGAATTTGCTTGTGCTTGTCTGCTCTGCTGAAATGAAACTAATTGTTCTTTCCTGCCTTGTGTTTTGTAACTTCTACCATGTTGAAAGAACTCTACTGTTTGGTATTGTATATTCTTGTATATAAAGAAGTTTCTGATTTAGTGAATCCTGCTTGAATCAGTTATCAGTGTGTGCTTCTGGATTTGATTTTTGGAAGAAACTCTGATGCGACCCCATGGACAACATTCCTCCAGGCCTTCCTGTCTTCTACCATCCTCTGGAGGCCATTTAAGCTCACACCGACTGCTTCAGTGACTCCAACCAGCCACCTCATTCTCTGCCGTGCCGTTCTTCCTTTGCCCTCCATCGTTCCCAGCATTAGGCTCTTCTCCAGTGAGTCCTTCCTTTTCATTAGGTGGCCAAAGTACTTGAATTTCATCTTCAGGATCTGGCCTTCTGAAGAGCAGTGAGGGTTGATCTCCTCTAGGACTGACCAGTTTGATCATAAATACCTTTGTAAATACCCTTTGATCTAAATACCCTTGTATTTAGAGAGGAACAAACAAAAAAAGTGTTCTCTCTTTTGTCAATTGGAAAGTTGCGTTGGATGATGTTCCAAAACTTCAACTTTCAATCCCTTTTTTTTGTGAGGTGTAGGTGAAGGTATAAAATTTGTTCACAGGTTCCTACTGGTTTTTCTCAACCATATCCATCCATGCCGTTATCAAACAAAGGAATTTCTCGTCTCAAAAAAATATTGCAGATTAACAAGATAAAAAAGTTTATATTGTAACTATTTCAAATCTGTTATGTAAAGGAGGGGTGTTATCAGATATTTAAGATATACTGTATTTTTCAGCATTCAATCAGGGTGGATTCATAGTTCATAGTTCATAATTTTTATTTGCTGTACATACTTTTTATTTTTATTACTGGTTTTTGGTTGTTACTTGGTTGATGGGTATTTTTCCTCCTTTCTACAGTAGTGGCCAAAATTGTGGAAACCTTTTGGGAGGAGTGTATTTTTGAGGCTTGATGGCTAATAACACCACTTTTTTTTGGAATTTCAAAATAATCCTATTCCACTGCTGGAATGGTTTGGGAATAGCTCAGACCTTCACCCAACTGAAAATCTATGGAGCCGACTAAAGAAACTTGTTAGTCAGAAGCGACCCAGCAATAAAACCCAGCTAATAGAAGCCATCATTCAATCTTGGTTTCACATTAGAACAGCTGCAGAACTCAAAGACTTGGTTCCCTCCATGGGAAGACGTTGTAAGGTCGTCATTCGTGCTAAAGGTTACACAACTAGGATTAACGGACATGGTGGTAATTTTTGTATATCTCATTTTTTCTGTGTTTCACTTTTCTTCTTTATACTGTAACTGCTATTCTAATAGAATATTCTTCATAAAAATTATTGCATTACATTCTTGATTAAATTATCTTTCCATTGATATATAATTTTATGGTACGACTCCAAAAAAAAAAAGTGGTGTTATTAGCTAATTTTAGAAAATACACCTTTCCCAAAAGGTTTCCACAATTTTGGCTACTACTATATTTTGTATTTTAACTTTGGAAATAAATACAAAATTATTAACAATTATTATTGACTGTTCAATGTTTGGCTTCGTTAATAATACATGAAGGCTTTATATTGATACTTAAAATAATGAGATTTGTAGGATTATCAGAGAGTGAAAAGCTAACTCTTTGACCATTCTCTATCATTTATTTATCATTTATTTTATTTTATTAGTCATATTTCTATGCCGCCCACTCTCCGAGGACTCTGGGCAGCTTACACCAAAGACAGTATATTAAATAGCATATTGGCCCCAACAATCTGTGTCCTCATTTTACCCACCTCGGAAGGATGGAAGGCTGAGTCAACCTTGAGCTGGTCAGGATCGAACTGCTGGCATTGGCCTGCAATACTGCATTCTAACCATTGTGCCAACTTCCTTCCTTCCTTTTATCTTTCCATCTTCCTTCCTTCCTTTCATCTTCCTTCCTACCTTCCTTTTATCCTTCCTTCCTTCCTCCCTCCCTTCCTCCCTCCCTCCCTCCCTCCCTCCCTTCCTTCCTTCTTCCTTCCCTCTCTAAGCAATTTACAGAATTAGCCTATTGCCCCCAACAATCTGGGTCCTCATTTTACCCACCTCGGAAGGATGGAAGGTTGAGTCAACCTTGAGCCGGTGAGATTTGATCCGCTGATCTGCTGAATTAGCAGTCAGCTGAAGTAGCTGCAGTGCTGCATTCTAACCACTGCGCCACCTCAGCTCATCATCCTTTTTGAACCTTTACGAATCCCCGAGACTGCTGGCGTTAGATCCACCATATTTTCTTCTTGATCCTTCACCTCTGGTGCTTTGATCTATCTGGATACAAAAGCAGAACAAACCCAAGTGAGACACAATGGAGCGAACGAATCATTGCTCTTCTTTACAGCCTTCTAAGAAGTATTGCCTTGTAATCAGAGCAATCTCATTTTACATATGTGAGCAATCACATCGGCTTCCAAGGCAGCCAATTATGTCATTGAATATGCGTTCCATGGAGCATTACAACACCCCGGCATCTTGAAATAGGGTGCCTTGCATATCTCTCTCTCTCTCTCTCTCTAGATATAGTTTTCCCCAATTAAAGATAAAATGCTTAATTGGTATTGGATTGTGCCCTAGGTCATACTAACACATTTCTCTCTCCCTGTTCCCCCCCAGCCTCTTTCTCAATATAAGCTTCTATTTAATAACTTACTTGGGAAACTAAATTAAGTCATGAGCACAATATTGGAAAAGAGGTTTTGTTTTTTTTTTGTCATCAACTATATATAATTTCTCGATTTCTCCTGGGTCTTAAATGATGTAGCTTTTCTCAGCAAGAGAAAGGAGCCCTGGCATATTTTTTTAGGAATGAAGAAATAGCTGTCACGGTTTTGTGTTGTTTTGCTTTTTATCCTCACAATAGGCCCTTGATGGAACTAGAAGTACGTAGATACTAAGGATAGGTTTCTGGACGGCGTGGTATCACGCACATTCTTACAAGAATATTCTGTATATTCTTAAACCAACACATTTTCTTGGTGTTCCTCAGAATGACATTATTAATGATGGCCCATCTGTGCCCCATGCTCATTCCCGTTCATGTATTCTAAACCAGGGTTTCCCAACCATGGTTTTTCCATGGACCAGAGAGGACATGGTTTCACGTGCTGTCTGCATCCTGCAGATGGGGGTTCGCTCAGGGATGAAATCTATTTACAGGCTCGGAAGTGCACATGTCGCTCATCACATGCGCGCAGAGACCCTCTGCGCATGTGCAAACCCTCCTGCGTATGCACAGAGGGTAAAAAACAGGTTACGTCGTGGTTAAAACCAGGAAGTAATGACGACCGGGCGGGTAGGTGGAGCCTCGCTCCATCCGAACTGGTCTGAACTGGTACCATTTCACCCCTGATTTCGCTTGTTTGCAAGGCCTGGTTTCTGGCATGCCAGGGACCGAGGTTGAGGACCCCTGTTCCAGGGGTGAAATCTGAACTGGTTTGCTACTGGTTCTCTGGCCATGCATGCATGCTGCACGCCAAAAGGAGGCTAGTGAAGGTAAGTAGAACAACGAGGGTGGGGATCAGCTGTGGCGCGCAGTTTAGTTTTGCTAGAAAGCAGGAAATCCTGCTTTTTAGCAAAGTTAAACCATGCGCTTTTTTTTTTTTAACTACCGGTTTGCCTGAAACAGTAGTTTCTATCACTACCAGTTCTCCTGAACTGGAGCAAACTGGTAGCATTTCACCCCTGCCCTGTTCCAACCTACAGAGGGATACAATCAAGATCAAGTGAGGTACTAATACCACTCTATAAAGCCTTAGTAAGACCACACCTAGAATACTGCATCCAGTTTTGGTCACCACACTATAAAAAAGATGTTGAGACTCTAGAAAGAGTGCAGAGAAAAGCAACCAAGATGTTTAGAGGACTGGAGACTAAAACATATGATGAACGGTTGCAGGAACTGAGCATGGCTAGTCTAGAGAAGAGAAGGACCACGGGAGACATGATAGCCATCTTCCAATATTTGAGGAGCTGCCACAGAGAGGAAGGGGTCAAGCTGTTTTCCACGGCACCTGAAGGCCAGACAAGGAATAATGGATGGAAACTGAATAAGGAGAGATTCAACCTGGAAATAAGGAGACATTTTCTGACAGTGAGAACAATCAACAGAAGTTGCCTTCGGAAGTTGTGGGAGCTTCATCACTGGAGACTTTCAAGAAGAGACTGGATTGACATTTGTCAGAAATGGTGTAGGGTCTCCTACTTGGGCAGGGGGTTGGACTAGATGACCTACAAGGTCACTTCCAGCTTTGTTAATCTGTTTTAAAAAAGACAATATATAATGAGATACTTCACTGGAAACTTAAACAGGCACTTGAGCCAAACAACTGCATCCAAGAGAGTTCAGTTTAGCATCTGTAAGGACCAGTAGTGGGTTTCAATTTTCTTTGCTACCGGTTTGCTATTGGAAGTGCGTGGGCAGAGCGCTTCTGCACATGCACAGAGCATTTTTGATGATGTCTGGGTGGATGGGCAGAGCCTTCCGCTGCTACCGATTCATCCGAACTGGGGCAAACCAGTAGCAACCCACCACTGATAAGAATATACCCTGTTGCATACAGTTTCATTACTGTATGCAAAGTTGGAAGTACAGTATGTGTTTGGTTTAGTTTTCTTCCTCACTTGTCAAGCTGACACTCTTCATGATGGACTGGCCACTGAAGATTGTGTTGGCTCTGACCCAAGGTGATGACCGTGGAACTGTAATTAACAGGATGACCTTCAGCCCAATGGCACTGGGAAAACTAAAGGAAGCCACTGCCGTTTATTTTATTTTATGCCACTATTTGGCTTAAAATAACTCAGAGCAGTGGGATGAATAGAAGCAAAGCGTTTTATGAGTAGGCAAGGTACAAGGACAAAAGCACTCTTGGGAGTAGGAGCAGAGAAATTAATTCTAGACTACCAACCTGCGCAGTGTTAATGTGGATTGGTTGAACATACGAGTCTCCTTCATTATTGTCTATGGAGATTCTCAGTCATCCAGGTCATGGTTGCCCCAAAGAAGCTTTTTCAAGAGGCAACTGGACTCCTCCAGAAAGTGTGATTGCCTCTTGAAAAAAACATCTTTGGGACTCCTTCATTATTTTCAATCAATCAATCAATCAATCAATCAATCAATATCTATCAATCAATCAATCAATCAGAATAGAGCTGGAAGGGACCTTGGAGGTCTTCTAGTCCAATCCTCTGCTCAAGCAGGAGACCCTATACCATTTCAGACCATTTCAGACCCTATACCATTTCTTAAAATCCTCCAGTGATGAAGCACCTATAACTTCTGAAGCAGAGGTGGGTTTCAGCAGGTTCTGACCAGTTCTGGAGAACCGGTAGTGGAAATTTTGAGTAGTTCGGAGAACCGGTAGTAAAAATTCTGACTGGCCCCGCCCCCATCTATTCTCTGTCTCCCGAGTCCCAGTTGATCGGGAGGAAATGGAAATTTTGCAGTAACCTTCCCCTGGAGTGGGGAGGGAATGGAGATTTTACAGTATCCTTCTCCTGCCATGCCCACCAAGCCACACCCACGGAACCGGTAGTAAATTTTTTTGAAACCCACCACTGTCCTGAAGGCAAGCTGTTCTACTGGTTAACTGTCCTCACAGTTAGGAAGTTTCTCTTTAATTCCAAGTTGTTTCTCTCCTTGCTGAGTTTCCATCCATTGTTTTTTCTCTTGTATTCTGATGCTTTGGAAAGTAAATTGACCCCC
This sequence comes from Ptyas mucosa, assembly GCA_012654045.1. Lineage (NCBI taxonomy): Eukaryota > Metazoa > Chordata > Lepidosauria > Squamata > Colubridae > Ptyas > Ptyas mucosa. The sequence goes on along the minus strand of WNWU01000063.1, from coordinate 27,917 downwards.
TCTTCTTTGTGGAAGCCCTTCAAATACTGCAATACTGCTATCAGGTCCTTGCTATCATTTTCTAACAGCCTTTTCCTATATGATGTCTGCAGATTTGGTGGGACGACCGCTCTGAATATTCTCAACCAGGTGGACAAAAGCTGCTTGAAAACACTGTGTACTAAAAAGGTTTTATAATAATCACTAGTTTTGCATAACTGTTTTGGATAGTGTCCTTGCAAGCAAAAGAACAATATAGCTTGGCAGAACATGATGAATTTATTGTTGCTTTGTTGTTACCCAACGTAGGTCGATCATGTTGGGATACACTTCCAAGAGCCTAGATCAGGTAAATATAGCAATAGCACTTAGAATTATATTCTGCTTCACGGTGCTTTACAGCCTTCTCTAAGCGGTTTATAGAGTCAGCATCTTGCCCCCAACAATCTGGGTCTTCGTTTTACTGACAATATTGGTATTTTTAAATATTTAAATGAGAGCTGTGGTGGCGCAGTGGTTAGAATGCAGTACTGCAGGCTATTTGTGCCGACTGCTGGCTGCCTGCAGTTTGGCAGTTCAAATCTCACCAGGCTCAAGGTTGACTCAGCCTTCCATCCTTCCAAGGTCGGTAAAATGGGGACCCAGATTGTTAGGAGCAATAGGCTGACTCTGTAAACCACTTAAAGAGTGCTGTAAAGCACTGTGAAGCAGTATATAAATCAAACTGCTATTGCTATTGCCATTACTGACCATTTCTCCCGAGATGGACGATGTGTGAGCAAGTGAGAAGTAACACTTCTCCTTCTGCTGTATTTCAGAACAATTTGATCTGAGGAAGCATCTTAACAGAACAATAGAGTTGGAAGGAACCTTGGAGGTGTTCCAGTCCAACCTCTTGCTCAAGCAGGAGACCTGATACCATTTCAGATAAATGACCATCCAATCTTTTCCTTAAAAAAAAAAAAAACCTCACAACTGTAGCATTCACAACTTCTGGAGGCAAGCTATTGCACTGGTTCATTCTTCTCACTGTCAGGAAATTTCTCTATTGTTCTAGATTGCACCTCTTCTTGATTAGTGTCCATTCATTGCTTCTTGTCCTGCCTTCAGGTGCTTTGGAGAATAGGTTGAACCCACTCTTCCTTGGGGTAGCCTTTCAAATATTGCTATCATGTTAGCCCAAGTCCTTCTTTTCACTAGACATACCCAAATCCTGCAATCGTTCTTCAGCACCTTAATCATCTTTGTTGTTCTTCTCTACACTCTTTCTAGAGTCTAAATGTATTTTTTTTTACTATGGTGACTGACACTGGATGCCATATTCCAAGTGTGTTCTTATAAAGCAGCACTAATACTGTGATCTCGATTCTATCCATCTGCTAATACAGCCTAGAATTGCAGTGGCTTCTCTTCCTTCATGTCACTGGGAAGGCGATCAGTAGCTACAGGTGATCATGTGTGCATTAGCCTTGAATTCATGGGAAGAATAAAAGCTGGCTGAATATTATGCCATGCCAACTTCTCTGAATGGCTCCCTTGTCTGCAGCATAAGCGGCTGCTGTCTAAATTTGTGATTTACTGTTCAAGGACTACAGCATGCTTCTGTTTTCTGTCTGAAGAGCAACAAAATATCAGTGGCATAACCAGTGGTGGGCTGCTGCCGGTTTGGACCGGTTTGGGTGAACCGCCCAACTGCCCAGGCAGAATCCCGTCCTATATCGCTGTGTTGTTTGACGCCGGATGCATGCGTGGATGGCACGCGTGAGCAAATTCCTGTATTTTCTGATGCTGCACGCATGTACAGATGGCATGTGTGAGTGAATTCCTGTGTTTTGTGATACTGCACATATGTGTGGATGACGAGCGTGCAAGCAAAGCGAGCATGCATGTGTGCCAGTGATGGGTTGCTCCCGGTTCTTGTGAACCATTAGTAATGGCAGCGGGAGGCTCCAGCCACCCACCTGGACGTCATCATAGACAATCTGTGCATACGCAGAAGTGAGCACGTATTCCCGTTGCGAACCGGTAATAAACGTAAGTGAAACCTACCCCTGGCATGCTCATGCTCACATTTACAATGCTGAGCAAACCAGTTGTCACGGTATGTGACGCCCACCTATGAGCATAACTTCACGTGTATGGGTCTGGGGGGGGGGGAATAGGGATTATATAAATAAAACTGATTTGATATTCCTCTCCTGAGGCTCTATATATATATCCCCATTCCATGCCCTTGGTGTATCTCTCTGCAATCTATCCCAATAGATAGAGCATAAAGATAATTAAAATCAGAGTCTTTTCCTGATCTTTTTTTTTTTTAAATGCTGTTTTGTAGGGCAAATATACGTATCCATTTTTACTGGTCCTGAATAGGATAAAAATATAATTTTGTTTCCTAGCTTCATTTATTCTCTGAGAGACTTGAACATTCCTGCTTGTTGTACAAAGTAAACATGTTTTCAAGAATGTGTTTTCAATGCTCGGAATCTGTGGAAGATACAGTAGTTACATTTCAAAACCATCCCCGTTTAATGCATAAAATGGAGAGCTTCTATTATGTTCAGAGAGAAAAAAAACATTAATGTTCATCCTTCTAAATACAGTCTTCAGTGGAACTGTGGAATTGTGAACAACATATATCCTATGTTTATGGAGATTCTCAGTCTTCTAGGTTCATGGTTGTCCCAAAGATGCTTTTTCAAGAGGCAACTGGACTTTCTGGGTTTTCTTTGAAGATGTGTTTCTTCTCATCCAAGAAGCTTCAAGAAGCTTCCTCAAGACGTTTCTTGGATGAGAAGCGAAACGTCCTCAAAGAAAAACCAGAAAGTCCAGTTGCCTCCTGAAAAAGCACCTTTAGGACATATATCCTACACAAATGACCATACATGTGATGATGTTACGGTACCTAGTTTGGGTAATGAAACATCTGCAGGAAAACAAGCAAGCTCAGAAAGCACCAAGGATCCTTCAAACGACCATATTGTCCAACTATAAATTGGCAAATGAGTTGACCTGAATTGGAAGCGTGCTCTGGATTTCAGGATTCAGTTCAATTTTTTTTACTACCAGCTCTGTGGGCATGGCTTGGTGGGCATGACAGGGGAAGGATACTGCAAAATCTTCATTCCCACCCTATTCCCACCCCTCTCCTGGGGGAAGGATATTGTAAAATCCTCATTCCTTCCCCACTCGGGGGCCAGCCAGAGATGGTATTTGCTGGTTCTCCGAACTACTCAAAATTTCCGCTACTGGTTCTCCGAACTACTCAAAATTTCCGCTACTGGTTCTCCTAACTCCGTGATGGCGAACCTATGGCACACATGCCAGAGGTGGCACACAGTGTTTTCTCTGATGGCACGCGAACTGTCACCCCAGTTCAGTTCCCCTGTGCATGTGCGTGTGCCTCCTGCTGGATAGCTGGTCTTCGGGTCTCTGCCATGCTTTTTGTGGGGTCCAGAGGGCTGCATTTGTGGCGTGGGGTGCATGTGCAGAGCCACACACATGTATGGGGGTGGGGCACATGCATGATGGGGCACATGCATGGGGCCACATGTGGGGGTGGGGCGCATGCACGAGGGGGGCACACACATTGCATTTTGGGCATTGCAGGGCGCGTGCATGCTTTGGGCACTCGGTCCGGAAAAGGTTAGCCATCACTGTCCTAACTGTTCAAAATTTCTGCTACCGGTTCTGCAGAACCTCTCAGAACCTTCTGGATTTCCCCCCTGCTGTAGACACCCTGTAACCAATAGTATTATTCAGTCTTTGTCTACCTGTATAGGATTCCCTAGTTCAGTATCAAAGCTTAATGAATGGACTTCAGGAGCAACAAAGGTGACCTGATATTAGAAGAAGAGGTCTTGCATAATCTCCTTTTCCTATGCATCAGGGTTGTCTTACATATTGGAATAATGCTGAACTACCTTCCTGCCTGGTTATATGGCAAAAACCTTCAATCCGATGCCTCCATTGGCTCTTAAGAGTCCACTACGGTGATTAAACGGAATATCTTTGACAGATGGCAGCCTAGCCTCTGTTTGAACACATCCAGTTACAATTACTTCAATCATTCTTGTTGTTAAGGATTCCTCCACCCTGACTTTCACTCAGAAGCTGCTTTTCTACAGCTTAATTTTTTTTCTTTTTTGAAAAAAGTTTTTTTTTATTTTTTCCCCTCATAAACATATCTTAAATGTACAGTTTCTTATCTAACGTACATATTTTCTTTTAACTTTCATACTAGTACAATCTTCATCCTAAACAATTTAAGTATATTCGGGATTGCTCTTCTACCATTTCATCTCCCTTCATTTACAACAATCCTTCTTCTCCCTCTCCTCTCTTTCCTTTCCCTCCCTTCTTCCATCTACTCTTCTACTTTTTTCCTCCTCTCTTTCTCCTTCTCTACCTCCCTTTCCGTTCCCCCCACACCTCCCTTCTTCCTCCCTTCTAACCTTCTCTCCTACTCTTGTTTCCCCTCTCTTTCTTCCTCTCCTTTCCCCTTTCTTCTTTCCCTCTCTCTCCTTCCTCTCTTCTCTTCTCTATCCCTCTCCATTCTCTCTCTATTGTTGTATTCATTTTCAATTTAGTATTTTCCAAAATGGTATTTCAGCAATCCCAATTTTTACTTTCTTTTCAATTACTTTTTCATTTTACTAAATTCACATATATCATCATAAATGTACATTTATATAATAACATTTTCTTTCTCTCCCCCCCCCCACCTTTCCCCTTTTCCATTTACATAGGCGTTGTCTGGGTTTCTATTTGTTTTTTTGTTTTCTCTCTCATTTACTTATACCTTATCTAATTTATTTCTCTATAATCTTTTATTCATATTTCTTTTCTAACCATACATAAAATCATCCCCATATCTTGAAATACACCGATTCCTCTTTATCTTTCATTCTCAATGTTAACCTATTCATTTTTTTTCTTTTGCCAAAGCCTATACTCAGGGAAAAAAAACTTGAGAATAGATCTTGGCTGTTTTCTATGTGGCATCTTTTCAAGCCTTGAAAAGTGTTATTATGTCCCCTCACAATAAAGGTGATAGAGATGACGGAGAGAGCAAAATTGACTATTTTAATTAAAGAGAAAAAAAATTACTTAGTTTTGTTTCTACTTGGAAGGCGCTTCTGGGCTTCATGTTCTGGAAAAAAAAAGAAATTAAATTTAGGTTTTGAAGACTTTGTTGTTATAGAAATGGCTTGACATATTCAAAAATATTCAGGGTTTTTCTTAGTACATTACAGCACTGAAAAAGTTTAAATCTCTCATTTTTTTTGTTTTGTTTTCACCCCTTACTTTTTCTCTGCACCTCTCTCCTGACCTTTTACCTTTTCTAATTTTTGTTTCTATTTGTCTTTTAATCTTAAAACAAACTGGAATAAAATATTCAATCCCTTTCCTTCCCAAAAGACTAGACCCCTCCAGTTTCTTCAACTTTTACAAGAATAGAATAGAATGACAAAGTTGGAAGGGATCTTGGAGGTCTTCTAGTCCAACCCCCTGCTTAGCCAGGAAACCCTACACCACTTCAGACTAATGGTTGTCCAATCTCTTCTTAAAAACTTCCAGTGTTGGAGAATTCACAACTTCTGCAGACAAGTTGTTCCAATGATTAATTGTTCTAACTGTCAGGAAATTTCTCCATAGTTCTAAGTTGCTTCTCTCCTTGATTAGTTTCCACCCATTGCTTCTTATCCTACCCTCAGGTGCTTTGGAGAATAGTTTGACTCCCTCTTCTTTGTGGCAGCCCCTGAGATATTGGAAGACTGCTATCATGTCTCCCCAGTCGTTCTCTTCATTAAACTAGACATACCCAATTCCTGCAACCGTTCCTCATATGTTTTAGCCTCCAGTCCCCTAATCCTCTTTATTGTTCTTCTCCGCACTCATTCTCTTCATAGAGCTTGTATTGTAATCCTCCCAGCAAGCTCCTCACCCTTCTAACTTCTGGTGCCCAGAATTAGACACAAATAATTAATATAACCTGAGTTGGATCTTCTTTATGTTTGGTGATTCCCAGCAAGAATGTCCATCAACTGTTGAGGCTTTCACAGTGCTTAAATTTCTCGAAAGAACATGTTTGGGGATACAGATGTTTAAAAATTAAAGAAAACAATGCATGTGAAAATTTGTGAGAGTAATGAAAAACTATATAAGTAATAATTACATCTAGCTTCTCCTTGGTAATAGCAGCATGCAAACACATTGGGAAAGAAATGCAGGATGAGGTGTTCAATGTTTATGGAGATTCTCAGTCATTCAGGTCATGGTTGTCCCAAAGATGCTTTTTCCAGGGGCAAATGGACTTTCTTGTTTTTCATTGAAGACGTTTCTCTTCTCATCTGAAGAAGAGCTGAAGGAGCTTGTTGGATGAGAAGTGAAACATCTTGAAAGAAAAATAAAGGAAGTCCAGTTGCCTCTTGAATAGGATAAGGTGTTCATCATCATCAAGTCAGACAAGGAAGTCTAATGCAGTTGATGTGAAATCTCTATAGGTAAGACTTAGTGTTGGGATGGCAAATATAGCTTTGGTAATCAGGCAATGACAATTCCTTCTCGGGCTTATGAGTTAGGCAAGCCAAGTTTTAACTAGACTTAAACAGAATTGCTTTAGAGAAACAATTACTTACCTTAGTTTGCCAGCCTGATGTTAAAGCTGCCATCGCTGCAGGCACCGCAAGTTTAATTTTAATTAGAAAGTAAATGTAAGTTTAATACAATGAAAATTGTCAGTGAGGCTGAAATACCTAGAGCCAATTTGATACAATTTATCATGCATTCACATTAGATTAAAACTCTGGGTTGAGGCAAAGCATGTTAATAGGATGGATTAGGAACCAGGTATACGGAGAAGTTTACTCTTATAAAAAAGGACTATCTATATTGGAATAAGGGATGCGGTGGCTCAGCGGTTAAGACGCTGAGCTTGTCGATTGAAAGGTCAGCACTTCAGCGGTTCAAATCCCTAGTGCCGCATAACAGAGTGAGCTCCCATTACTTGTCCCAGCTTCTGCCAACCTAGCAGTTTGAAAGCACATAAAAATGCAAGTAGAAAAATAGGGACCACCTTTGGTGGGAAGGTAACAGCGTTCCGTGTGCCTTTGGCATTTAGTCATGCCGGTCACATGACCACGGAGACATCTTCGGACAGCGCTGTCTCTTCAGTTTTGAAACGGAGATGAGCACTGCCCTCTAGAGTCGGGAACAACTAGCACGTATGTGCGAAGGGAACCTTTACCTTTACCTTATATTGGAATGGCCTTCGTGAAGTTTTCTAATGCAAGGGACTCCAACCTTGGCAACTTTAAGACTTGTGGACTTCAACTCCCAGAGTTCTTCAGCCAGCTTTGCTTTGCTGGCTGAGGAGCTTTGCTGGCTGAGGAACTCTGGGAGTTGAAGTCCAAAAATCTTAAAGTTGCCAAGGTTGGAGACCCCTGTTCTAATGCACACATGAATTTAATCTTTGATGTGCCAAGCAAAAGTCATTTAAGAATGTAGTTATATGGTAAGCTGGATTTCTTTTATATACACTGAGAGCATATGCACCAAGACAAATTCCTTGTGTGTCCAATCACACTTGGCCAATAAAAATGCTATTCTATTCTATTCTCTAAAATATGAATGATGCTCTGCCATTTCCAGCATTTTGTACACGTTATCATGCAATTAACATTTAATAATGAACCAAGACTTATTTCTTTCTTGGTGAAAATACTAAGCAGTTTGTATAAGCAGAATATCTTTACTATATTAATTCAATTAGAATGATTTTATTATATTTTAAAAAACTGCCAAGGTATTCTCTGTAGCTTGCCTTTTCTTAACTGGGCATGCACAGGCCAAATAATAAATCAATCAACCAAATCTTTGCTTGGTGCACTTAGTTGAAACGAGCATGTTTTATTTGCGTACGTGAAGATGTCAATCCAGAATCCACCCGAACAGAAGTTTAATCTGAGAATATATCAGTTTGAAGATAATATTTTTCAATGGAATTCAGCAATGAATCTTTGTAAATGTAGCAGCCAAGATATGACAAGGGATAGATCAATAAATCTATAGGCAGATAGTACCTTCTAGCTAGTATCTGTTTATTGATTACACTGTCTATTTAGCTAGACACATCTAGCTGTCTGTCTGTCTTTCCCTCATGCTTCTGTGGGAGCAAAAGAAATCACTCACCAACCATCACCTTCTCCTTCTCATATTATTGACTCTCTTTTTCTAGTATCCTAATTTTGCCGCTATTTTTAAATCCAGTCTTGTATACCTTACTTTTTTCCTCTCTGACTTTCCATGGTTTACTAGCTTCTCTGACCTCAAAACAGCTTAACCCAGGGGTCAGCAACCCACGGCTCTGGAGCCGCATGTGGCTCTTTCATCCCTCTGCTGCAGCTCCTTGTCGCCAGTCAGCTCCACAATTCATAGGGCTTTCGGTTAGAACAGGTACAGGAAAAAGGACACCGCATTAGGAGGAAACTCTATGGTGGTGGGGGAAACCAGACATCCGGTCAGGTTAGGAAAAAGGACACTGTGCTAGGAGGAGACTTTATGGTGGGGGAACCGGACTTCCAGTCAGCAGAGGAAAAAAGACGCCACAGTAGCAGGAGACTCTATGGTTGGGGAAACGGACTTCCGGTTGGCTCCAGAATTGAATGGGGTGGCTTCCGGTTAGGACCTTTGTGGTTCTTTGAGCGTTTAAGGTTGCCAACTCCTGGCTTAACCAATCAGAAATATGAATTCCCAGTTTCATAGCAGAAGTGCATTGATCGTTTATGATCAAAAGATAAGTTCAGACCAAGGGTTCCATTGTAGACATGCAAAGTGAACGGAAATAATTGAAACTAACATTAAGAAAATGAAGGAACATGTTTGGCTTTCATTCGGCGTCACATCCCTCTTCTTCAAAACTTTGTATAGCTACGCCCCAATTCTTCATGGACTCTTAAGCAACCAGGATAATGAATTAGTTTTGGGTAAATTATTTATTGAACGTTAGTACAATTATGTGAGCCATGAGCTTAGTAAATACTAGAGTCATGCAAAGACTCACTCGAGTGATTCTAACCAATGTCTGATTGAACCACCAAATCAAATGCCTTCTATACTTCAAAAGGAGTTGACTACTTGGAAATGGTTCGGATGTTTAATAGTCCAAATTCCGCCAAAGCATAAAATAGCTAACGCAGCACTCATAACATTTATGTCAGTGGTGAAATCCTTTGATGTTTGCCACTGGTTCACTGTATGCGTGGTGCATGCCAAATGTGTGCTGTGCACGCATGCGCAGTGCCTACCAAATGCATACTGTGTGCACATGCATGCACAGTGCGCACCAAATGTGTGCTTCGTGCTGAAAAAGGAAGCTTAAGAAGGTAAGTAAAACAGCGGGGGGAACAGCTGTGCCGCATGATTTAGATTTGCTAGAAAGCAGGATTTCCTGCTTTCTAGCGAATATAAATTGCGCGGCACAGCTGATTGTCGGAAAGCTTTTATTACTATTGGTTCGCCTAAACCGGTGCAAACCAGTAGCATTCCACCCCTGATTTATGTTGATAAAATATAGATATCTAGTATAAATTCTGGGACTGATTTCACCATGGATATTTATCTGACTACATTCATTAACAGGCTGTTCCATTATTATATATAAGATCATTATTTGTGTTCATTTCATGATACATCCCATTTAGTACTGAAGTGGCGATAACGCATATGTTGAGATCCTAATAAAACAGGAATTCCACCCTCTCTGTCACTTCTTTGTGGGAACTGAAGAAACAATATGCAAGTTAATAAGCGGGGAACATTAGCTGCCTCCTTCTAAGAAGATCCATATCACTCTCAAATTTTCATTCTTACAGAGAAAACAGCAGCTTAAGCCCCATGAAGTATATTAATTACATCAAGCTGAGTGAAATTATGTGAGGGAAAGCTTGAAAGGGAAAGACAGGAAGAAAAAAAAAGATGCTGTGGGAAAGGAAGAAATAACCAAAAAAAGAGCAGTTGAAAGTCTTTCTTACTCCTGGAGTAGCGTTTTGTTTTTCTTTCTCTCTTTTAAATAGCGTTTGCAAGATGTCCCAAAGATAGGGAAAAGAGGAATCTAATGAAACCAAGCTACAACCATGGTGGTGCAGTGGTTAGAATGCAGTATTGCAGGCTAACTCTGCTCACTGCCAACAGTTCGATCCTGACTGGCTCAAAGTTGACTCAGCCTTCCATCCTTCCCAAGTCGATAAAATGAGAACCCAGATTGTTGGGGGCAAGAGGTTGACTTTGTAAGCTGCTTAGAGATGGCTGTAAAGTACTGTGAAGTGGTATATAGGTCTAAGGGCTGTCGGTATTGTGCTAGCTGCTGAAGGAAGATGAAGGAGAAGTGAGACTAGAAAAAAATTATTTTTTTGTGTGTGTGATATTGGAATAGATTTTTGTAGGCGTTGGCTCTTAGCAACCCAATGAAGACGTTCTACGCGTCAAACTGGTGGCTCATGGGCCGAATGTGGCCACACCCACTCCAGCTCCACAAATGGGAAAAGCATCATGAAACATCATGTGATGGCAACGTTCTACATGATCATCTTGCTCCAAGGTCTTCAGATCTCCTAACAGTCTGTCTATCCATGCTATAATTGATTTTTACATTTTACAGTTGTTGGGTTTTTTTACATTTTAATTTGATTTATATGCTGCCCTTCTCCGGAGACTCAGGGCGGCTTACAATGTGTTAAGCAATAGCCTTCATACTTTTGTATATTTATACAAAGTCAGCTTATTGCCCCCATAATCTGGGTCCTCATTTTACCTACCTTAGAAAGGATGGAAGGCTGAGTCAACCTTGAGCCTGGTGGGATTTGAACTTGCAGTAATTGAAGGCAGCAAATGTTAAGTGGATGTTAATGACTGCCTTAGTCTACTGAGCCACCAGAGCTCCATCACTTGAGTCCATCACTTGCTGATTGTTGGCTGTCCTTATACTTCCCAATCTTATAGACTTCTCCAAAGGGGAAAAAAAGAAATACACAACCAGCCACTCAACCTTGAATGAACGACCCAAGTCTAGAGTAAATACCAAACCATTCAGAGTGATGAAATGTGTTGCCAATTACAGTCCAGGATAATAATGTGAAGCTGCGTATCATTAGCATTCTAACGCTTGTTCACCTGAATAAGCAGATGATCTCATTGTTTTTATCCCAGAGCTATAATTGCACTCAACAATGAACTAAAGGGCCACCATCAGTGAGCTGTTGGACAGCATTACTTGGTCTGTTGTGTGGATGTTTGGGTGGTTTAGGGGCGGGGAATTTGTGGTGGGTGGGAGTGTGTCTGGGGATTGTTATGTGTGTTGGACCTGGTCTTTGGGTGTTAAGTAAATTTCGTTGTATGGGTATACTCTGTATACACGTACAATGACAATAAAGTGATGATGATGATGATAGTATACACAGCAAATGAGATGACCATGCTGGATTTCGTATCCCAAATCACTAGTCGAACACTTCCCAAGCATTTAGGACTGTATGATGTATCGACGGATTATGCGAGAAGATCCCAGTAAGGTGACCTTCTGCAGCTGACCAATGGTGATCTTGTCAGCGCCAATTGTTTTTAAGTGCTTGCCTAGGTCTTTAGGCACAGCACCCAGTGTGCCGAGTACCACTGGGACCACCTGCACTGGTTCATGCCAGAGTCTCTGCAGTTCGATTCTCAAGTCCTGATATCTGGTGACTTTTTCAAGTTGTTTCTCGTCGATTCTGCTGTCACCAGGTATGGCAATGTCAACGACCCACACTTTTTTCTTCTCCACAATCATGATTTCACCCCTGCTCTGAATGATAATCTTTTCCCTTTTACTTCTCTTTAGGCTGAAGTTTTGGTTAAGTTCTCTGCCTCTTTGAAAGCTGCTCAAAATAAATGCAAATTAACTTTCCCTAGAATCCTTCTCTTTCAGCTTCAGTAGAAGTTCCATATCCAGGACCTTGTGATTAACTATTGAGTTTATTATTGACTATTGAGTCAGTTTATTGAGCATCGATTCCAGATTTCACTATATACATTTCTGATGCCTGGGGCCTGCTACTTCCACGTTCAATGAACTGAACTTTATTGCGGTCATGAACCAGCAGAAGAAATATCTCAAATACCCAAAACTAAATTGTTGGGAAAGTTAAATTAAAAAAAAAAGTATATATAGATAGTTACAAGAATGCAACTATTATTTAATGGTGGGGTTACTATTGTAGGGTTACTGATTGGAAAAATCTGGGTAGCCACTAGAGCAGTGATAGCTAACCTTTTTGCCGTCGTGTGCCAAAAGCGGGGGGAGCAGGAGGGGTTGAGCATGTGTATGCTCACACCCATAATTCAATGCTGCCCCCCCCACATACACGTGTAACCCCCCGCCGACCCCCACTTTTGGCATGCGATGGCACAGTGGGCCTGGTAGGCCTATTTTTCACCCTCCCCAGGCTCCAGAGGCTTTCTAGGAGTCTGGGGAGGGCAAAAACAGCCTTCCCCACCCCTGCGGAGGCCCTCTGGAGGTAGGAAACAATCCGTTTCCCGGCTTCCGGTAGGCCCAGAAGGTCTGAAAATCAGATGACCGGCACGCGCATGAACTCTGGAGCTGAGCTAGAGCAACACTTGCGTACCCACAGATATGGCGCCGCGCGCCACCTGTGGCACGCGTGCCATAGGTTCACCATCATGACACTAGAGGACAGCAAAATTTGAATTTTCTATATCTATGGTAGAGATGCCCTAGGTAAGAGCCTCGGTGGCGCCGTGGTTAGAGTGCAGTATTGCAGGCTACTTCTGCTGACTGCCGGCTGTCTGTAATTTGGCAGTTCAAATCTCACCAGGCTCAAGGTCGACTCAGACTTCCATCCTCCAGAGGTGGGTAAAATGAGGAGCCAGATTGTTGGGGGCAAGAGGCTGACTCTGTAAATCACTTAGAGAGGTTTGTAAAGCACTGTAAAGTGGTATATAAGTCTAAGTGCTGTTGCTGTTGCTGTTGCTGTTGCTGTTGCTGTTGCTGTTGCTGTTGCTGTTGCTGTTGCTGTTGCTGTTGCTGTTGCTGTTGCTGTTGCTGTTGCTGTTGCTGTTGCTAGAGGGTTTCCTGTCTGAGCAGGAGATTGGACTAGAAGACTTCCAAGATCCCTTCCAACTCTTCTCTTCTCTTCTCTTCTCTTCTCTTCTCTTCTCTTCTCTTCTCTTC
>WNWU01000062.1:6906725-7025433 GCA_012654045.1 Ptyas mucosa | reverse complement strand
ATTGGAGGGATGACTAAGAAAGATGGACCGGATGTCGGTCGTGTCAGGAAAGTCCTTTTCAAAGGCACTGGGGGAGGGTCGCGCTGAATGGACAGAAAGTCCGTCGTGCCAGGAAAGCCTTTCTGACATGTTTTGAAGAGGAAGTCGGCGGCTGTGGAAAAAGGCCAACGGAAGTGGCCCGTCCCTTTCAGAGGAGCATAGAATAGCGATGCTTTTGGTGCTGCTCTGCACTTTGGAGCTTTGTTTCTCGGTCCCCACGATCCTGGGCAAAAGCGGAGGAGGAGCCGTTGTCAGCACGTTGCCCTCCCTGTTTTATTTTTTCCTAAACAATAAAACATAATTGTGCCTGAAATTGTTTTTATCTTTCCCCCCCAGAACTTCTGCTGAGCAAACTATATTGGGTCAAATTCACCTGAACCTAACCTTTATCAAGGCCTTTTGCAACACTAAAAATCAGGCAAGTTCTCTTAAAACCCATATTTCTAACAATTATGATAGTGTTTCCATGAGTTTAAGCAGGCTCTACGAGGCTACAGCACATTACCGCAACTGTCAAGAGGGTTTAATTCTGGCCTTTCTGTGTTCACCCCACCCCACCCCACCCTCCTTGCAACAAATAACAGGTCAACCCTTTCATCTGGGATTACATTGTGGATGATGGGTTTTATCAGCGAGAAACCTGAAATGAAGTTACAGATTGATCAAATTTCCGCCCATCTCGCTATGAAGCAATTCTGGGTCTTCCATTCAAACACTCACCGGGGCTTCAACTTCGAGGGAAGGCTGATTGCCCACCTGCCTCCTTCCCTAAACTGGGTGGTTGCAGCCTACCGCCTCATCCCCACCCTCTGCTACTGCTTCCGTGCTGGCTCCCTGCTCCCCCCTCCCCCCACAGTCCTAAAACGTCCCAGGACAACAAAGGGGGCTAACAAAACCATTTTAAAAAGCATTTTTTCGGCCGAAGAGGTTGTAGAAAAAATGCTTTTAAAAGTAAAAAAAAAAGAAAAAAAAACCTAACCCAAACCCAAACCCTAAACCCTAACCGCTAAACCCAACCCTAAACCCTAACCCTAACCCTAATCCAAACCCTAACCCCTAACCCTAACTCGTAACCCCAAACCCTAACCCTCTTGTCCTTTTGATCCCTGACCTCTTGACCCCAGGCCTTTTGACCTTTTCATCCCTGACCTTTTGACCCCTGACCCCTTTACCTCTGCCCTTTGACCTCTTTGCTTTGACCCCTTGACCCCTCACCTCTTGACTCCTTGATGCCTGACCCTGGACCCTTCACCCCTGACCCTTGACCTTGACCCCTGACCCTAAAACCTAAACAACCCTAAAGCCTAAATTTAATTTAATTGAATTGAATTGATTCAATTTATATGCCGCCCCTCTCCAAAGACTCAGGCTGGCTCACAATACATTTTAAAAAATCATTATCAAAAAAAACATTTAAAAATTAAAAACATTAAAAACTCATTCAAGCCATTCGTTGCCGGATCTCGTCGGATCGCAAGAGTGAGATCAACAGCCCAACGGCAAAGCCAGGTATTTGCCACTTTTAGGAAGGCCGATAGGGTGGGGATGGTCTGCACCTCGGGAGGTAACTGGTTCCAGAGAGCCGGAGCGGCCACGGAGAAGGCCCTCCCGCGCGGGCCCGCCAGCCGGCACTGTTTAGCTGACGGAACCGAGGAGAGACCGACTCTGTGGGATCTTACCGGTCGCTGGGAGCTATGTGGCAGAAGGTGGTCTCGGAGATAACCTGGCCCTGAGCCATGTAGGGCTTTAAAGATAATAACCGACACCTTGAATTGTGACCGGAGCCGATAGGCGAACCTGTGCAAAGGTCCCCCTAGCCGCAGTTGTCAGATGTTGCTCTAATCTTAGCTGTGAGTCTAGGAGCCTAAACCCTAAACCCTTAACCCTAACCCTGATTTTATTTCCCTGGGTTCCAAGATCACCGCAGCCAAGATATTAAAACACTTGCTCCTGGGAGGAAAGCTATGGCAAATCTAGACAGTGTACTAAAAAGCAGAGACAACAACCTGCCACAAAAGTGCATATAGTCAAGGCTATGGTTTTCCCAGTTGCAATGTATGGCTGTGAAAATTGGATAGTAAGGAAGGCTGAGCACCAAAGAATTGAGGTCTTTGAACTCTGGTGCTGGAGAAGACTCCTGCAAGTCCCTTGGACTGCAAGGTGATCGAACCGGTCAGTCCTAGAGGAGATCAATCCTGACTGCTCTTTAGAAGGCCAGATCCTGAAGAGGAAACTCAAATACTTTGGCCACCTAATGAGAAGGACTCACTGGAGAAGAGCCTAATGCTGGGAAAGACTAAGGGTAAAAGGAGAAGGGAGAGAATGAAGTGGAGGGATAGAGGCACTGAAGCAGTCGTTGGGAGCTTAAATGGACTCCAAAGGGCCTGGAGGAAGGCCCATGGGGTCGCGATGGGTCAGACACGACTTTAATTTAATTTAATTTCCAATTTATATACTGCCCTTCTCCCTAAGGACTCAGGACGGTGTACAGCCAGAATTAAAAACATGAAATACAAATATTAAAAGCAATTAAAATATATATAAATTTGGCCCCAAAATTTAAAACTAACAAACCAATTAAAACATTTAAAATTTCTTCTTAAGCCAGCCCGGCTTGTTGGAAAAAATGTGTTTTAAGGGCACGGCGGAAGGCACTGAGGTCATGAATTCTCCTTATCTCTGGGGGCAGCTGATTCCAGAGGGTAGGTGCCCCCACAGAGAAGGCTCTCCCCCTGGGGGTCACCAACCTACATTGTTTGGCTGATAGCACCCTGAGGAGGCCCTCTCTGTGGGAGCGCACGGGTCGATGGGACGCCATCGATAGCAGCAGGCGGTCTCGCAGATAACTAGGCCCTATGCCATGGAGTGCTTTAAAGGTGATCACCAACACCTTGAAGCGCACCTGGAAGACCACCAGAAGCCAGTGCAGCTCACGCAGGAGCGGTGTTACATGGGAGCGCCATGTTGCTCCCATCATTACCCACGCGGCTGCATTCTGGACCAGTTGGAGCCTCCGGGTGCTCCTCAAGGGGAGCCCCATGGAGAGAGCGTTACAGTAGTTTGCAATTAACAACAACAAAAGTTTATTTCCTTTGGTGACTGATATACCTATTTTGAGCACTGTTTTCTATCCCTTAGTATTAGCGTTCAGGCCATCGTAGCCCTTTCTTCTGTGCCTATTGTGCGGCTCCTCGGCTTTCTGCTGCACTATTAATATAAATGCCATAATAAGGCCTTTAATAATAAAGATACAGATAATAATTTTTAAATGCTACTAAAAAGGTTTTTTTTTTTTGCGGCTGCTATACCTGCTTGGACCACAGGATGGCACTGTTCCTTAGCAATAGCATTGAAGCTATCGTAAACCCTAACCCCAAACCCCTAACCCTAATCCCACACCCCAAACCCCAAACACCCCAACCCCAAACCCCAAACACCCCAACCCCAAATCCCAAACACCCCAACCCCAAACCCTAGACCCCCCAACCCCAAACCCCAACCCTGAACCCCGAACCCCAACCCCCAACCCGAACCATTAATATAAATGCCGTAATAAGGCCTTTAATAATAAAGATACAGATAATAATTTTTAAATGCCACTAAAAAGGTTTTTTTTTTCCGGCTGCTGTACCTGCTTGGACCACAGGATGGCACTGTTCCTTAGCGATAGCATTGAAGCTATCGTAGGCCCTTCTTAGTCGGTTTAAATCTTTTGAAACAGGATTCCTTCTTCTATTTCTGTGTTGCAGCGCCTGGGCCTCCTGTTGCCCTATTAATATTAATAAGGCGTTAAATAATAAACATGCAGAATAATAAACTTAAAATTCCATTAAAATCCCACCGTGCCGAGAAGGTCGCTACGAAAGGAAGTTGGGGGGATGACTAAGAAGAATGGACGGGAAGTCGGCCATGATGGAAAGGTCGTTGTCCAAATGAAACGGGGGACCGCCGCGGTGTAGGACAGGAAGTTAGCCATTTAGAGAAGGTCGCTGCGAAAGGAAGTTGGGGGGATGACTAAGAAGAATGGACGGGAAGTCGGCCATGATGAGAAGGTCGTTGTCCAAATGAAATGGGGGACAGCCGCGGTGTAGGACAGGAAGTTAGCCATTTAGAGAAGGTCGCTGCGAAAGGAAGTTGGGGGGATGACTAAGAAGAATGGACGGGAAGTCGGCCATGATGGAGAGGTCTTTGTTCAAATGACCGTATTCAAAGGCTTCGATAGATACAGAATAGTAGTCTTAAAATGCCATCTAAAAAGTTTATTTCTTTTTGTGGCTGCAATACCTGCTTTTTTTCCCTCTCTTGCAGCAAAGTGGCTTCCTGCCGCCCTATTAATCAGACGTTAGTAATAAAGATGCATGATTATAACCTTGAAACGCAGTTAAAAGTTTATTTCTTATTGTGGCTGCTATATCTGCTTAGGCCACAGGAGGGCACTGTTTTCTGTCCTTTAGCAATAGCATTGAAGCTATCGAGATGGTAGAAAGTAGGGGGACGACTATGAAAGTTGGACAGGAAATCCGCCGTGATGGAAAAGTCGTTGGTTAATGACGCTGTGGCTGGCGACTGGACAGGAAGTCCGCCATGCCAAGAAGGTTGTTGCGCAAGGAAATTGGAGGGATGACTAAGAAAGATGGACCGGATGTCGGTCGTGTCAGAAAAGTCCTTTTCAAAGGCACTGGGGGAGGGTCGCGCTGAATGGACAGGAAGTCCGTCGTGCCAGGAAAGCCTTTCTGACATGTTTTGAAGAGGAAGCTGGTGGCTGTGCAAAAAAGGCCAACGGAAGTGGCTCGTCCCTTTCAGAGGAGCATAGAATAGCGGTGACCCCTGGCCTTGACCTTTGACCCCTGACCTTTTGACCCCCCACCTTTGACCTTTGCTTTTGAACCCTGACCTTTTTAATAATAATAATAATTTTGTTTCTATACCGCCCTTCTCCCGAAGGACTCAGGGCGGTGTACAGCCTATTAAAAGCACAAGACAAACATCAATTAAAATTATTAAAATTATTAAATAATTCGGCTCAATTTAAGACCCCAAAAATTAAAACACCTGATTTAAAATTATTACATTGATAACCCAGCTTGCCCTGACCTCTTGACCTCTGACCCCCTTTGACCTTTTGACCTTTTCACCCCTGACCCTTTCACCCCTGACCTTTGGACCTTTTCATCCCTGACCTTTTGGCCCCTGACTTTACTTTTGACCTTTGACCCCTGACCTGCTTTTGAATCCTGACCTTTTTGCCCTGACCTCTTGACCTCTGACCCTTCACCTTCTGACTTCTGACCCCCTGATCTTTTGACCTTTTGACCCCTGACCTTTTGATTTCAAGCCCCCCAATGATTGTGGCAAGATCAGAGTGTCGATGCCCAGGGGTTACACAGTCAGAACATTAGAACTCAGAACTTTATTCTTGCTTTGAATGTACGCTAATTGGCAGACATTAATGCATATACCCACATATATGACACAAACAACACAGTCTAGTTGGGATGTATAAATGTAGTGGTAGCAAAAGCCTAAAAAGATGCTGCACTAAGCTACATGCAAGGAAAAGCGACTGCACCATAGTCAAGGAACGGGATGAAACCATCAGATAAGCAGTATACTTGAGACATAAAAAGTAACAAGATCAGAGAGCCAATGCCAGTGGTGGCACTGCCAGAATCCAGACACTGGGAACATCAGAGCCTGAGAAGATGCGGCAGGTAAGGGGACGGCAAGGAAAAGCAATGGCATCACCAAAGTCAAGGAAGGGAAACTAAAGTTAGACTACGCTTAAGGAAAGCGGTGCCAGCTTTCCATTCAAAGGTCCCCTCAGATTCCAACACATAAAAAGAGGAAACTATCCTCCTTCCTTCCCTGTTAGAGCCAGATTTA
This sequence comes from Ptyas mucosa, assembly GCA_012654045.1. Lineage (NCBI taxonomy): Eukaryota > Metazoa > Chordata > Lepidosauria > Squamata > Colubridae > Ptyas > Ptyas mucosa. The sequence goes on along the minus strand of WNWU01000062.1, from coordinate 7,019,511 downwards.
GCTGCCCATCGTGACTCCAGGCTTCACTCTATTCCCTGCCTCCTTCCCCTCAATCTCACTCAATCGTGGAAAGAAGCAAATTCTTCATCAGGCGTGTGGAAGCTCTTTCTCGGGTTCTTTGATAGCAGCAGCAAGGTCATTCCATCTTCAGTGATCAAGGGCAGCTCTCTCCTTAATCCCTGAAATGCACAGGTGTAATGTCTTTTGAGCAGGACAATTCCAGCCAAATCCCTTTTTTTCTCCTAATTGTACAAAAAAAAACCAACTGAAAACAAAAGCTACTCTCAACCTTTCAAATAGAACTCAGGGAACTGCAATGGCCTTCTAGGTTCTGCCTCTCCCAGAAGATACCAACTGATGCATGATCCTGATGGGAAAAGTCTAGTTTCCTATGGCTGAACATCACTGGTTCGGTTGCTATTGCTTGCCAAAAACTGGAGCAGATACAGCCTTCACCTTCTTCCACCCTTGGAAACGCAAAATTAGTTCTCGTATGCAATTAATTCTTATTTTCCATTGCTCTGTACCTTGTGGCTTCCCAATGGCAATGTCCACCTGAAGCGTTGAACTTTAGATCAAATTGTAGTTCTCTATTGTGGTAGTAGGGATTGTTGTGAGGGCTCTATTAGCATCTTCTAGCGTGCTATTTGGCGGTACTTTGCTGCCAAGCTTCAGCAATGGGTCTCCAAGATCCACTGTAGCTAGCTTATCTACGACCTTCTGCTTCACATCAGTGGATGTGCAATGTAATGTAAGGATGTTTCAGCTGCAGGGGTTGGCTGAACATCCGATTCTTCTTCCGGGTGTTGTTGACTATGGGATGTATTGTGTAGTGGGATGTACTGTGTAGTTGTTTGTCTCCGGTTGTGATGCAGCTTCCTCTTCACCATGTTGAAGCGTTGGGTAACTGACCATTCTCAGTTAGGTTGGATGCAGGTCTTCTGTCAATCCATTCTCCCCTCGAATGCTTCATGTATCCTCTTTTATTAGGGCTGCTGTTGTAGCAGCATGTCACAGGTCCTCTTGTCTTGTCCATCGTATCTCTCTGCATAAATTATAGATCTATAATATATAAATATGTTACATATTTATTCAAAATAAACAATATTTCTAATTTAAAATTAATATATATTAAATTATATATGTATTAAATTAGAAGTTAATATATAATATTCAATATATGTATTCAATTAATATTTAATATGTCATAAGTACAATATCTTTACCATCATTAAAGAAGTAGGACAAGTGAAGAAATAATATTGTTAAATAAAAATATATTGTCCTCAACAGGTTTGGGGGAAGAGATGAGACGTACTTTTAAACGGAACCCCATTAAGATCTAATACTAGAGAGTAAAACACAAGATCGGACACCACCTTCTACATTCCAAAATCCTGGGACTCAGACACTGTTTACTTTGCAGCCCTCCAGGAGACCCCTTGAGATGAGCCGGAACCCCACTCCCGATCTGGACCCCAAAAGCCCTGGACGTGCCCCGCCCCCTCCAGTTCTAAAAAGGAGCCACAGGGCCTTGGTAGGACTACAGAAGCGACAGTTGAGCCTGCAGAAAGAAACCTGAAATGTGCGAGTGAAACAATTGAACTTTATGTTCTCAATGTGGCCCTTCAGGTTTTTGTTTTTTAAGTTCAAATGGAAAGAATAGAAGGAGATTGGGCCTCCCAAGTCGCTCCCTTTAGAGACACAGTGAAAGGCCAGGGACAAGCAGGCAGCCATGTTATGGGTGACAACCAAATGAGTGGACAGGATGAACGGGGGAGGGGACAGAGGGGGAATCCCCTGCCAACTAGGTAATAAAAAATAACGGTACCTTTGTCTCAATACAGACTTCAGGGGCTATTTCCACCACAGCTCTTCCTTAGTTGTCTGTGGGAGCCTGAAAATGCGGGGCTGGCCTGGTTCACTGGCAGCACTGACAGGCTTCTTTTTCTCCTCCTTGCCGCCGTGCCAATTGGGCCTTACTACCGCATTGGCCAGCCTGCGAAGGCGCACTCTACCAAGCGTAGAGCACAGGAAAAAGCAGGGGACCATGCTGCAAGGCACTTTCGGAGAGGAAGTGGGGGACAGCTGTGGAGAATGGACAGGAAGCTGGCCATGTGCGGAAGGTCATTCTGAAAGGAGTTCAGGGCTGTCCCCAGAGGAAGACTTATTGCTTTCAATGGCACTTACATATTTATTGATTTAAAGTATTTTCTTATGCCCCTGAAAGTTTAGAAAGCCAGCATTCACTGAGGTAGCAGCAAAAAAATCAAACAGAAAACGTAGCTCTTGATTAATAACAGAAATATTTCAATGGAATTTTTGTCTTTTACAAAATGTTTTTAACTTTAATTTTCATGTTATAAAAAAGAAAATGAATTTACAATCAAATACAGCTATATTTCATTTCCATATAACAAAAAGTTTTCTATTTGTTAATACAACTGACAATGTACAAAATAAAGATCATCTGACCCCTAAATTATTTTAGAAGTTTAACCTTTTCTTTTAAAATTCTAAAGTTAGGATTGCTGCTGACTTTCTTCTTAAACAGGGCTAGGATTTCCTCTTCAGATTTCTGATGGTCACCTGTGACTGCGTAATACTGAGCTATAACCTACAAAAGAAAAGGAAAAGATCTCAAAGGTTTGATTCTGTTTTCAGTTCAGCCAGTTTTCTAGATTGTCTCACAAACATTTTCCTTTGGAAATTGTGAGAAGCTCATCATGTGTGCAGATGTACACTTTTCCTTTTGCTTAACTATTGAAAATAATCTGCACCTGTAACTTAACTTTACAATGTGGGACCTGTTCAATTATATTTTTCCCAATGCTTAAAACTTTGACCAAGCTGCTAGACTAAATCCAAAGTATTTATAGTTTTTAGGAAAATAATGGAAATTGTAGTTTTCACTATGCCTGGGGCTTAGCAGCATTTCCGTTAATGGCTCTGAACTCTGCTGCTTCAGTAATTCTAGGCAGCTCACATACTGAATTATGTTAAGAAACAACATAATGGAACTTTGAAAAGATGACAAAAGCCAAAAACCAAGTAATACCTACAACCAATTCTGAGCAGCCTAAGAAGACAATTATCTGCACCTGCCCCATATCTAGATCTCTTAAGGCCAAACTACTATAGATGTCTTCTTTTCAAGCTTCCGATAGCATTTAATTCTCTCACTTTTATTAAAACTCGTTAATAAAATATATGATGTCCAAATTGAAGAAAGGTTTTATGGTAGTAAATGCAATTGTTTTTCCCATACATGAAATACCAGAAATCATTGTAATGATTTAGCTGGATAAACATGTTTTAAAATTCATAATTTTGCAAAGTGTCCAGATTAAAAACAATTGATATTTAGTGGCAGGACTGTTTTAAAGGAAATGCACAATGTCAAAGGATACTGAATTGTACACAAGAGCCACTGAGCTCCACTGGATTTAAATTTTAAGGAGTTAACTATAGGTCTACATTTTATTTAGACTGGGATAACACTGGGGTTTGTGCTCATAGATTGGACAATCATTGTAACCTTGCCTTGGGAAGACTGTATCAGCTATTCTTTTCCATGAATGAACAGAAGTGCTATCATGTGTACAAGAATTATGATTTCTTGACTCTGCTTTGCAGAGCTAGATGTCGTTACCATCCCAGCAACTAATTTTAAACAAATACTTCCTGAATCAAGCTGGCGGAGCACAAGTTGCACGAATGAAACAGCAAGTATTTTTTTTTCTTTTTTTTTAACTCCAAGGATTTACTTTCTTTAAAAGATTTTCCCTAAGTGGAAAGTGAAAGCAAGATGGCGTTTGAGTTTCAACGGGGCGTGAAGAAGTGAAAGTTAAAAGTAATTATTGACAAGCCCCTGTTTGAAATGTAAAACTCCTTTTTGAAAAGTGGATGAAATAAGAAAGGATGTAATAATAATAATTGAAGCAGCAATACAAATTACAAATTGTAAAGGGTCTTTTCTTTTTTTTTTCCTTCTTGAAACTTTTTTTTCTGTCCTTCTGGAAGGGAAGGAAGAAGGGGGGCAAGATGGCTGGTCTTTTTGAAAGCAAAGAAAGCAAAGGAGGGTTAATTAACCCTCAATGGTCTGATTTCGAAGAAGCTTTGAGTTCAATTACCTCTGCTTTATTGAAAAGAATTGATACTATATTTCAAGCTTCTCAAGCTGGAAACAATGAAATACATGGAAATACTGAGTTGCAATCTAGCAGTGGGGGATTGAATGAAGAGTTGGGAGATGTTAAAAAACAACAACAGATCATAGCAGTTTTTACTGAGGAGAGAAAGATGAATGCTGAGCAGAACAAGGAGCAAGAAAATTTGGAAGCTGATGAAATTTTGGTTACACGAATTTTTTTTTATAAAACTCAATCTGCATTTAAAGAGCTGTTTCCAGAAGAAGCTACATTTCTGCAAAAATTTTATAATATGCAATCCCAAAAACCGCAAAATTTTACTGGAGTTAAAAAAGGCAGAGGGATCAAAGTTAAGAAGAAAGTTCGTAAAAAGGAAAAGAAGAAAGATTGGAGAAATGGAAAATAACCCTGCTTGATGAGATGATAGTCCTTAAAAAGTATTGTTTAACTGTTTAAAGATTTTGAATTTTTGGAAAAAAAAAAAAGCAGACAGCAGTTTAATGCCAGTTAACTAAGTGATGACCGACGATGAGGAGGCAATCTACAGCTGTATTGGAATATTTTGAGAAGAATAAACAGATCACAGCAATGCTGGTGTGTTGGGCTGTGAAATATGCCCTGACTTGAATGATTTGGAATATTTTATTAAGGACTGTAATAAATCTGGATCTAACTGTAATCGCAGAAGTTTTATTGAATATAGTAAATTGGAGTTTCTTGTTTGATGGTAATAAATATAAGGCAAAAGGACTATGGACCTAGAGCAATTGCAGGTGATCTGGTGGTTTCCCTAATACGTCTGATGAATTTACTAATCTAATTTTTGACTGGATTTGATGGATACTATTTCAAATATAATTATAAAGTCACTCGGGGGGGGGGGGTTATAAAGAAGCAATTTTTTATTTAGGTGGGTAGACGCAAATGAAGATATTTTATATGCTGTTGGAAGATGTGAAGACAAGATTAGCAACTGGTTTAATCTAGTATGAAGAATTTAAATGTTTGATATAGTTATTAAATGACGCTTTATCTGTATTGATAAATTAATAAGAGGTTTGATTGTTATATTTTTTTAATTAAAAAAATTATTATTATTATTTTTATTAAGTGTTTTAACTATAACTGGACCTTGATGGTTTAAAAGTCGAGGACGGAAGACTTTATATAGTATTTTATTTTAAATTTGGGTTTTTTTTGAATGAGGGTTTCTTTTTTTGTTGTTGTTGTTGTTGGGTTTTTTTTCTTTGTTTTAAATGAAAAGTTATAAAATATCTTGTTATATTGAGTAATGATAGGTTTGATTAGGTAATACTTGTTTTATTAACTGCTGTAATTATAAATGGAGATTAATTCTGTTGAATTAGATGGAATAAGAAGAAAGAAGACTTGCTTTCCTTTTATCTACTTGTTTAATGATTATGATTATGATAAGTGTGAAATGGAGTTTAATTTAGAGAATTTGAGCTGTATTTTATCTTGTATTTGCTCTGGGAAGTCGGGGAGGTGGTTGGGGAGGGGGGAGAAAATGTATGTAAAACTTTTAAAACTTTTTCAATAAAAAAAAAAGAATTATGATTTCAGATCTAATTAAATTTTCAAAGATGAAGTCAAAGCCATTTTTAAGTAATAAAGTTTAAGCACATAGCATAAACACTGCAAAACTACATTGTTAAAATGTTGCTTGCTAGCCATTGGACCTTGATTTTCAATTCCATGAAATGAATGATTACAAACAGTGTGTCTATCACAGAGGTTTTTTTAAAAAAAAGATGTCAACCAGTAAAACTGCTGAAATGCAACCAAAATTCATAGCATGCTAGAAGCACACCAATTTAGCAGTCCACTATACTTTAAAGCCCTTTACTTTTAATTCAATAGTGCTCCCTCTTCAATTTTTACATTCATAAAGTGATGCAACACACCTTTTTCCTTAGTTTCTTAATGGATAATTCATTGTCGGGTGCTTGCTTCAAAACAGCTCTTATTGTTCCTTTCCAGTTGAATTTACCTGTAGAATTGATAAAAATACTTTAAATGATCTCCTTACATTTTGACTTAAAATAGTTAAAAAAAAGCATCAAACATAGCACTAAGTATTCTTTATAAATAAGTTTCTGCAATAACAAGCTTAGGTTAAAATATTGCCACTGAAAACAGTTCTTCATTTATACATTTATCTATAGGTGTATGCCTTCGAGTCAGTGTCGACTGCTGAAACTGTTTAGCCAGTTCCAATTTTCTTTGCAAACCACTTTTTCAGAAGTGGTTTGTCATTGCCTCCTTCTTACGGCCAAGAGATAGAACTTTGTTACCTAGCTGGCTTTGTGCCCAAGACAGAACCCTTGTGGGGGCATCATTGAGTAAATTACTATATACACAACAATGTAAAATCACAGCTGTCAATTCTTTAGCTAATTTTGGCTTTCCAATGCATCAAATTCTCCCCAAGAACCCAGGATGGCATCTACATATTATTATGGTTCATCATTGTTTTTGAAAAAGAAAACACAAAAAAAGGGGGAGAAAAAAGCAACCTCCCCACCCAAAAACAAATGCAGGGATTTACAAGCAACACAAAATTCGATCAGAATGTTAAATTTTCATTAATCTTAAATAACTAAAAAGTATGGCACTTAAATCATTTTAAAATACAAGAAATTATTCTCAGTAATAATCATCATTGCGTCAATCAGAAAATATGTGATTAGGAATTATAGTAATTCCATTTGAATAATTGAAGATCAAACCTCATTTAACAAATCACTGAAACTCCATGTTGAAAGAAACCCAAATTTTGGATGTAGTGCAAGGTCACATACAATATTATAATCCAAAAATGGTTTCCACATTGACTTCATTTTAATGTCAGATTTACTTATGAAATATTAAGTTATTCTGGACTTCCCCAATTCAGTTAGCCATTCATCTGTCAAAGGGAATGATACAATACTTTCAATAGGACATGTAAAAATCTTTGCAGCAATTACCCTGTGTAAAGCCAGTGTGTAAATTTTAATACTGTTTAATAAAAAATAACATACTTGAAAAATAAATCTAGTTTTCACGATTTGTCTCATCTTATTAAAAATCATCCTGCCGCTCTGTAAGACTAAACCAACCCATCTCTTCAAAACAGTACCAACAAAGGAGTGCTTGGAAGAGGGACAGCCGAAGGGTGTTCTCACTTGCCTGCCTGCCTGCCTGCCTCCCTCCCTCCCTCCATTTGTCTAGAAGCAGTCAAGGCAGTTTCTCCTTAGAACCCTGGCCTGAATCTAACCTGGATTAGAGTCAAAATCTCTCTTCCAATATTTCTGGCAACCAAGAGGTGCCCCAAAAGGGAACCTTAAACACGGTATCTTTCTACTGCCATCTTTGCCCATTTTGAACCCTAAATTCTATATCAAAATTCCAGCTACTGATCAGCCTTTTATGGCAGGATACCTGTAAATCTGTTTTGAAAATAATACTAGTGCCTGTAAGATTTTCCATTATTATCATCATAATACACAGCTTTGATAGACCTCCAAATTACCTCGATGTTTATCTTTGTTTTCTTCCACTTCAAAGCAGTTCATTATTTTGGTGGGAACGGGAGACTCATCTGCATTATAGGAGAGCAGGGAGAGAAAAATCAAGAATTTTTTTTAAAAAAATAGAAGGCTCTTTTTGGTGAGAACCGCCATCATCATGTTAAAATCTTGATAGTAGCTGAATCTGCTTTTCTCTTTACAAACACTTTATTACCCAATGTGGCAATTTCACTGAAATGTAACATTTGCAAGGAAAAAACCAAGCCCAGGGAACACTTAGGTCCCAACCTCTCAGCTCTGAGTTACACATTATTTTGGGTCTAATTCCAACCAAAAAAAAAGATACCTCCTGTTCCTTAATGTAATATAAGGGGGCATTCCCCAGGGCTGTTAATTTCACTAGCTTTCATTCCTCACATGAAAATTCTCCTAGTTCTGCTCCCTGCCTTTAAAGAGTCCATTTCATTTTCTTTTAATGTTTAATGGAGGAAGATAAATGGATTTTGCTGCAGGATTCTAAAAGAGCTTTTAAAATTAGGAAGAACGTGAAAAATACATTAGGACCTTTTGTGCAGCTGTTCTTGCGTTTCTTCACACGTGCCTCTGTCTCAGCTTCTTCTGCTTCTGGGCCATTTCCCTTCCTTGGCACTTTGACCAAGCCGGCTGCTTCTTGCTTTGCCTTCTTCAAATGATTACTCTGGGACATTTTTATGCTTTCTTCCTCAAGAATGTCTTGCCTAGATTTTTCACTTTTTAAACATTCCAAGTTTTCTTGCTGAGCTTTTAACTTTCTGATACTTTTCTTCTCTTTTAATTCCTTTTTACTTTTTTTCTCTTTTGGTTTCTCAGTCTTTGTGATATTGTTTTCTGACACCACAGGCATAATTTCATTTTTTACAGATTGGGTTTCAAGTGTTTCCTGTTGGAGAAATGAGTGGATTATATATCACCATGACAAATCCAATATTATATTAGTACATTTGAAGTCTATTTCTTTTTATTACTCCTACTACACTTCTGTTGTTTCAATAGTTGAAGATCTCTAAATGAATTACAACTAAAACCATTCCAAAACAGAAAAATAGCAAAAAGAATAAAATGCATACACAAGAACAATATAGGTTTATATAACAATATAAAACATACTATTCCAAAGAGCTTGCTAGAGAAAAAAAATATTTACCAACTATCTACATTATGTCTCTCTTATCAGATTTTCGAAGGCCAAATAGAAGAATTTTTATCTGGCTTGAATTCTTCTCAAATTTCAAGTGTATTTCCTTTAATCTTTTCCAGTATTAAAGAAACCCAAATACACATACAAGTAAGTTCTCAGTTGATAACACTAATTTCCATAGTTAAGCAATCTGGTCGTAAAGCACATTATGTGATCAAGTATCTTAACAACAGCAATCATGGCACTTCCCACTGCCATTATTAAATGAAACCCATTGGTCACTAAGCAAGGGCCCATCCTGAGCCACGCCCTCTCCCAGTCCAAGCTTCCTCCTGCACTCCCCCAATGTGCTTATCACAATATATTCCAATAAAATGCCACAGCAACTGGTTTGCTTACTTTTCTTGTTGCTTCTGAAAAAATATCCCATACTTGATCCTGTAGAGTAGTATTGTGGATTTTCAAACTGTTGGCCATCCAGTTCTATTTAGGCAGAAGGGGGAAAAAACCCTCTATTTAACCAGAACACAAATGTATTTTCTGACAAAAGTAGTAAATCAGCAGAAGGCCACAACTACCTGTTTTTAAACTACTTCTTCCAGAGTCTGTTAACAACCAAATGTACAGAATTTTCCAAATAGGCTGCTATAATTTTGCCATAGGCAAAGGGTACAGAACTCATGATTAGTGGCCAAAGTGGAATCGCATGTCCTTCTGACCTGAGGTTGTCTGCAGTAGCATATCTGCTCCTTAACCCCAGACATGTTCACTGATGGGGCCGGGAGGGCTCAAGCAGTGGGATCACTAGGAGGCACAAATGTGTAATTAAACGGGTTTAAATAAGTAAAAAAAAAATAGGGTCTCAGGGTTTTCCAATTATTTGGAAAACATGTTGTCCACAGTATAATTTAAGAAACACTGAACTATGTGGATTCTTTGAGAGAAGTCACTTTTGCTTTAAGGAACCATAATAAAGAAAATCTACCCTATACCAGGTCAGATTTGAGGCATAAATACTTAACTCATGAACATACCTGAAATTTGCGTTTCTTTCGTGGAATATTGTCATACACATACATCTGTTGTAAAATATCTCGAACTTTGACATTAATGTTAGTTTCCTTTATTATTTCATGAATCTTCTGCAAATGAAAAACAGGCTAATGTGACTGGGTAATACACCAGTAGAACATTTTATGTTTCCCATTGTCGCATTGAATTTTATATTGTGAATTGCTACAGGATTAAATATAGTTAAAATACTGAAGTTCATGTAATAAATTGATATAACTCTACGCATAGCATTATATTACTTAGTTTTATTTAATTTTACTTCACCTTGGGTGTCATTATAGAAAGAGTGTTATATAAGTATGTTTTTTAAAAAATTAAATGCAGTTTGTCGTTTGCTAGGTTTACTTCACCTGAATCCACTCCTGCTGCTTGACGTCTCCTTTGAGGACTTTGGCTTCATAATTCTTTCCTCCATACTTCTGATCTTCACTTAGGCACTTCACGTGGTATTTATAATCATCATCCCTGCATTGTAAATGCAGATTTAAATAACCCTTAATGGAAGGCATTTTCCAGAGCTCTTCCCAAACATTTTGCTGAAATATATTAAAGCAGCATAACTAATTTGAAAGACATTGGTAGGTCTAAGCTAGCTTTTTTCCCAACTACTCCACAAGAGGGTATGATTGGAAAAAATAATAATAGTTTTCTTATGCCGTGCAATGCTAGTTGGTGGAAATTTTTGCCTGCCTCTTCTCAGCTGCTGGTCTGCTACTCTGCTGTAAATATTGCAAAATTTGGATTTTGCAGGTTAGAAATAAGTTATATTGTGAAGTACAAATATATTTTTGTTTTTATTCTGGAATCCCCTTGAGACCTGAAAATTATGTCAATGTTTTCTCCAGGTTGGAGGTTGGAAAAGGCTGGTCTTTGCAAAGAACTTGCTTGGCAGAGAGGCATTTAAAGGACCCCCTCCTCTTTACAGAATACTTCTCCAGGGTGGACCACCTGCCAACATTTTTTAATGCTGCCCAAATGCCAGGCAGGGGTTTGCAAGCAATGCTTCTCTGCAGCAATCCCTCCTCCCTTACAGAGTGCTCTCCTCCTAGAGAGTAGATAAGAACTTTCATCATTGCTGTTGGGAAGCAGCTGAAGACAGATTACTTCCAGGGGGCCTTTGAGAACGAATGATCACCATTACACTTGTTTTGTAATTGCTGATAAATTTGCTTTTTTTCCAGTGGTTAAACCTCCCCTTCCCCCCCATTTTTGCTGAACTCCAGCAGTATACAAATGCAATATGCTGAAACTCAAGTTCGTGTTCAAGTTAGAGATAATCATTATCTAGGCTGACCTTAGGAAGTTTTAAATTTTTTCCCCTCCTCTTTCCAGATTTATCTTTTCTCAAAATAAATTATATTAACTTTCTTATTTCCTATCTCTGTCAATTTTCCGTAGCTTGCCCACATTGGGCTCTATTAACCTTTTTGTTACTTTCCCAGATGTTCCTAGAGATTTCTTCCCCTATAATCTGAGATACACTGGATGTTTATTTATTTTATTTTAGCTGTTTCTGCTTTGGTTGTAAAGCCAATCATGCTGCTTGAGAGTGATAAGCCATAGTTCCAATGTTTCTACTGTGTCCTTCAAGTCAGACTGGATGTTGGAGAACTCTTGGTAATAACACCAAGTTTTGTTTTGTTTTGTTTTTTTGACATCCCATTCCGGCTCACAGTTCTTGAGCTCCCAGGCAGCGCACTAGCCAGTATTTTTAACTTTCGTGCTCAGACAAGGCTGGCCTGATGCTACAACTGCCAAAGCCTATTGAAAAGCTTTCCTAGAAGACTCCCAGTGCCAAATGATGAAGACACAGGCCGGTTTCAACCTACCAGAAATCCTTCCCGCAATCCATGCAAGACAGACACAGACAGTTTCGGCACATATTCACATGCTTTTCCACCTGTCCCTTCTTCAGGGCTTCTCCACAGGCATTACATGTGAAAAACACCATTCTGAAAAACTATTATCTGTTTCTTCGAAGTCTAATTCACGGCTCTTCAATAAATCCTAGAAATACATTGAAAACATAATTAACAATCTGATATTGTAATTAATGTAGGATTAGAAATTCTATTTCAGAGAACAAAAACTACCCAAGCACAACAGGATAATAAAATGACTCTAGCTCGGAGCAGCCCACAGGGAACAACATCGCCACAGGAGCTGCCAGCAATTGTGTTTTTATTCTTGGCAACCACAAAGGGGGGGGGGGAGCAACGCTGCCCGAAAAACAGCAGGATGCCCCCCCCCCCAGCCGGCCTCCGACGCTTATGCCCCTGCTGACACCACCACCACCACCACCACCACCCCGTCCTACCCCACCCGGAGGCCTCGCAGGGGCTGGGAGGCTTTTTCGGCCGTTGTCGGTGTCCCGCGGCGCCCCCCACCCGCTCCACCGCATGCCCTCATTAACCGCCCCAGCCCTGGAGGGGAAGAACTGGGCCCCAGCTGGGAAGAGGCCGCCCGGGGGAAAAACCCGCCAGTCGAGGCACGGACCGCTTTCGAATGAGGAGAGCCCCACCTCGCACAGCCGCTCAAACCGGACAAGCTCCGGACGGAAGCCGTCCTAGCGGAGAGGAACGCGCGGGGTGTCCGTGGTGGGCAGGCAAAGAGGCAGGTTCCGGCGGCGTTCACGAGGCGCATCGGACGTCCCGCTCTATGGTCACGCTGCCCGACTTCCGGCCAGGAATGGCCGACGCCTTTCCGCAGCGGGTGGGGGAGGGAGGTGGCTTCGTTTGGAAGCGTCCCCATGGCGTCGGTGCGCGGCTCTTCTCCTCCTCCTCCTCCTCCTCCTCCTCCCCCCCCCCCCCCCCGCGGGATCCTGCCCCGCCTGGCTGTGAGTCGCTTGCTGCGTTTTTCGGGCTTTCTTCCACCGAGGCTCCGCTCCGCCAATAACCGAGGGAGCCCCCCCTCCTCCTCCCCCTTCCTCGGTGCTCGACCTGCTACGTGTGGCAAGGTCCCCTAGACCATCCGCCGCTTCTTCCGGGTCGGCTGACACCTGTCCCCGCGTGATTGTGGGGATCCACTCTGGTATCCTCCCGATGGAAGTTACGCCGTTAGTTCCTAGGTTGCATCCCTTTTCTCTCGCAGCGAGATGCGCAGTTACGGCCGCTTCGTTCTTCCTTTGCCTTGCCTTGCCAGAATAGGGAAACGTTGACTTCGTCTCGCCCATTGTACAGGTAGTCCTCGATTTACGAACACAATGGAACCCCCAGTTACTAACCCCCAGTTAGTAACAAGGTTGTTAAATGAATCTGGCTTCCCCATTGACTTTGCTTGTCAAAAGGTCACAAAAGGGGATCACGTGACCCCGGGACAATGCAACCGTCATAACTGTGAGTCGGTTGCCAAGGGTCTGAAGTTTGATCATGTGACCACGGGGATGCTATAACGGTCATAAGGGTGAGAAACGGTCATAAGTTTTTTTTTCAATGATGTAACTGAACGGTCGCTAATTGAACTGTTGCAAGTCAAGAACTACCTGAAGTTCATTCAACGCAGTCTTGGAAGGTGTGTCTGAGGCTGTGTTATTTAATTCTCCATGAGCAGCTAGGCCTCTCCACGGCAGCCCGTTACACACTCTGGTCTGTGGGAGGCACCTCTTGGTTTTTCCCAGGAGCCGAAGGCTTCTGCCAGAGCCGGGATCTCATCCTTTCTTGCTCAGTTTCTTTCCAAGAGTTTTCTTGATGTAGAGCCTTTCTTCCTTGGGGGTCTATCAGTTGGCAGAGTGGCTGCAGCCTCACCTTTGGCTGCTTGGGCATAAACCCCTCTGACATATTTCATCTCGACTCTATATCAACATAAAGTTCACCAGTGCCTCTAGGGGGGGGGGGGGGGGAGATGGACTGGGCTTTAGCGAGATTCTGGCACCCCCTGTCAAAGTCCTACCTTTGGATATTTGTGGCATTTTGTGGAACTGCTTTCTCCCCTATAGTCCTGCCTAGGCTGCTGCTTGTGGCCTGGGTTCATTCCACTTCTATTGCAGCTAACTTGCATGTTTGCAAGCTGTTTCACTTATGCCACCTGTGGACATACTGTAAATAAATGAAATAGGCACAGGTGCCTTCAGGTTACTTTGGCAATTGGTACCAGACTTGCCATTGCTAAGCGATGCTGTCATAAAGCACAATATCACGTGACTGCTTTACAACATCTGGGTTGATGTTGTAACCCCAGGGCTGCACGAATTATTATGCAGAAGACAGGAGTAGCTGGGAAGCAGGCAGGGATCAATAGGAGTAATTTCCGATTCCCTAATGGCTTCCCCATTGACGTTGCTCATGAAGAGCTGGCAGGAAACATGAGAAATTGCGATCATGTGACTACAGTTTGTCCCATCCTCATAACTGCAAGCTGGAGACCATCAAAATGTTAGTCACTGAACTATTACCTGAGGACTACTGTAAAATAGTATTCTAATTATGAGATGCTTTGAGAGACTTTAGGAAGATCAAGATATATTGTGTCTACTGTATGCCTTTAGTTTGTTAAGAAAGCTACCTGGTGAAAAAGTAAAATGGGAATCTTCTGGGAAACTTGCTGCTGTGCTGTGATTTGGTTTGCATTTTAAAACAATATAACATTTAATTCTTTCGCATAGAACAGCTCTGATGTATATAACTATAAAATTTAGCACATGCTTACCAGTATAACTGCATCCCTAATTTTTTTTTCTTTTTTAGGTAACATAGACACTTTCTAGCATGGATGCTTTTGCTAATCACAGTTGTCACCTCCTTCAGCAGCTCCACGATCAGCGGATACAGGGTCTTCTCTGCGATTGTATGTTGGTGGTCAAAGGAGTTTCCTTCAAAGCACATAAAAATGTGTTGGCTGCTTTTAGCCAATATTTTAGGTATGTTAGTACAAAGTATTTTAATGAATAATAAGTAAGGCATAGGAGGCAGGAGTGTCATTAAGTTAACAAGAGTTATATATTACAATCCTTATAGACTTCCTCAATAGCCAGGATTCTGGACAGCGTGCAGAAAGTGAAATGAAATTAGGAAAGCATGGCATAATGTTGCTCCTAAAAACTGTTAACATTATGAGTTAATATGGTACAAAAATTTGTGTCCCCTCTTCCTAAGGCAGCCCACCTGCCTCCTTTTGTATTTAGCTGCCTGTCCACCCACTCAGACAAAGATTCTTTCAAGTCCACCTTGACTCAGTGTCAGGTAGACACATCCATGTAGTTTGCCTGTCAACAGTTTGGGGAAGGCTTGCTCTCTCATCTAGAGCGATGTCCAACTCCTAGCATAGTGCACAGCCCTGTGATCCCCAAGTAATCCTCCGTCCAAGGTCTATCCTGCTTAACTTCCAAGGTGAGGCAGGTGCTGCCAGTTGTTGAGAACCTCAGAAGCATTTGGCCTTTGTCACAAACGTGAAGAGGCTGAGAGAGAGAGAGAGAGAATTGGGATGAAGAGAGCTCATTAGTGGTTTATTTGGGAAATAGCAGCTCAAAGAGACTGTGC
The DNA here is from genome assembly GCA_012654045.1 of Ptyas mucosa. NCBI lineage: Eukaryota > Metazoa > Chordata > Lepidosauria > Squamata > Colubridae > Ptyas > Ptyas mucosa. The sequence goes on along the minus strand of WNWU01000062.1, from coordinate 7,004,102 downwards.
TCTAACGAGTTGAGTAATATAGGTTGTCCTTGACTTATGACAGCAAGTGGGACAAGAATTTATGTCACTAAGTGATGTCGTAAAGTATGATTTCATAGCAAAAGTAATAATCCCTGCAATCCTGTTTGTTAAAAACATGATTTGTTTTTATTTTTTTTTATGGTTGTTGTCTAGGATCACTGTGCCATATGCATTCCTCAAAAGAATAAATAAGTATCCTATTATATCTACTCTCTTTTGTAGAATGCATGACAGTGTATATAATAAAAGTTTTGCAGAAATGCTTGCACTGAATAAGGAACAGAATCTAAAGCTCCAATCCCTATATGCGTTAAACTGTTTTCTGAGATCTAGTGGTATCAACTATGATTTGCTCTAATTGAGGGTGTAAGTTGGTTACAAATTCCTTTACTAGCAGTATGCATTCACGCTAGTTCTATAAATGTCTATGGAGATTCTCAGTCATCCAGATCATGGTTGTCCCAAAGGTGCTTTTTCAAAAGGCAACTAGACTTTCTGGTTTTTCTTCTTTAAAGATATTTTGCTTCTCATCCAAAATGTTTTTTCAGTTCTGACTAACAAGTCCCTGGGCTGCAGGCTCCTCTGGGCTCCCCCTGCAAGGCCACAGAGCCACGTCTTGGATCCTTTTTGGAAGGCTAGTTGGGGGCAGGGGGGAGGTTGCCTCATCTCTGTGGAAGAATAGTCCACAGGATGGGGAGAAACAGCAGAAAAGTTCCTGAACTCTGCCAGTTGAAGCTCTTTAATTAACAAGGTCTCCAGCAGACCTTCCCTGCCGGACCAGGTGGGATGGGCCAATGTAATGGGATGCAATGTAATGTTAATGTTATAAAGGGGATTTGAGGATAAGCAGATGTGCCCCTTGTTTGTAATTCTGCTTTTCTTTCCAAGGACCCTGTTTCAAAATTCTCCAAGCCAGAAGAATGATGTTTTTCATTTGGACATTAAGAACGTGGGTGGCATTGGCCAGATCTTGGATTATATGTATACTTCACATCTTGACCTCAACCAGGATAATATACAGAATTTACTGGATATCGCACAGTGCTTACAGGTGCAGAATGTTTTGAATCTGTGTCACTCCTTTTTAAAAACCTCCCGATCTATAGAGCAGCCAGCCAGTCTGACCGGCAATGATACATTTTCATTGCAAAATACTTCGGCTGCTGATACCCACTGTGGACACTATGATGTACTCCACATTTGCTCAACTGCTGCTTGTAAAGTGTTGGATGACCAACAACCTGAGTCACAGTCTTGTGCACCTAATAGCTCCTCAGCTGAGGGAGCCAAACCAAAACAAGACTCTGTGGGTCCTGGTGGGGCGGATCTGTCCTTTAAACTACCAAATGGCCATTATAAGCTCCGAAATTTTTATAGCAAACAGTTGTGCAAACAGACTATTTGTCCCAGCAACAAGGGGTTAATAGAAATGCCCCCTGATTTTGTAATATCTCCAGCACAAGAAACAGCTCAGGCTGCTACTTTGTGCAACATAAGCCAATGTACTTTGGAGTCGTCTGATCGCCCCCCTCTGCCACCAGCCTTTCTCGCCCAGTCCTTAAATGACTGTGCTGAGGATCAAGACGCAGAGGGCATGTCCATACAGCCAGCGAAACAGCTGAGGCCTAAGAAAGTCATCCACCTTCAAAAACTGAATTTGCTACAATCCCAAAAGTCTCCTGATCAGCCGTCTGTATGTGATCCCGACAGAGCCGTTGCAAAAGGAAACGAATTAGGAAGCCAGAGCAGCACAAAAAGGACAACCACGGTTGAGGTTCCTGAAGGAAAACATCCCAGCGGGCTAGTGAGTTCCGAATGTGTAGAATTGGAGCCGTCCCAGGAGCCATCTGGGCCAGAGAGCCCATTAAAGGTTTTCCTTCCAGAGAGGCAGTATCCTTGCGCATTATGTGGAAAGGTTTTTAAACATCCAAGCAACCTGGAGCTCCACGTAAGGTCCCATACAGGTACAGTCAGTTAACATGGCAGGCCAGAGTGACCACATGGAGAACCAGCCAGAATGTAGTCTTAGCAGCTGAAAAGGCAGCCGTGGCCCAGAGGGGCTCTAGGGCCACGATGATCAAGCAAGTCCATCAAGCGGTAATCAGATTTCATGGCCCTCATCGAATAACCTGCATCCATGTGAATGTGCTTAAACATTCGTGTTTTTTCCCAGTAAAGGTATGCATGTCATTTTTCTGATAAGGGCCAGTCATAACACTTACAAAACAATTATTGCCTGGTTTCCTTAATAGAACTTTTTGCATTAAAAAATTAGTCCACTTTGCCCTAGAACAGTGATGGCTAACCTTTTTGCCGTCGCGTGCCAAAAGCGGCGGGAGCGGCGGGGGGTTGTGGGGGCATGTGCCCACATCCATAATTCAATGCGCCCTGCCCTCCCGCCCATGCACACGTGACCCCCCCACTTCCCCCTGGTTTTGGCACGTGATGGCACGGTGGGCCCAGTAGGCCCGTTTTCCCCCCTCTCCAGGCTCCAGAGGCTTTCTAGGAGCCTGGGGAGGGCAAAAACAGCCTTCCCCATTCTCTCAGAGGCCTTCCAGAGGCTGGAAACAGCCAGTTTCCCAACTTCCGGTAGGACTGGAAGGCCTGAAATCAGTTGGCCAGTGCACACATGTGCGCTGGAGCTGAGCTAGGGCAACACTCGCGTGCCCACCAATATGGCTCCGCGTGCCACCTGTGGTACCCGTGCCATAGGTTCGCCATCACGGCCCTAGAAGTTGATACATATTTCATGCACTGCCATTTACAGCCATTTGGAAGGGGAAAGAAAATGGTTTGTAAAAAAAGATTTTTTTCTCCTTTGACATTATGATCTTACTGTATCATAGAGATGTTAAAGTGCTTATAGAACCTGTTTACTCCAGTGACCAGAATTTTATTTGGGATCTATGCCACTAAGTTGCAAATCCCAGCATAGAATTTCAAAATATCAATTTTGTATTCACTTATGATCAAGCTCTGTTAAACTATGTGTGACCTGCTCTTGGGTAAACATCATAGAATAATGTACAATTAAGCTAATTTTTCATTAAGTCTTATTAATACAAAATAGTATCAATCTCTGTATTAAGGGGAATTGTGGATATAAAATATGTTGAATATAAATGTCCTCTTGGTTATTTTTATGTTGACTTGAAGACAAGGGTTCATTTTGCCTTTTTATGTACATTCAATGTTACTTAGTTGTCAGAAGTGCAAATATAATTGCTTCTTCTTTTAGGTGAAAAGCCTTTTGAATGTAACATTTGTGGAAAATGTTTCTCACAGGTAGGAATTTTAATATTTTGTATAATATTCTTTTGTATTTAAATTTACTTTTGTTTATATGCTACCTATTCCCTTTCTATTGATCAGGCAATAGACTGTACGCAGTATGATTTTATGGCAATTCTACAAGAATCACAAAATAAGATAAACTATTTTAAGAAATATTTTTCACGAGAAAAAATAAACATGGTTTCTGTTCCCTGTGATTGGTGCTGCTAAGGAATCTTATCTTCCCTAAAGTGAACTTCAGAAATTCTTATAAATATTTACCATTTTCAGATATGAAAAAAGTTCTGGATTCTGTACATACATTTTGAGATAAAATGAATTCCTAATCCCCGTATTTGTCCTGTCATTGATTTTGATTCCAAATTTCTAATTGGAAATTCCCATTGCAATAAAGTTCCTCCAGGCTTTCCTGTCCTCTACCATCCTCTGGAGTCCATTTAAGCTCACGCCGACTGCTTCAGTGACTCCATCCAGCCACCTCGTTCTCTCGTCCCCTTCTTCTTTTGCCCTCAATCTTTCCTGGCATTAGGCTCTTCTCCAGGGAGTCCTTCCTTCTCATTAGGTGTCCAAAGTATTTGAGTTTCCTCTTCAGGATCTGGCCTTCTAAAGAGCAGTCAGGATTGATCTCCTCTAGGACTGACCAGTTTGATCGCCTTGCAGTCCAAGGGACTCGCAGGAGTCTTCTCCAGCACCAGAGTTCAAAGGCCTCAATTCTTTGGCCTTCTCAGCCTTCCTTATGGTCCAACTTTCACAGCCATCCATTGCAACTGGGAAAACCATCTCCTTGACTATACGCACTTTTGTTGGCAGAGTGTTGCTTTTTAGTATGCTGTCTAGATTTGCCATAGCTTTCCACCTTGGGAGCAAGCATCCTTTAATTTCTTGGCTGCAGTCTCCATCTGCGGTGATCTTGGAGCCCAGGAAAATAAAATCTGTCACTACCTCCATCTCTTCCCCATCTATTTGCCAGGAATTGAGAGGGCCAGATGCCATGATCTTAGTTTTCTTAATGTTGAGTTTCAAGCCAACTTTTGCACTCTCCTTCTTCACCCGCATCAAGAGGCTCTTTAGTTCCTCTTCGCTTTCTGCCATTAGAGTGGTATCATCTCATATCCAAGGTTGTTGATATTTCTCCCGGCAATCTTAATTCCAACTTTTGATTCATCTAGCCCCACCTTTCTCATGATGTGCTCTGCATGTAAGTTAAATAGGCAGGGTGACAGTATACAGCCTTGCTGGAATCCTTTCCCAATTTTGAACCAATCGGTGGTTCCGTGTCTAGTTCTCACTGTTGCTTCTTGACCCGCATATAGGTTTCTCAAGAGACAAGTAAGATGGTCCCATCTCTTTAAGAACTTGCCACAATTTGTTGTGATCCACACAATCAAAGGCTTTAGTATAATCAATGAAGCAGAAGTAGATGTTTTTCTGGAACTCCCTAGCTTTCTCCATGATCCAGCGTATGTTGGCAATTTGATCTCTAGTTCCTCTGCCTCTTCGAAATCCTGCCTGTACTTCTGGTAGTTCTCGATCCACATACTGCTGGAGCCTAGCTTGTAGGATTTTAAGCATAACCTTACTAGCCTGTGAAATGAGTGCAATGGTGCGATAGTTTGAACATTCTTTGGCATTGCCTTTCTTTGGAATTGGAATGTAAACTGACCTTTTCTCAATCCTGTGGCCACTGTTGAGTTTTCCAAATTTGCTGGCAAATTGAGTGTAGCACTTTTACTGCATCGTCTTTTAAGATTTTGAATAACTCAGCTGGAATACTGTCACCTCCACTAGCTTTGTTGTTGCTCAGATTTCCTAAGGCCCGTTTGACTTCACATTCTAGGATGTCTGGCTCGAGGTCAGTGACTACCCCATCTTGGTTATCAGGGACGTTAAGTTCCTTCTTGTATAGTTCTTCTGTGTAATTTTGCCATCTCTTCTTAATCTCTTCTGCCTCTGTTAGGTTCCTGCCATTTTTGTCCTTTATCATGCCCATCTGTGCATGAAACATTCCCTTCATATCCAATTTTCTTGAAGAGATATCTGGTCCTCCCTATTCTATTGTTTTCTTCTATTTCTTTGCACTGTTCATTTAAGAAGGCATTCTTATCTCTTCTAGCTATTCTCTGGAATTCTGCATGCACTTGGGTGTATCTTTATCTTTCTCCCTTGCCTTTCGCTTCCCTTTTTTCCTCAGCTATTTGCAAAGCTTCCTCAGACAGTCATTTTGCTTTCTTGCGTTTCTTTTTCTTTGGGATAGTTTTAGTTGCTACCTCTTGTACAATGTTGTGAACCTCCATCCTTGGTTCTTCAGGCACTCTGTCTATCAGATCTAATTCTTTAAATCTATTTGTCACCTCTACTATACTCTATTCATCAGGGATATGATTTAGTTCATACCTGAATGGCCTAGTGCTTTTCCCTACTTTCTTCAATTTAAGCCTAAATTTTGGGACGAGAAGCTCACGATCTGACCCACAGTCAGCTCCTGGTCTTGTTTTTACTGACTATATAGAGCTTCTCCATCTTTGCTGTAGAGCACATAGTCAGTCTGATTTCTGTGTTGACCGTCTGGTGATGTCCATGTGTAGAGTCATCTCTTGGGTTGTAGGAAAAGAGTATTTGCTATGACTATCGTATTCTCTTGACAAATTCTATCAGACTCTGCCCTGCTTCATTTTGTACTCCAAGGCCAAACTTGCCTGTTATTCCGGTTATCATTTGGCTTCCTACTTTAGCATTCCAATCCCCCATGATGATAAGGACATCAATTTTTGGTGTTAAATCTATAAGATGCTGTAGGGCTTCATAGAACCAGTTGGTTTCTTCCTCTTCAGCACTAGTGGTTGGGGCATAGACTTGGACTACTGTGATATTGAATGGTTTGCCTTGGATTCGAACTGAGATATTCTGTCAATTTGAGGATTGTATCCCAGTATTGCTTTTCCTACTCAATTGACTATGAAAGCTACTCCATTTCTTCTGAGGGATTCTTGCCCGCAGTAGTATACCTGATGGTCATCTGAATTAAATTCACCCATTCCTGTCCATTTTAGTTTGCTGATTCCTAAGATGTTGATGTTCAGTCTTGTCATCTCTTATTTGACCACGTCCAGCTTGCCTTGATTCATGGATCTGACATTCCAGGTTCCTATGGAGAAAAATCTTTACAGCATTGGACTTTGCTTTCACCACCAGATGCATCCACAGCTGAGCGTCCTTTCGGCTTTGGCCCAGTTGCTTCACTCTTTCTGGCGCTACTAGTACTAGCCCTCTGCTCTTCCCCAGTAGCATATTGGACACCTTCCGACCTGAGGGGCTCATCTTCTGGCATCATATCTTTTTTCCTTTTGGTACTGTCCATGGGGTTTTCATGGCAAAGATACTGGAGTGGGTTGCCATTTCCTTCTCCAGTGGATCACATTTTCTCAGAACTCTCTGCTATGACCTATCCATCTTGGGTGGCCCTGCATGGCAAAGCTCATAGCTTCATTGAGCTACCTTTGCCACAACAGGACAGTAATCCATGAAGGGGCAATGTAGAGTTAAACATAAATATCTTAGTCTGTTCTGCCTTGAGCAAAAATGTAGGCTTGGACACCAATGTAGGTTTGGATGCCGAGCACCGATGCCATCTTGCTCTGCTGCCCTCTTGCTCTGGAGTTACCCATTCCTGTTCTAGCACCCGGTGAAGGGATAGGCTTTGGCCAAATAAGTCACTTTGGACCCCCGTTTCCTAACAGCACAGCAGACTTGGGAACAAATGGGACATTGTTGTAGATCCTTCTACACAACTGAAATCGCCCTCTCCCAGTTTAGGCAGGTTCCAGTAGAGGAAATCTCTTCGTTCCATAGGAGAAAGACCTTGCCTCCATTTGGAAGTGCCTGCCTTGCATGAGGGGGCTTTGTGTTCAGTCCATCTGCTGGTGGAGAGTGAAGTCTTTGTAGCCCAGGTCTGATAAAGGGTTGAATTCTCTGCTTGTGCCTAAAGAATCCCCCTCCCTGTTTTGAGATATGACAATGGTACACTGGGTGTGTGTGTGTATGTTTGTGTGTTGTTCTTATTTTTGAGTATCATTATTGACATAAGGAAGTACTTGAAGATCTTCATTTCCAACTGTAAAATTCTCTGGTTAACATCCTTTTATTGAAAACGTTTCCTTATCTTTGCAGGCAGGGAATCTTCAGACTCACTTGCGTCGCCATTCTGGTGAAAAACCATTCATTTGTGAAATCTGCGGGAAGAGGTTGGTATGTCTGTGAAATTCATACATATTATATGCATTTATATCTATTAGTCATATATGTAGAGATTTACTATTCACCGTCCTCCAAGACAACACATCCCAGAAGATCGGTTGGCTAATATACCTAAATGGAACAGTTCTGGATCTCTTAAACTTCTTCCAACTAGATTGAGAATGCAAGAATGCAAAATAGGATCCAATTTTTTATTTTAAAAGGATTGCACAAACCATAAGTGTCTAGTTATAACAAACTGAAGAGTCATACATGGTTTGTTAGTGTTTTTAATCAATTATGAATTTAAATTATTTTTCAAATTGTAAACCTTCAGCAAAGTTCATTTTTTTATATATTATTTTTATTTATTTATTTATTTATTTATATTTATATTTATATTCATATTTATATGCCGCCCTTCTCCGGAGACTCAGGGCGGCTTACAATGCATTAAGCATTTAGCCCTTTTCTCATGATAAACTGCTGTCCAGCTAGCTTAACTTTCCTGCTGAATAGAAAACTAGAGTTATAAATATATATTTGATATAAATGTAGATAAACATTTTAGCTGGATGTGAAACACATTCCTGAGTTCCTACAAAAAGGACACTTTTTCAAGATAATACAGTAGCAGTAGCCTTTAGACTTATATATCGCTTCATAGTGCTTTACAGCCCACTCTAAGTGGTTTACAGAATCAGCCTATTGCCCCCAACAATCTGGGTCCTCATTTTACCGACCTCAGAAGGATGGAAGGCTGAGTCAAACTTGAGCCTGGTGAGATTCGATCTGCCAAATTGCTGGTAGCTGGTGATCAGCAGAAGTAGCCTGCAGTACTACACTCTAACCATTGCGCCACCATGGCTCTTGCGTTAGATTGCCTTTTGCTTTTCACCATCTTGCCTTTCAAAATGTTTCGTTATAATTTCCTAGTAGCGCAGCAAATAGGCCTGATTCATACATGTAACTCTGCAGCCAGATTCAGAAGTGGGTGGGTGGCACAGCACGGCAACCCTCGATGGCCTTTTTGTGGCTGGAGTTCTGGGGAGTGTTGGTGATGCCTGGGACCAGGCAGATGGTGTCAGGGAGGGATGGGAATGTGGGCTGCTTCCTCTGGAGGGAAGCCTGCCTGCCAGGAACATAATGCAGTCAAGGCAGGATAGTACAGAAAGTGCTTATTGGAGCATTCAATATGGCTTTGGTGATGGTGTTACAGGTTTGCTGCTTCTGGAGATGTCCAGCGCCACATTATTATTCACTCTGGAGAAAAACCGCATCTGTGTGATATTTGTGGTCGAGGTAGGTCTGGTTAAACTTCCCTAGACGAGCAAGTCAAGATGTACAGTAGTGGCCAAAATTGTGAAAATCTTTTGGGAAAAATGTATTTTTGAGGTTTGATGGCTAATAACACCACTTTTTTTTTAGAGTTTCAAGATAATCCTATTCCACTGCTGGAATGGCCTGGGAATAGCCCAGATCTTAACCCAATTAAAAATCTATGGAGCCGACTAAAGAAACTTGTTAGTCAGAAGCGACCCAGCAATAAAACCCAGTTAATAGAAGCAATCATTCAATCTTGGCTTCACATTATAACAGCTGCAGAACTAAAAGACTTGGTTCACTCCATGGGAAGACGTTGTAAGGCCATAATTCATGCTAAATATTACCCAACTATTCACTGACATGGAGATAATTTTTTACATCTCATTTTTTCGACGTGTTTCACTTTTCTTCTTTATACTGTAACTGCTATTCTAATAGCAAATCCTTCATAAAAGTTACTGCAATACATTTTTTTAAAAAATTTTTTAAAATTTGATTTATATGCCGCCCTTCTCCGGAGACTCAGGGCGGCTTACAATGCGTTAAGCAATAGCCTTCATACTTTTGTATATTTATACAAAGTCAGTTTATTGCCCCCATAATCTGGGTCCTCATTTTACTTACCTTAGAAAGGATGGAAGGCTGAGTCAACCTTAAGCCTGGTGGGATTTGAACTTGCAGTAATTGCAGGCAGCTGATCTTAATAACAGTGAATTAGTCCACTGCATCACTCAGGACTCCTTGATTAAATTATCTTTCCATTGATATATAATTTTATGGTACTACAGAAAAAGTGGTGTTATTAGCTAGATTTAGAAAATACACTTTTCCCAAAAGGTTTCCACAATTTTGTTACTACTGTAATCCAGGGGAGGTTCTACTTACCTTTACTACCGGTTCGCAATGGGATCGTGCGTGCGCTCTTGCTTTGCTCGCGCACCTTGCTTCTGACATGTCGATGATGACATCTGGGGCAGTGGGCGGGGCTTCCCGTCGGTTTTACTACTGGTTCTTGTGAACCGGCCCGAACCGGGGGCAACCCAGTACTGCTGTAATCCCAGCATGTGCCCCTTCCCCGCTAGGCCTTGTTTGGGTGCCGGCACCATCCAGCTGGGGTTCCAAAAGCAGCCAGGTGGCTGTGGCCAGAAAGAGCAGCAGCCCAAGGGCACCGGTTGCGTGCTGGTGCACCCTTGTAGGTCAGGAGTTAATGGCAGGAGGTTTCATCCTCGCATGCTCAGGTCCTGTCTTTGGCCTCAGCTCTGGTGTCTGGGGTGGCACGGGGCACCGATTTTTAAAGGCAGCAGGGCTCTCTTGTAATTTATGTCACCCTGTGAGTGATCATTCTGATTCAAATTCTCTTACATTTAGGTTTTAGTAACTTCAGTAATTTAAAGGAACACAAGAAGAACCATGCAGCAGAAAAAGTATTCACATGTGACGAGTGTGGGAAATCATTTAACTTACCACGGAAATTAGTAAAACACAGGATCAGACACACCGGAGAAAAGCCGTATAATTGTTCAGTCTGTGGTAAGTCAGAAGGTTGTTTTACTGATCTGGTTTGGAAAGTTCCACTAAAAATGCTAACCTTTTCATTGTTCAATTGTACCTTTACAGCACGTATGAAAATAATGAAAATTCAGCAGATATGGTATTAATCACTCAAACAAATTAATAATGGCAAATTATTTCCCCTCCTTATCAAATGAAGAATTAACAGGCAATATGTGATAGGATAGGATAGGATAGTATAATATAGACTTCAAGAAGATTCAATGAAATTACAACATTTCAAAATAGTATTATTAAAGATTTTAATAAAAGTAGAAGCAAAAATAGAAAAACTGAAATCAAAGAGAAAAAAAAGTATTGAAAAAAGAAAATACCTCCAGAAGTAACTTCTGATCTTCTTTTATTACTACAAGCAAACTGTGTATTTTTCAGCCCTCTTGGATATTACCTTTCCTGAATCCCTTTTTCCTATATCTCAATCCTTATCCATCCGAGTTGAAGCTTCTTGGATGAAAAACGAAACATCTTCAAAGAAAAACCAGAAAGTCCAGTTGCCTCTTGAAAAAAGCACCTTTGGGACCTGACCCGTCCACAAATCTAAAATTAATTAACGTTTCTGTCTAGTATCGGCAAATGGTCTATAAAGGGTTGCCAGAATTTTGTAAAAATATTTCTGGTTTTAACCCTGATCCAACAGATAAACTTTATATTCCTTTCTTTTGCTCTTAACGTTCTTAATCTTTGCTCTGATAAGATGTTTTTGTAGGATTTGCACACACGTTTTCTTTCTCCAATTTCCTTGTGGCTTTCTAACCCTCTTTTGTAAATCCAAGTGAGTCATTCTTACTGTCTGGATTTCTAGTTTAGTTTTCACATTTGTCCACTAAAATAGCCCAATATTTTATTTTCCAGTACTTCTGCATAAGATGGGGTTTGTTTTACTTGTTTATCCTGTCAGCCTATAAATTCTTCTAAATGCTTCTCCTTTGCATCTTTCAATTCTTTAAAGTCTCTGTTAAATAGCGCCTTTTCAGGAGCAGATGTTGCTGCTGTCATTGTATCTTCAAGCTTCTTTCCCATTTCTTCAAAAATCCTTTGAAATGTCTCCAATGTAACACCTTTATCTGGCAGTTTTTCACTAAAACGTCCTCTTGTCTTTGTCCCTTTGTTGGACTAGTGTAATTTGCTTTCCCCGCATGGGACCCCCGGCTCAAAACGAGGGAAGTTGTGGTAGAAGCAGAGATGCAAGAGTGGGAAGGACTCTTAAAGGTTGCCTGGTTAAAGCCCAGCCATGAAGGAGCCATTAGGGATTCTCCAGCAGAGAACCTCCCAACTTCTCTTCAAAGAATTCTCGCCAACGAGAACCCTCCGCTTCGCACATTGGCCTCTTCCGTTGGCTGATAGCTTGCACAATCAGGCGGCCCCTCCCGATATGTAGCCTTCCTTGAAGTTTTAACCTACTGGATCTGATCTGCCCACTGGGCTAATTGAGAACAAGTCTGCTTTTGATGCATAGGCGCACATAATAACAACTGCATTAATTAAAACCTAGTAATTTTACAATTAAAAAACTGATCTTTGCTGAAAGAACAATAAGTATCTTATTTTACAGGAAAATGTTTTGCGGGATCCGGAGATTTGCGAAGACATATCAGAACACATACTGGGGAAAAGCCGTATCACTGTGAGACCTGCAATAAATGTTTCAGCCGTTCTGCTGTCTTAGGTCGACACAAAAAAACCCACTGTAAAGGTAACAGTGAAAGTGCAGCTATTGTAGACGAGTTTTCTCACGCAATGGAAATTCCTGACCTCGAGAAGTCCCAATGTTCAGATTTCTTTACCCAGGAAATCTCAGTATCCTTCCTGTCGCCAGCAGAGAAATGCCCATCCCGCTCGAAGGGGCATTCGCCAAGTGAGTTTGGACCCCCCGGAGCACCATTTGGCACGGCAAGGCCTGGAGTGGGAAAAGACGCTCAGAAACTGAGTTTGGATCCTGCCAAACTCTGTAAATCTCCAGAAGGACAGACTCGGTCTTGTACTTTTAAAGAAAGCCATCCCTCCTCTGAGGAGGGACCGCTGCAGTCTGGCACTCTGCCCTCAGTTTGCTCCTCTGCAAGTGCCCTGGGCAGCAGCTGGAACGGGGAGCCCCTGCACAGCCGCGTGGCTCCTGCCAAGCCTCGAAATAACGAGGGGCCCTTCTCTAGCATGACACTCTGGGGCCTAACCATGAAGACTTTGCAGAATGAGAGTGGGCTGGGCCAATGAGACTTGGGCCTCCTGAAGAGCAGCGTATCGATTTGTAAGTAAATAAAACCATACCAAAGTTGTACTTGACTGAATTGTTGCCTAGAGGCTTATATTTCTTTTTAAAATTCATTATTCACCTATAGACTGCCTCAGTCATGTCTGAATTTGCCTGCATAACTCCATTTCCATAAGGAGTGAGGGTTTAAAACACAACAAACCAACAATACTGAAATAATAGGACTGGTGATATTTTGGGTTGCTATTAATAACCAACATCCTAATGCCTTATTAAAAACAAGCGCTCAGTGTTGTGGAAGTTCAGTCCATTTCCTTCCCTTTGGTTCCTCTGATCACCAAGTGTGAATCTTTCAAGGAAACTTGGGCCATAAGGGCAGAAGCCCACCCTCCAGCAGAAGATAGATAACATCTGGGCCGAGAAGGCTGTCCGTCAAGGGAGCCCATCCCAGCGAACGGGATCCAGCTACCCCGATTTCAGATGTGGGCCAGTCGCTCTCAGCCCCCCTGCCTCTAGGAGGTGGGGGTGCTGCTGAAGGGGACGGGGGGGGGGACACAAAGCAGGTGGGGAGGGGGGCCGGGCAGCTGCAGGGCGGGAGAGAGCCCGACTGCGCTGGATGGAGGCAGCGGCGCAGAACTTGCGGGCACTGAGCAGGGACGGGCTGCCAAGCCCCAGCAGGTGCGTCGCCCGAGGCAGGTCAGCGGCTGCACCGCAGGAGCCTCCGGCCGCTCTCCACCCGCGCCGCGTCCTGCCGCAGCCGCGGCCGAGGGTGGTACTGCCGGCTGGGCGGGGGAGGCGACGGCCACGCGCGGCTGCGTCACTCCAGAGCTGCTGCTGCTGCTGCTGCTGCTGCCGCCGCCCGCGCGGAAGGGGAGGCGCTGGGCTCGGGAGGCAGAGCGGCGGAGGTGCTCGCGAGAAGCCGGCGCGGCAGCGGCAGCCGAGGACTAGGCGGGGGCCGAGCAGGTAAGTCTCCCCGGGCCGGGCGGGGGTCGGAGCTGGGGCGGTGCCGAGCCTCGCCTGACCGCGGCCTTTTGCAGGCTCCTCTTCTTCGCGAGGGAAGGATGGTGAAGCTGGGCGGCCCTTTCGGCGAGAAGCGCGGCAAGCCGGCCCCGGCGGAGGACGGCTTCGATACCATCCCTCTGATCACCCCGCTGGACGTCGGGCAGCTCCAGTTCCCCCCGCCGGACAAGGTACAGAGCGTCAGCGCCGCGGGGAGCCTCCGCCCGGGCTGCCTCGGGTCTCTGGCCTGGAGGGAGGCGGGAGGCCGGAGCATCCCCGCCGCGAAGGGCTTCGGCTCGCCTGCCGGCCCCCTCCCGCCCTGCGCCGCTTGCGCCTCTCGAGGGCGGCCCAGGTGCGCGGCGATGCCGGCCGCAGAACCTTTCCGGGCACGGAGCGCTGCCTTCCTTGGGGCCCAGGCAGGGCATCCCCGGTGGGAGGCGGCGGCGGCGGCGCGCTCCTTCCCGGGGAACCGAGGGGGGTGGGTTCCGCCCGCCCTCGGCCCAGCGCCCTTCGCAGGGAAACCTGGAGCCATAACGGCAAAACCAGATTCCCCCCCCTCCCTTTCCCCACCAGGGAAGAGTTTCCCCGCGGTGACTTTTCTGGAGAGTGTTCAGTGCGAAGCAGGCTTCGTTAAAAAAAAATCGGCTCCTTTTTTATTACATGGTTGAATATTTTTACATTTCTATCTTCAGTTGTTTTACTGTTCTTATTTCCATGTCATTTGTCGAGCGACCGCATCAAAAGGATAATTATACGTTTAAAACCAATACTGTTGGGGAATAAATTCAGAATGGGCGATGGGCTGTTTTAATCAGCTTGCAAAGGAAACCTGCAGATTTGGGAGCTGAAATGGTGGAGAACAGGAATCGCGGTGAAGGGCTGTTGTAAGGGAAGACGGCGGCTCTTTGTTCGCGCCTGGCGGAGAGGCTTTGTTCCTCCCTGGGTGTGGCCTCCGCCTATCCCTGGCTTACTACTCCGCTAGTACCGTATGCACTTGGATGTTTCTGTGGCAGAAGGGGGACGAGAAAGATTCTCGACCTCCGTTCATTTCTCCGTGAAATAAACAGTATGATAGGCATAATCTGGAGACAGACGCTTTGTTTCCTATTAACTTTAATGAGCTTAAGTAAGTGGTAAGGCTTTCGCATAAGTGCTGTCTTCCCCTTCAGATCAGAAACTATCAAGTAATTAAATCAACACCCCTGTATCAAGAATACGATAAACTCATCTTATTTCTTCTTTTCTTAGGATCCTAGTATTGTGGTGCTGGAAGAGGTACTTAGAACCCAGAATCCAACTCTTTCTTAAGAGTACGGAGTAAAGGCACCCGACCCAAAAAGGTTCTTTTAGTTTGGGAAGGTTCTAGTTCTGCTGCTGAACTCATTGTTGAGAAGTTCGTCTGCAGATTTGGGAAGCATCTCGCTTCAAGTCATTCATAAAAATATTGAGGAACGTGAGGTCCAGGACTGAAGCTCCTCAATCCAATCTGGAAGGAAGAATTGATGAGGACTCTGAGGGCAATTTCCAAGGCAGCCACCTGAGCTACCGGACCACATTTAGCTAGCTGCTCAGAATGTCACTCAGCATTTTAGCAAATGATCTGCTGAAATTAAGATATATTATGATATTATTAAGATAGATAGATATTCCTACAATCTAATAGGAAAGTCATCCAAGCAACACGAGACATCACACGTCTATCACACGTTGTTGACCTCTAGTAATTACAGCATTGTTTTTAAGTTGCTAAGTTTATGATTTGTTTGAACCCTAACCCTAACCCTAACTCTTCCTATTAATATCAGATTCTCTGGAACCTATTTTCTAGTTCTAAAAATAAGGACGTTTATTTCCTCCAGTTACCTAGCATTTAATTGTTTCTCCAATGTTTCTTACAAATAAGATACAAATGTTTGGTAAGATTTTAAGCTAGTTCCTTCAGTATTCCAAGATGCAGTTTATCAGACTCTGGAGTTTTAAAGCTGATCATTGTAAATAGCAATTCCAGCTAATTTCTGTCAGTCTCAAGATTCATTCTACATTTTGCATTTGTCTTGTAAAACTTGCAGCCTATGTTAGAGAAGACTGAACTAAAAGCATCTATCATCTTCATTGAGCAGCTTCATTAACTGATTTTCTCTTCTCATGTTGTTAAACATGTCTAAAGCCCGTTATTGTTGTCATAGCAACCCCCCTGCCAAACCCTCTCCTTCTGAACTTTCCTGCCACCTTCCTTACAGTCGCAGGATGCCTCTTACTCGCTCTTTTCCACTTGCCATCTTTCCACTTTGCATATGTAGATGTTGTTTTCAGACTATAATGTTCATATATTGTGATTTAAATTAAATAAAAATTGTTTTTATCCTCTGGAGTATTGGCTATTCCTGCTAGCTTAGCGTCATCAAATGTGCAGATGACACTAAACTGGCAGGAATAGCCAACAGCCCCACAAGAAAAGCTCAGGATCCAGAAAGATCTGGACAGACTTGAACAATGGGCCCTATCCAACAACATGAAATTTAATGTAGAGAAAGGCAAGGTTTTATACCTAGGCAGGAAAAACCAAAATATAAGTAGATGAAATCTGGCTCAAAAACAGCAACTGTGAGGGAGACCTTGGAGTGCTAGTGGATGAGCCAGCAGTGTGTAGCAGTAGCCAAAAAAGCTAATACGATCCTTGGTTGTATAGTATAGTCTTTCTTGTCATTGTACATCATATATACAATGAAACTGGTTTTTACCCTCCGTGGTGCAATCCATAACAGAAAATACAAAACAACAAATAGTATAAAGAATAATCCCTATACAAGTAAAAGACTAGTCATACGTTTCAGTATGTGCATGAAGTGATTGTGATTGTCTTTTAAAACTCTGACAGCCATGGGTAGAAACTGTTTTTAAACCTGTTCGTCCGGCTGGCTATGCTTCAATGTCTTCTGCCCAATGGTAGAAGCGAAGAGAGACACTGGCCAGGGTGTGAATCATCCCTAAGTATCTTCCTTATTCTGCTGAAACAGCGAGACCTGGCAATGTCTAGTGGTGTTAGATGGTTTCTTGTGCCTAATTGATCACACTCTGTAGTGCCTTCCTGTCTGCAGCTGTTAGACCAGCATACCGTACTGTTATATAGTATGTGAGGATGCTTTCTATCGTAGACTGATAGAAAGAAGTCATCAGCCATTGTTCCACCTGATTTTTCCACAGGACTCTTAAGGAAATAAAGTCTCTGTTGAGCCTTTGTATAAACAAAGGCATAGAATCAAAATCACGTGATGTATTAGTACCACTTTATAAAGCCTTAGTAAGACCACACTTGGAATACCCGCATCCAGTTTTAGTCACCACATTACAAAAAAGATGTTGAGACTTTGGAAAAAGTGTAGAGAAGAGCAACTAAGATGGTTAAACTTAGTTGGAGACTATGAAGAACAGTTGCAGGATTTGGATATGGCCAGTCTACAGGAAAGAAGGACTGGGGGGGACATGATACCAGTTTTCCAGTATTTGAGGGGCTGTCACAAAGGAGGGGATCAACTTATTTTCCAAAGCACCAGAAGGCAAAACAAGAAACAGTGGATGGAAAGTAATCAAGGAGAGAAGCAGCCTGGAACTAAGGAGAGATTTCCTGATAGTGAGGACAATTACGGTAACCAGTGAAATAGAAGTTGCCTTCAAAAGTTGTGGGTGCTCCATCACTGGAGGTTTTTAAGAAGAGACCGGACAGTCACTTGTCTGAAATGTTTATAGGGTCTCCTGCTTGAGCAAGGGGTTGCACTAGAAGACCTCCAAGATCCCTTCCAGCTCTGTTAAGTTTGAATTCTGATTGAATTGGCCTCATGTTCTTTCTTTTGCCCCATTTCACTGCTCAGAAGACTGCAACTTGTCACTAAGAGGCTAAATATGATCCCCAGTTGAAGAAGCTTGCACACTCCTGGTTTAACCTGTCATATCTTGAGTCATTTCTTCAGTTAATGCTGCTGTTATTCCCTGTCCTATTTTTGTTCAGCCTTTCCTAACAAAAGGGTATGTCTTTTACTAGACATAAGTATCCAAAGGGTGTATATTTTACTGCTCTAAAGGCTATTGACAATTGATCAAGAGTTTTGGAACCCAGGTTTGAAAATTGGAATCGCACCTGAGGGCCGTGGATCAGCATCAGCCAAGGACCAGTTTATGTGGTGCCAATTTGCCCAGTGGGATACAGGAAATTGCTACCTCCTTTTTAATTAGGCTTCAGGTAGTCCTCACTTTACAACTATCTGTTTAAAGCCCACATATTAATTTACAAAATAATTATAAATCCAAAGCTGATTAGAAAATAAGGTGGTTAAACCCAATGTCCTTTAAATGCCCTTTCTCGTTGTCTTTCACAGAAAAGCATTTCCTGGCAGACTCTGCAGCTTGTACCCAGGGAGAAAATCACAGAGAATTATTTAAATCCCGACATTTATGTTTTGTCCGCTTGAAAGGACAAAATAAACCAAACGGGGATCCTTTGTGCGCTCTGTGGACACACCTATTTTCTTGGCCATGGCATAGGATTGTCACTTCCAACTTCTTTATTCTGTGGCTCATGACCAAAAGCTGCATGCGAATCACAAGCTAAAGAACAGGCAGATGCAGTTGTGGTGAGGCAGTAATGTGCTGGTAATGGCTCCTTTGTTGGTTTTCATTGAAAAGGTGGTGGTGAAGACAAAAACGGAGTATGAACCCGATCGAAAGAAAGGGAAATTTCGTTCTCCCCGAATTGCAGAATTCACAGTCAGTATCACTCAAGGCATTTCAGAACGTTTTAAGGTAAGCCATATCAGCTCATTTTCAAACATGAAAAAATGAATGTTATCAAAATACTAGCAGATATTAAATTAAATAATTGCCACAGGAAAACAAGAATTAAGTTAAAGGTATGCAGTACTTCTTTGCAGAATCCTTTAAGCCTTAAGGGATTGAAGTTTTAACATATTACACACACACACACACACACACACACACACACACACACGTTAACCTCAGTGAAAGTGACGGAACTGCTAGAACTGTATTTGTATGGGAACAGTTTCACCTGTACTAAACATGTGCTAGAGGTGAACTTTCCAAATCTCTGATCCGTAGTTTCCATATTAGCTAATTTATCTACTTTCTCAATTTCCTTCTTTATCTACTCTTTTCCAGTGATCATATAGACTAAATAGTCCTAAAAGTTTAGGGTTGAGCATCATAAATTTACTGATGACATTACATCAGTGATTTAACTTGAATCGAGAGAATGGCAGTGCTTTGGCCTTGTTTCACTTGTAATCAAAACTGACCAATACAAGGAATCCTGTATGTGGCTCCTGTGGGGCAGATGATGACCATCGCATATGGAAAGTTGTGACACTCCTTGAGTAACAGGGAGACATGTTAAAATACAGATAGGGTTTATTTATGTAATGGCATGTGAGAAAGACCTTAGGGGACAGAGTGAAGAAATACTGCCTAGGGAACAGTCAGAAAAGAGAGGGCCTAGCCTGAGCTGCCTCACAGGTGGAGAAAGAGACTCAGAAGGACCTCTCCCTAGCTTTTCCAGCTGTAAAGAAATAACAGGAGATTTGTACTTTCAGATTTGCAAGTTTCTGTTAAGGTAGCCTTACAATAAAGTAGAATGAGCTCATCTGGTTGTGTTTCCTGCCTGTCTACTTGGGAAGGCTGATAGCTTATAGAATAGTTATGCCAATAGAAGAGACTATTTGTAGCTCAAGGTTGAATTGTGGGATCCTTGATGCTCTCTCTGAGCTTGGTTGTTTTTTTGTAGACGTTTCATGACCCAGAAGTTGCTAGAAGTTAGTGGATTTGGCTCTGAGGATGTTCCTTAGTTGGGTCATGAAACATCTGCAAGAGAACCACCAAGCTCAGGGATCCTGTAGCTATGCCACTTGCTTAGCCCATAAGAAGACTGCCCAACAGTGCCTAAGAGTTGGAAGAAGGCTACTCTTCTGCTACAACAAGGGGAAGGCGGCAAGAGTGAATGTAGAGACTGCAGAGGGCTCTGCCTCTAAACTAACTGGCTGAATTCTAACCGGAAGAAACTGAGAGGGAACAGGCAGGGGGACACACATTGAGGAAGGCCCCTGCGGCAGCGGCTTTATTATCAGGGAAGAAGAGTTTTCTGTTTAGCGGCTCATTGAGAAATATACAATTGTAAGAAAAAAAACACCTTTCTATTATGTTTGCTAGTTTAGAGAAAATGCAAAGTATATAAACATGGAATTAAAGTTTGGTTCCCTAATGCCATAAAAGTTTTATATGGTAGAAGCAAAATATTACTTGAGGAAGACCGCAGGGAACGAGAATGTGTGATTTTCCTTGGTGGTGTAAGCTGTTATTTTGATAAATATGCAAGGAACATAGATTTAAACCTCGATGACGTTAGGAGTTTATTGGCTCAGATCATGAATTTCAGTGCCATTTTTATGCAGATGATGCCATATGGTCGACTGACATGATTTGCAGTGACTTTTGGATAGCTTGTACAATACGGCAAGATATCTGGATATGAGAATTAATCCAGGGAGGTTTTGTTTTTAGCAGGGAATACAAATTATGCATCAAATGATGAAGAATTAGAGCAACTACTGTGGATCAGCGGTGAAATGTAAAATTTGTTACTACCTGTTCTGTGGGTGTGGCTTGGGGGGGTAATGTGACTGGGTAGGCATGGCCAACTTTTTTTTTTTAACTTTTCAAAGCATTTTTTCTAATGCTTTGAAAAGCTTCTGCCGATCAGGCAACTCAGCTGGTATTTTAAAAAATACCAATCTGACGATCCCAGCTGAGTTGCCTGATGGCAGAGAAGTATTTTTTAAAAAATACCTCTCTGCCGATCAGGCAACTCAGCTAGGATTGTCAGAGACTTTTCAAAGCATTTTTTTTACCACCTCTTCGGCCAAGAGGTTGCAGAAAAAAATGCTTTGAAAAGCCTCTGATGATCCCAGCTGAGCCGCGCGATCATCAGAGGCTTTTTTTTTTACGGTTAAAAGCATTTTTTCGTGGAAAGAGGTTTTTAGAAAAAATGCTTTTAAAAGTAAAAAAAAAAAAGCCTCTGAGGATCGTGCAGCTCAGCTGGGCATATTGGGGGGAGGGGGGGGGCAAGGATTTTTGCTACCAGTTCTCCAAACCACCTGCCACCATCGCTACCGGAACGGGCGATCCAGTCCGAACCGGGAGCATTTCACCCCTGCTGTGGATGAATTTGCAAGAGCCTTTGTAATTTACCAAGTATAAACTTAAGTGTAATAGTACATCATATGTATTTATCTATTTTATAATGTTTTAGCTTTTTTATTGTTAGGACGATGCCAAAGGGAATTTATTTTGGATGCATTGATAAGTTAAAGACTGTAGCGACACACCACAAGGGTAACACTTGTTAAGAAGATGTGGCTGAAGGAATCAACCCAGACTTCCAGTGCAGCTCCTAGGCAGCAAAGGCAAATCCATGGAGGCACCCCAGGACAGCTCTCTTGGGAAAGCCTCCAGGGATCCTGGGCTGAGTCAGGGAGGGGAAAGAGTCACCCAGCACAGGGGCAAAAGTTGGCTTGTTAAAAGTTTGGAAATTCAAAATGTGGTTTAGCCAAATGCCCGAATTAAGAAATGAACCGGCAAACAAACCTGGGTCTAGTTATGAACTTCGTTTTACTGGTTTCTGCTTCTTACTGGCATTAGAGTGCGCTGAATAAATGCTGAGACGTCGAATATTTTTTGTATACAAATAGAGTGTGACAATTATTTATAGATTAAAGATTTCTCAGTTCTCCTGTGAAAAACAGAAAACCTCACTGCATATTTCCACTTACTATGCAATACATAGCCGAGAGACTGATCAGATCTTGCCCTGTGTAGACCAGAAGCCAGGAGACAAACAAACTTCCATTCCCTTTGCTTGAATCACTTGGGGATTATTTTCAGGCCCGGGTTGTTGAGCTCTGCCGCTACGCAACGGGGCCCTGGAGAGGTCTCGAGAGGCAGCCGGGGCTTCTGGGTGGTGTCAGTTCACAGTGCCAGAGGGGAAGAGGGAAAAGGATGGGCTCTTCAGCAAAGGGAAGGCTTTCGCTGTGAAACTCCTTTTGTGCATATGGACTACTCAGAGGGCTGAAAAAGTAATTTTTGACTGGTCCTCGCACTTGTGACCAGTCCTCGAACTTACGACTGTCCTCACATTTTATGTTTTTGCCCTATCTTGTCACCATGGTGAAGAGAAGCAGTTGTGAAATGAGTGACATGGTTTTAAGAATGCTGCACGGGCATAAATGTGAGGATGGTCATAAGTCTGAGGACCAGTCAGAAGTTCGAGGACTGGTCACAAGTGTGAGGACCAGTCAAAAATAACTTTTTCAGCCCTCTGAGTAGTCCATGTGCACAAAAGGACTACTCAAAGGGCTGAAAAAAGTGATTTCTGACAGGTCCTCGCACTTTTGACCGGTCTTCGCACTTATGACTGGTCATCATTTATGCCCATTGTAGCATTCTTCATTGTAGAAATGAAGTGTCACTCATTTCACAACTGCTTCTCTTCACCATGGTGACAAGATAGGGCCAAAACGTAAAATGTGAGGACAGTCATAAGTTCAAGGACTGGTCACAAGTGCGAGGACCAGTCAAAAATAACTTTTTCAGCCCTCTGAGTAGTCCATGTGCATAAAAGGAGTCCATGTGCATAAAAGGAGAGGGAGGAAGAGAGGAGGAGGAGAAGAAAGGAAGAGGAAGTAGGGAGGAGAAGAAGGGGGGGAAGAGAAAGTAAGAAGGAAAGAAAAGAGGTGGTAGGTTTGAGGAGAAAGATTGCTGTACAATAAAAAAGATGAAAGGGAAGAAAACCAACCCCAAACACATATTAAGATAAAGAATGAATTGTTAAACTTTAAAGAATAAAAGAGAACAAATATGAATAAATAGCAATAATTAGAAACACACATACAAACATACAATGTATTTTCTTTGAACAGAATATTTGGCCAGTTCACAAATTTAAACAGTGTTTAGTCATTTCACTTAAATTTAAAATTTCTATATTTCCTTTTTGCCATATTTATTCCTCATCTATTTTTTAAAAAACCAATATTACCCTTCATCCTCATCTCTAATCTTAATCAAATTCAATTTTTCACTTCTATATTATACCCCTTCCCATTGTCATCTATTTTTATATCAATCCTCACATTGCTTAATTATGTAATATTACAGTTGTTTAATACAAATTCAACATTTTAATATAAATCAGTTATATAACTATCTTTTTTGTATATTAATCAATATGAACATGAATATTTCAATTATTTCCATGCAATCCAATTTCTTACAAATCAATTAATTATATTTACCAATAATAATAAACCAAATAATTTCCCCCAATATTCTTCCAAATTAACCATTTCTGCTTTCAGCACAATATACAATTAATAATATCTCAATTATTACAATTCTATTTAAATAGAGCTTTTTTTTCTTTTGTGTTTTAAAATCTTGAATTCCCCTCTTTTGCCATTTGCCACAAATTTCCCATTGTTTGCACCAACCTTTTTTGATGAGGAAAAAGAAATCTGCCTTAGCAAACAGCAAAGCCAACAAGCTGTTTTAGTTTCGCTTTTGGTTTCAACAAAAGGAGAAAAAAAATGTGCTCTTTGCAGCCGGCACCGATCTTCTTATTTGTTTTCTTTTAACCCTGATCAGCTGTAGAGGGGGCCTTTGACACAGGCAGCAAGAATTTAAAGTGTTTTTTTCCCTCTAGCCATCAGCTGTAACTCAGGAGGCAGTCCCAATAGATTGGGAGTGGGGGGGTAAGCAAACCCCGTTCTCCCACTGTTTCCTAGCTTGCAGGGAAAACGTCATTTTTTTCTTGACCCGCATATAAGCCGAGGAGGCGTTTTTCAGCCTGAAAAACAGGCTGAAAAACTCGGCTTATACGCGAGTATATACGGTACCTGTGCTTTTTTTATTGATTGGCTTATTCTGGTGTTGTATTTTAAATTTTATGTTGCTTGCTGTATTCTTATAGATGTTTCAGCGGTTTTTCCAGCCTTCTGACTTGATAATGAGGACGTTAATCTACTTTCATGTTCTAGTACCAGGAGTTTTTATAATTAGTAAATATTTTTTAAGATACTTTGGAAGCAGACATCTTTACTGTAGGCAATTTCAGCTTCCTCCTATCTCTGATCTTGAAATTAGTTCTGTCTCTTCAGCACACCAAATTGAAGTTGGAACCTTCTGAATAGAAAACTTCTGGAAGACTTTCCTTGCTTTTCTTTTTTGTTCTCAAGGTTGATGTCTTGTCATTGTAATTCTCCTCTTAACACTTGACTGAAACTCATAGGTGCTTTGGAAGATCCTCCTTTCTTGCTCAGGAACATCTTGAGTATCACCCAACCCAACGGCCCCATCATCTAGCACTATATTGTCAGTCGCTTTATATTGTCCAGCCAAGGGGCTTTCCTGATAATATACAGGAACAGAAGATTGCTCTGTTCTACACGGAGACATCACACAGTAGTAAACTTATTTATTAAATTTTTATGTTGCCCATCTCATTATCCAGAGCAACTCTGGGCAGCTTGCAGCAAGTGGATTTAACAATGTGATGGTTGTTTAGATAGCTAAGTGACATCCAAGTGAGATGTCGAGGACGGTCCTTTGATCTGCTCAGAAGTGTTTTGGAGCAACATGTACTTAAAAGAAACGGTCAATCTGTTTGCAGGCGACCGCCCTGATCCTGTTTGCCCTTGCGTTCCTTACCTGCGTTGGGTTTCTGGTGGTCTACAAGGTCTATAAGTACGACCAAGCCTGCCCAGAAGGTTTCGTCTTCAAGGTAAGGAAGGGGACTGAAAGCCAAAGAGATGTTTAGTCAGCAGGGTCTCCAGCAGAATAGTCATGCAGGAAGGGCATAAAAATTAGGGTGCAGGAGGAGCATTTGGTGTCTGTTGAGGCGCAGAGATGGGGAAAAAAGAACCAGGCATGAATACTTGTTCCTGTGCCCTCCATGTTGTTTTTTACTGTAACATCTCATTTTGGCACTTGACAACACTCAAGCAGAGGCTTCTCCCTTCTGTTCAGAACAGTCGGCAAAACGTGGCTCCTTGGGGAATAACAACTTTGGCAAATGGTCCTTTGACTCTCAGCCTCAGCCTAACCCTAACCCTAACCCAGCTTAGGTCCATGGATGGAGGCGCTTCCCATGCTAAGCTGGGCCAGACCTGCCAGGCGCTTCCTCAGAAGAGAGAAATATCTCTTTTATTCTCAGAGGAATAGAAAGGTGGTGGGTGGTATCAAAGACCTCGCAAATGAGTCTCTAGAAACGAAGGGCCACAGGACAAGAAAAAGCTCCAATATCCTTTTGCCAAGGGCACCCTGGAAATCTTGGAAGCAGGAGAAGCAAAGAGAGAGAGAGGAAAACCACTGAGGTGCCCTGGAGGAAGAAAGGTTAAAGCTAATGGGGAGCATTTGGGGGAGAAATGAATGCAAAGGGGACACCTCTGCTGTGCCCAAGAAGCTGCCCAGTGCTTTCTCTTTCGCGGATACTTTGGGGGAGACACTCATGCACACACAGTGCCGCCTTGCTTTCTCTCTGGTTTTCAGGGGTGTGTATGTGTGTGTGTGCGTGGCATCTATGTCTTTCAGAACAATCAATGCATTCCGGCTGGATTAGAGAGCTACTATTCTGAACAAGACTCTAGCGCTCGAGGAAAGTTCTACACGGTGATCAACCACTACAACCTGGCCAAGCAGACCATCACCCGATCAGTTTCTCCATGGATGACGGTGCTTTCGGAAGAGAAACTTTCTGAGCAGGAGACTGAGGCAGCTGAGAAACCTGTTTAGGAGGAGTGTGATGGAGAAGGGTCCAAAGGTGGTTTTCATGGAATGTCTCATTGTTAGAATCACTTAGAGGTTGCTCATAATTTATGGTGTAATTGCTTTGGTTGCTGCCAACTGCTTTGCAAAACGGAGCAACGAAAAAGAAAGTAGGGCGTTAATGGTCCAGGGCACATCAGCATTGCTTTAGAGCTCTAACACCAATTTCTCTTTCAGTGGCATCAAACTTAGGCACATTCTTGTAATTTAGACATCTGACAGAGTCATTCAGGCAGGGCTTGTTGGCGTGGGATAACGTGCTTCTTACTGTGTGTCCTCGTGTTTTGTTTCCCTTTAAATCGGCTCTGAAATCCAAACATTCATGGGTATGGCTTGCAGTTCCAAAATGAAAACCAAGAAATAAAACCGGCCTTATTTTGCTCACTACATCCATTACCCTTAGGCTTAATTGCTTCTGTTATAGCATGCACTTCACCGTTTCCACTAGATGAAAGAATCTTGTGCAAATAAAATAGAAATTAGACATTCAAGAACTATACAGTTTTAATGACAGATTAGGAGTTTTAATTAAAGGGCAAGAATATAAAGGACAAAATATTCTAAGGGGTAGTGGTGACTTAAGGAGATAAACAAGACCGAAACTTTTTAGTCCACCATACAATCTGTGTAACTAGAAAAGACGTATTTCATTAGAACGGCTTCTTTTGGAAACCTTAACACTGTAAAATACCCTTTGCTGGCAGCATTCTTTGGCCTTTCCTATTCCTGCTGGGAAGAGACATCGGTTCCCTTGAGCTCAGTGGGATTTTGCCGTCAGCCATCTGAGGAATAAAGTGCCTCCAATGATGGCAACATCCAGATGATTCCGAAGTTGAAAAGGCATGTTGGGGAGGGAGGGAGGGCGGGCAAGGCTACTTTCTGGACATAAGCTAAGCACTCACAAGGCCAGGCACACACTCATTATGTTTGACAGACTCCTACATTATGAAAATTATGATGTTCAAATGCTCCTCCAGTCACTATTGATTCCTTCCCAGGGAGTTTGGCAAGGCCGCTGGAGCCGCTGCAGCATAAGTGGCCAAGGGTGGCAGTCGGTTGGGTTGACGGGAGTAAATCTGACCGGCTTCTCCACCGCTAAGCTCTGTAGGGATAGGACAGCAGCGCATTTTAATCTGTGAATCTTTCCTAGGATGGGAGATGGTTGAAAAAACACTGCACTGCACTAGGAAGACCCTCCGTCAAACTCTGGCATTGACTTGTCTGCTGTTCTCAATTGCAGGTTGTAGCTCACAACTGCTGTCATTTTTGTTCTTCTGAATGTGTTATTTCCCAGTGGAATGTCAAAAGTTTCATTAATTTTACCGAAACACACTTTAAAATCAACATGTCTTTTTTTTTCTATACTTATACTAAGACAAACATGGTTCTAGGTTATATTTCCTTCCAGAACTTTTTTTTTTTTGCATCAATCTATTTGAAAAATGCCATCTATGGTTTCGTTGGAAATTTTAATATTAAATATAGTTACATATTGTACAATTTTTGGTATGTAATCGCTGCTGTGTGGAATACATAAAAAGCAATAACTTATGTGCCAAATCTTTCATTTGCATCAAGGAGTTCTCTCTTGCACACACACCACCATGTTTGTATTCCCTAGTAGTCAGTACTTTTACCGAATTCACATGTAACTTTTGACATTTTCACTCTGTGTAAAATAAAATAGTATGCTCAAGTCTCAAACTCCGTATGTTTAAATAGATGTTTGCAGCGGTGAAGAGGAAAAGAAATGAAGGATTCCAATCACCCTACTTGCAATAAAAACCTCTTCTAAAACACCTTTCTAATAATGATTATTTGCATGACTATGTCTGAGCAATCCCTGTTTGCTGTAAACTGAAATGCACTGGATCATTCAAGAAGACCCCCCTCCTCTCCATTCTTCATTGGGGGGGAGGGGTGCTTCCATAGACCCCCGAGTCTCGGTGTCCCCAAAGCTGAAGAGGCCAACTGGGGCTTTGAAAGGGAAGACAAAAGGAGGGGAGGGAATTGGAGTGCAGAGTTTCTGGAAAGAGCCAAGTAGCCCCTGTTCCGAGCTGAAGCCCCTCTCCATAAGGGGACTTTGGGGGGGGGGGGGAGCGGCCCTCCACCCACTTCAACAGGGAAGACCAGTAGCATCCCTCATGCTGGAAAACGCTGCCCCCTGCCCCATGCCTGAAGGGGAAGCAGCTGCTTGGCATTTCATCACATACAAATGTTTGGCAACTTCTCACTGCTGTGATCATGTACCTGTCAACACTTTTCCTGAGCATTTCCTGGCAGCCGTTCCGTTTCCTTCTGCTGCCTAAAGCTCCCGGTGACTTCTGAGATGTTCCTGAGTGGTAGTTTACAGAGGCACACACATACACACATACATACGATATATATATACCTATTTCTACAGCCATGATGCCTGAACTAGTGTCACCTGGCGAGGTGGTTCCGCAGCCTTTATTGGCCAGGATCAGCTTCCATACCAGTCCAGAAACAACAGAGAGAAGGAGCACATGACCAGGAAGAAGAGGATCCACACTCGAAATCCAGCATTATTCTTGATTGCCTGTGGAGAACAAAAACATCCTTTTAAAAGATGTAAATTGCAGTGGGCAATTCAGGAATGTGCAAAATTGTTTTCAGTTTATGCCTCCAACATACTTGTGTTCAGATCTTTCGTTCTACATGGCAACCTCTTAAGAGCAGAATACAGAAAGAAAAGGCCAATCAAATTATGACTGAGAGGTTCACTAAGGTTTTCAATGTATGCTCTCGCTATCTTTTTATTTTGTTTTATTTTATGCCACTTGTTTAGCTGAAGTAAGAACAAAGAAGGAGCATTTTATCAGTTGTCCATCGGTCCTTGCTTGCAAAGTGTGCAGGACGCTTTGACCAAAGAATGGTGCTTGAGGGGCTAGGGTGTCTCTGGTGCAGAGGGTCTCAGCCTACATTCGGGGGGGGGGGGGGGACCACACCCATAAGCATAGCTGATTGGGGGCAGTGGAGCGCTGCCCCACTGCAAGACGCCATCCTGGACCCCACAGCATTGGAGAGTTTTTGCCCAGTCTCCAATCTTCCCTTCTCAAGGAAAGTGGTTGGCCCACAGCTGCAAATGCTGCCCGTGGTTAATTCTGGACAGGGAGGCACTTCCACAGATTGAGCTGCCCAGAGTTTTATAAGATAGGCGGCTATATAACTGTTCTGGATGAATGAATGGATGAATGAATTCACACCACACAGAACAAGTGTAACCAGAAACAAGACTGTATTCCTTCAAAATGCAACAGAGCCAGGTTACTGGAGTACAACTTGCCATGGGCCAGCCAAGAATAATAAAAATCAAGAAAGCCTTGGCCAAGTTTACCTCTCTTATGTCTTCGTTGCCTTCCTTGATGTTCTCCGTTGCACCCACAACGATCTGGTGGATATTGTCAATTTCAGCTTCCTAGAAATTAAGTTAACAAATATTTGGTGACTCTGCAAATGGCAGCAGCCAGATGACCTTGGCTGAACCCTTCTGGAAAAAGGTAAATATGACTTTTGGGGCGGACAGGAGTTGGATGAGAGTTGGAATTGGAAGAATTATCTGGGAACTCAGCAATATCTTCATAGCCCCAGTGCACTTGTTCAATCCCCCATAATGTTCTCTCCTGAAATATATTTCTGCAGCAAATTTGTGTTACACAAACTCTTTTGTTAACTGTCCTCATGGTCCCCATTCTATTATAATTAATTCATATTTTGCTCCACCATCATAGACGCTTTGCCTCTATCCTACAGGGTGCCATGAAGTTTTTTAGAGCTCAAAATGCTTTAGTGAAGGAGTCAAATTGAGATTCTTCTTACCTGTTGTAATACTTTTTCTGTAAATATTTCTTGAAGTCTAGATATTTCAACTACTTTCCCTTCAATCTGCCTAAAATGATCAAAATATAACAAAGGAAACCAAAAAGACTTTGTTATATATAAACACAGTTAAGAATAAACATTTTCCATTTTTACAGAATGAAGTAAATAGAACATCTTACATTCCTAAAATAGTGAAGCCTTACTGGATGCAGATTTTCAATAAGATGCTTACTACAAAGCAGATCAGTTTCAAAAAGCAACATTGGAAAAATACAATTTATATAATTAGGTGTAGGTTCTAGGTATGTAAAAATGCAGACTGCTAGACAGAAAATTTGGACACCTATTATCTCTGCAATATAGGTAGGTAAATTGGTAGGTAAATTGAGGACCCAGTTTGTGGGGGCAATAAGCTGACTTTGTATAAATATACAAAAGTATGAAGACTATTGCTTAACGCATTGTAAGCCGCCCTGAGTCTCCAGAGAAGGGCGACATATAAGTCAAATTAAAATTAAAATAAAATAAATAAAATAAAATAAAATATAAAACTGCATTAGTCAGAGATGGCTCCTGTTGGAGTTGGGAAATCTAATAGGCTGCAAAAACTACAGGCTGAACCAGAGCACAGAATTTGTAGAAAGCACCAGCCTACAGACACGCCACTGGGATAAGCACCAGTTCCCACTGTGCTGCCCACACAACTTCACCTCAAGCAGGTGATGTGGACTGAGAACCTTGATCAAAATGTGAAAAAAAGCAAACGGAAGGGGAAAAAATTGTACCTCACTTCATCAAACAGGCTGTTCATTTCACCCACAAGGCGTTGGTTTTCCTGCTCAAACTGGGGTGGGGAGGAGAAAGGCAAAGATTATTGCAATTTAAAGCATAGTTCCAATGGATCATCTATGTAAAAAAGTAAATTTCAATGAAACTCTTTCCAGGAATTCAGTTTTTCTTAGGTTATCCCTGCCGGTATCACACAAGGAAGGTCCCAGAGAAGACATGATGATCTAAGAACTGTTGAAGAGAGATCTGAATTCAGGGCTCTCCTCTCCAACACTCTTCATCTATATCTGTCTTCTTCTAAGATTAAAAATATGCATCCTTTTCCCGGCAATTTCTGAGCAAGTATTCTTTAACTGAGTTATGGGGAGAGGGAGAGGAAGAATGAGAATTATTTCTATATTCAAAGTAAAACTACTACTAATGCAGCAGAAGTATCTCTGAAAAGATTTGCAAAACAGTTATGTGGTCAGAGATCAAACAAACATAAGTTAGAAAACATTACACTCCATCCAATTAAAAAAGAAGAAAAGCCTATTCACATCTATGCAAAATATACCTAAAAAGCCCATCAAGTCTCCAAATTTCTATTGAGAAAATTTGACTACAATCCCGGAGACTTCCTGATGCTGGCCATTCAGGAGGTGGTGCACAAGTGCTACGCAAAAGGGGGATGCCCAGTATGTAAGCAGAGGGCAGGCTGACTGATGGGCGAGAGGCCTTGGGAAGCTCTTCTGGGGGGGGGGGGTGAAGATCCCCCCTGTCAAAATCAAAGGGGAGGGGTTCAGTCCCTGAGGGACAGACACTTAACCCTAGCTTCCTGCTCAAGATGAAAAGATTAATTACCATTTGGATTTCTTCAGGGGAAAGCTCGTCTTCTCCTCTGCTGTCTTGACCAAGACCAAAATCAGTGTGTTCATCAATTAGGTTCATCTCTGCAAAAGAAGACAAACAAAACTGTCATCAGCATGAAGCCAGTCCCAAATTGTTAGGCCCATTCAATATGAAGCGAAGCCACACAATTCTGCTTCTTTTAAACTTTCAGTTCTTGCCTGGTACGTAGGAATCTCAAGTGGGCATCTATTCTGCAGGATGTCGTGTCCCTCCTGACTTGGCCTAAACAAGTCAGTCCTTGCTATTCATGCCCAAAGACCTTAAAACACATCCAGCCAACTGCTGATGGTGTTGAGCCCAGGGTGGCTCAGGAGTTGGTGGCCTCCATGGCAAGCAGGGGCCTACCCCTTCTCATTGAGGGCCCAATGAATCCCAGAGGCTGCCCATTGGGTCTGCCTTTGGTTTCGTGGCAACCGCAAAACGATCTGGCAAGGAAGGATCATCCTCCACTGCCCAACCGCATTGCCAGAGGTGGATCGTTCTCTGACAGCCTCCTGGTTGACTGGTGCCATCCTCCCCACAGAAGGACTGGGGGATCCCATAGCAGAGCTTAGGGTTTTTCCCAAGGGCCTGGTGGGCAGTTTGGCTAAGACCACGGTCACTGTGTGGAATGGGCTGGGGAGGGCATTGTCAGCGCCACATAACGCTCCCTGTGTGCTATTCCCAGAGCACACTTTACGGAAGAGTTCCAAAACATGAAGCACCCAAAAGAGATAGAAGACATGAGCGAATCCGATCAAACCTGGTCCATAGTCTGGATCACCTACCGCAATAAGGATGGCAAAATGTACTTCTCTGCCCTGTTACGTTTGTCAATAGCCATCCAACAGCCCTTTTTTTTAAAAAAAAAATTATTTATATGCCGCCCTTCTCCGGAGACTCAGGGTGGCTTACAATGCGTTAAGCAATAGCCTTCGTACTTTTGTATATTTTATACAAAGTCAGCTTATTGCCCTCACAAACCGGGCCCTCATTTTACCCACCTTAGAAAGGATGGAAGGCTGGGTCAACCTCGAGCCTGGTGAGAATTGAACTCACAGTAATTGCAGGCAGCTGGATGTTAAATGCTGCCTTAGTAGGAGGCATTAGCCTCCTACACCACTCAGGCTTCTGAGTGGCCATTTTGGAGGGATCCGGTCCTTGTTATGTAGTGACAGGCCGCTGGATCATCCATGAGGTATTCTGGCTATCAGGCTGACTAAGTTGTTCAGTTCTGCGCCAAGCTGGATTCCAACTGGTCAAGTCTGCTCAAGGTGCCAGAGGCTCCCTGAAGTGAGATGGAATGACTGCAGCCCAGACAACAGCCTGATAAGTAAAATTTGAGTCTGAAGCTTGAGGGGTGAAAATGTCTCAGAAAGGACCCTCCCTAATTTTCAGAAGTGTAAAAGTGAGGAACAGGAGGGATATTTTCAGATCTCCAAGAGTCATGTTCCTGTGAGATAGTCCAGACAAGAAATGCAACTAGGAATACTCTTTACTGCTTATATTTAACAGAATTCTATAGCCTGAATGTGGTTCTGGATATCGGCCTCCTTTCCACTCCAGGTCTATTTTAAAACTCTCAGATTCCCTCAGCAAGACACCTTCCAAATCACCTCCTCCTGGTCTACCAGATCTCTCACCAGGAGCATCCCTGTAGATGCAGTAGGAATTTTCTCAACAAGACTCTCTCCAATCAGCAGTTCAGCTCCAAAATCCTTCATTCCTTCTGTGGCTGGAAGTATAGACAATATCCATGCTCAACTCTTCCTCCCTAGGAACTTGGAATCCTTCTAATAATCTTTTCCAGCCTCTTTTGGGAATGTCACTAGTTCTGACATGAAATCGAAGAAAAGGATAGTGATCATCAGGAGATTTAATGGTCCAATCTTCTGATTTTACAAACCATGGCCAACAGCCAGGATCTTTGCACCCGGTAGATAATAGACCTCCACTGTTCTCATGTCTAGTTTGTGGAGGGCTGACGCTGTTTCTCTCACCACTAAGTCCCCCATCGCCATGAGCGTCCTTTTTGGGAGAGCAATTGGATTTCTCTCCCTAGAGGAAGCCCGAGCTTCTCTTCTTTCCATCCTTAGGAGCCTGGGTGAAATCTCTTCTCCAGCAGTCTGAGGGTCACCCTCCAGGGGAAATGCCGGAAACTGACTGTGCTGCCAAGGGATGCTCCTCTTTGCTGCCTACAGAAACTCCTCCCTTCCCCGAGCGAGTTCCAGTAAAAGTTGCAGAGCTAGGATCTGCAGCTGCTATAGCAGAAACCCTCCTCCAGCCGGGAGGGAAACATGGGAAACAAACACTGACTTGAAGGCTCCACAATGAGTGAGTCAATATTGATATTGGACCACTTCTGAAACCCATGAAATACACCATTTCACTTTCAAGCAACACACTCTAAATGCAGCATAATGATAAATAACTGAAAACTATTTTTCCTGAGTTAATAAAGAGAAAATTCCCCAACCAGAAGCCAAATGAGCCTCAACATTCTACAGAATTTAAAGCATGGATGTTGTAATATTACAGGCAGGAAGGGATTACCACCTCGGCTGCCTTCCCTGGTGAGTTTTTCTTCCAATTCTTCAGGAGGAGAAGCCTCCGTCTCCATCTCGGGCACTTTTCCACAAGAAGCCGTGAGTGCTGACTTATTGCTTTGCTCAGGCTCAAGCCTGGATCTAAAGGAACAAAACATGAGCGGTAAACAACCAAGAGCTGCTCTCCTCCTTTCCACCCATCAGCCTGGAAAACCACAAAGGGGCGCCTCAAGGCCAGGCTCACTCTCTGCCCTTTCCCCAAGACACCCCCCCCCCAAACACACACACAGGTAGGCGTGCCTACCCTGCTTACCACTGTCCCAGCAGCAGTGGGTGCAATCAAACAATCGCCACCCCCACCCCACCCCCCGGCCAAAAGTGACAGAGAGTCTCTTGGGAAGCAATCAAATACCACCACAAATAATTTCTGAATTTGGTTCAAACTTCCACAATAATTGAAACAAAAGGCAAATAATAGAAGAAACAGGAGAGTGGAATGTCTCCACCTTTCTCTGTTCTGTCTAAATGCCGTAACGTGTAATGAGCCAAGTGATTGACAGCTATTTAAAGACTGGTTTGTGTGGAATCATTCCGGACAACCCTGTCTGGGCCCAATCAGAACAGGCCATCTTTGGGCCTGGGGGCTACCAGGGAACACCAGACCGAGAAGCTGAAATACATCTTGGAAGAAGGCAGGAGGACACCTCTCAGGTCCTGCTGCCAATAAATCCACAAGGAGACGCCATCCCTTGGTCGCCAGGGGTTGAGCTCAACCCAGGGGTGACTTTACTCCCAAGGAGGACAGCAAGCGCCTGAGGATGGAAGATCCAAGATAAATCAATGATTACATTTAAAATCAGAGGGTGGGTTCCTAGGATTCCAGATTTTGCTCTTCTTATTCTGCAATCATCTCTGGATTTAACAGTTGCTCTACAGAAAACATTTCTAATTTAGGATGGCAATAAATGTGTTGTGAGACATGGTAGGAAAAAAAATTGCTTTGCTGGCTTTATTCCTCTGCTGTGTTTAATGGCAGCTGCTGAGAGAGAGAGAGAAAACCAGGCCAGGATGTCATGCCCAACACTTGGGTCACATTCAGCAGCTCTCCTCCAGGGACTTTCCTTTCCAGACGCCCTATGTGGGAAAGGGGCTTCTCCCCTGAAAGCCCTGGGGAGGCCTCTCCCAGGGAAGCCAACTTTCCCTCCACGGGGTGGTCTTTTCAGGGACAGCCGGAGGCCCTCTAGTCTGCCAGACAGTTTTGCGGTCAGTTGGTCCTTGTAATAGTTTGGTCCAAACTATCCTTTTATTTTAATCCTTCCCATGCTACTTATGCTCTTGCTTTTATTGAATTAAGTCATGTTTGAATTATACACACCACCTCAGTTGTGGGTGGATTAGAACTATAATATACTCGTTGTCATAAACATGATGAACTGAAATAAGTCAGTGCGGCCGTGCGGGTGGTTATGGGAGCAACATGGCGCTCCCACGTGACACCCCTCCTGCGCGAGCTGCACTGGCTCCCGGTGGTCTTCTGGGTGCGCTTCAAGGTTTTGGTTACCACCTTTAGAGCGCTCCATGGCTTAGGACCTGGTTATTTATGGGACCGCCTACTACCACAAACAGCCTCCCACCGGCCGGTATGCTCTCATAGAGAGGGGCTCCTTCGGGTGCCGTCAGCCAAACAATGTCGACTGGCGGCCCCCAGGAGGAGGGCCTTCTCTGTGGGGGCACCCACTATCTCGAATGAGCTCCCCCCAGAGATACGGAGGATCCAGGATCTGTGTACTTTCCGCCGTGCTCTTAATACCCTCCTATTCCAGCAAGCCGGCCTGGCCTAACTTTCTCTCCTTTTCTTTTAAATTTCTTTTAAATTTTCTAAAGTGAAATTTTAATTTGTTTTAAATTATTGGGATTTTTAACTGTCTCGGGCTAAATTATTTAATTTGGTTTTAATTATGTTTTTAACTTTTGTATCTATGTATTTTATTCTGTGCCTGTTCACCGCCCTGAGTCCTTTGGGAGTAGGGCGGTATATAAATCTAATGAAATGAAATGAAATGAAAATGAATTCCTCAAGATCTTCTACAGGGCATAAAAGGTGATTGAATCATTTTTGCCATGCATAGTTGGGCTTCTGGGCAATTCTTTTTTCCCAACCTAATGGGTATTTTTGCAAAAATAAAAGGAGAATAGTTCAAAATAAACAATTTTTAGATATTAGGTTTTAGTTTGTTGTTTGATTATTGCCACACAGAAGTTTAAATATGTTCAATATTACTTTAGAAATGAAAAACCTGTAGCCCTTGCCAGCAATGTGCAATTGCAGCCGCCCCCGCCCCCCCCCCCAAACCACCACCACACACACACACTTCTAGGAAAAGCAGCTTTGGCAGGTTCACATTCTGAGCAGCATATGGAAATTCATAATTTCTTGAGAGGGTGAAACAATTTGTTCTCTCTTTCCTTAAGGTAATTTGCCCGCCTTGGGCACCACGTATTCGGGATGATTCATTCACTTCTCCCGATTACATAATCCACACCAAACTGTGCAGTGGGCTTATTATTCCCTCTGGTTAATTATGCTGCATGGTGTAATTATACTGACAGCCCTGGGAAACGCTCAGCCCCCTTGTGCATTGTATCCTTACTATTGTACAGAGTTACCTTCAGTGCTGAATTAGCAACGTTGTATAATAAACTTATCTGTAACTGCTCAAAAAGGAAATCCCACTGAATTCAGCTAAAATACATTGAGAGGCTTAAGCTATCCTTATACATTATCACTCTGCCAAAAAAAAAAAAAAAAGGAAAGCAAAGAGGGGGGAAATGTATATAAAATTCTGGGTAAGTTTAAAAAGAAACGCTTACAATGTTTGCTTGTTAGGTTTACATTAAAAAAAAAGCTTCAGAATCAATACTGGAAGCAAACTGAATATTTTTTTCTGAATGACCAAGACATTTGCACAGAAATTGACAAGATCTTCCAATGCAGTAACAAGTCTCACTTACAATCTCTTTTTATCCACTACGCGCTTGACCCGTATTGCTCTTTGCTCCGAGTACAGCTTGCACACTCCTGTGAAAGAGAGCAGAAAATATATATATATATATATATATATATATATATATATATATATATATAAGGTGGGGAATTCTGGGAGTTGTAGTTTAAAGTGGCCTAGGCTGGGAAACAGCCATCCAGACTGAACTGTGATTACCAGGTCTCTATACTTGGGATACAATCTTGTCTTCCCAAATTTACTGCCAACTCTACTTTATTACATGCCTGCCTATCTTTTTTTGAAAAATGGCTTATACAGAAGAGCAGTTTCCACCACAGTATTCCTGATTTATAAATCATGGTTGCATTTCTCTTTTATAGCAATTTTTATAATGTAATAAACCAACTTCTTCCGTATATAAAAATGACCTCAATTTGATCATTTAAATTATTCTTTTCTATTCCTCATTTTAAGCATAACCACAGTAAAGCCTCCCAGACGTGATCATTTACATCTCTTTATTACAAAAACATTTAAATTTAAAATTTACTATCATTTCCAAATCTATTTGGGATAATGGAGTGGCTAAACCTTTGGGCTAAAGATAACTTGCATAGGTATTTCTGACCGGCAACATTTTTAATATTGGGACACTGGTGAAGGTTACCTTATTCAATAAGAATTACTGCAACAATACACAATAGGACAGTGATGGCTAACCTTTTTGCCATCGCGTGCCGAAAATGGGGGGAGCGTGGTGGGGTCACACGCACGCGTGCCCACGTCCATAATTCTATGCCCCCTCATGCTCCTCCCACTTTTGGCACGTGATGGCACGGTGGGCCCAGTAGGCCCATTTTTTGCTCTCCCCAGGCTCCAGAGCCTTTCTAGGAGCTTGGGGAGGGCAAAAACGGCCTTCCCATCCCCCCCAGAAGCCCTCCGGAGGCCGGAAACAGTGTGTTTCCTGACCTCTGGTGGGCCCAGAAGGCCCGAAAATCAGCTGGCTGGCGCACACGTGTGCCAGAACTGAGCTCGCGTGCCCACCGATATGGCTCCGCGTGCCACCTGTGGCACCCGTGCCATAGGTTCGCCATCACGGCAATAGGAAATACGTTGAGCATTTTAAAAACTGCATTGCCTTACTCTACTTCTAAAATTAATGAAATACTTTTAGATTGCTGAAAAACAGATTGGTGCACAAATGGGTATAAAATTTGTTTTCCAATTTTTTTTAACAGCAGCAAGAAAATGGCTAGTCCAATATTATGGAAAATGAACAATGTGACTCTGTTATTAGCTATATGTCTATTTTTTATCTTATTTGGAGTAAAGAGGATGAATTATTTCAGGAATTAAATGATCATGTGCCACCAAGCCATTTTCAACTCCTAGTGACTACACAGGTAGATTTCAAGATTTAGGAGATAGAAAAAAATAGAGACATTATTAAAAATGGATGCTAATGAAATGAAATATTTTCTGCAGTTTTAAATATTGTCATGGTTTTTTCACTGGCTCACTACTATTAGTGGATTTGTTAAGAACCCTTTGCCTCTTCCCAAGCAGTTAAAAAGCTTTTGTTTGTTTAATAACTACTCCGTTATCACTAAGACCCCAGCCCACTGTCCATAGAAACTACTGTCCACCAGGCTGAGTTAGGCCACTGCCTTCAGCCTCCAGCTGCCAGCCAGATTCTTCCAGAAAATTGCCAGAGTCCTCCTTTCTCACTGGAGAACTTGCTTTTCAATTGGCCCTCATATGGAAGAGAATTTCTGAAAATGAAGTGGTCACAATAGCAAGGACTAATTTTGCAAAACATACAGTATAAACACAAGTATTGTTATTTCAAGAAAAACTGATACTTTTTAAATAGTCTGCAATGAAATCCAATACAGTTTCTCGGTGCTGCTTCACTTGTGGGGAATGGATGTCCTTGTGTGCTGAAATGAAAAGATATAGAAGGTTATTTTCCTCAAAAGAGCTCTCCACCCGTCTGGCTAAAGCCACACATGTACCTTAAATTACCTTCTGCTCTTAGCTGCTGAATTGCATCAGCACAGGTTCTCATGAAGATTTGGGCATCTTGGTCAATCTGATCTCGGTCAGTGTCGGACATTCGCACATACTCAGACATGAGATGGCTGGGAAAAACAGCCAAGAGTTCAGCCATGTTTTCTGAAGAAAATCTCAGGACAACATAGTACTTTGCACGATCTTTAGAAAAGGATAATGAATGTTGACTATGAAAATTGATTACCTGCCTCAGATCTACTCTTAATGTAACGTCCAACTCAGTCATTTGAGTGAACAGAAGAGAGGGACTGCAGCGTAAACTTCCTCATTCTATTTCTGCTCCTTTCCCATTTTTTGTGACATTTGTTTACCTGACATAAAGGCCTATTAAAATAATTAGAATTCGCATGGCATGTTTATTTATTACTTATAGGGCCACGCAACTAGAACAATCAAGGGGCAACCAGTGACTCCTATTTGTTATATTCCTCCCCCCTTGAAAACTATGCATCCCGATGCCTTTATTACCATTCCAGAAGCCTCACACAGAAAGGGTGGCAGTGACATATTAAAATGCCCCCAAACATCAGCTGGGATTCAGCCCTTACAACATCCCTCCAGTGTATAAACTTTTTTTTCCCTACTCCAAGGATAATTAAGCTTCGTACAGTACCACTAAAGTCAGTGTCAGACTGGGAAACTGGCACGGGAGCCTAGATTCACACATATTTTTTCTCACGATTGTCAATTTTCACGTTTTCAATCATGACACTTACCTATAAGCATTTATGTAATCTTTCCGGTGTTGCAAAAGAAAGTCTTTGAGTTTCCCAATGTTATTAACCTAAAATGAATGAATAGTAAAAATTAACGGATTAAGAGTTGGAAGGGACCTTGTAGGTCATCTAGTCCCCCCCCAAGCAGGAGACCCTACACGAGTGATGGCAAACCTTTTCGGCACCGAGTGGCATGCGGACCCATGTCGCCTGGCACACATGGCGTCCCTCGTTCCTCTTCTGGGTTTCTGGCATACATGCGTGCATAATGATCAGCTGGCCTTTGTGCATGCACCAGTGCTGGAAACTGGGAGAGCTTGTCTTCCGTTTTCCTGTGTGAGCATGCGCTCCGGCTAGCTGATCGTCACGCACGCATGTGCGCCAGAAACCCAAAAACTAGCTGGCCGGTGCACAGGCGTGCACTGGAAACTGGAACATTTTTTGGCGCACGCATGTGCCCTGGCCAGCTCCTCTTCCGGGTTGCAGCCCAGACGAGCATGCGTGCACGCTCCCTTTTCGGCACTCAGTGCCAAAAAGGTTCGCCATCACTGCAGTAGATGGTCACAGATTTCAGTTCAGTTATTAGGCAGCTGCCTTCGTTTCCCTTTCTGTGTTTTCTACCTTTCGTTGGATCCTACTAATTATTCAATTTCAGCATCTCATCTCAGCCTCACTTGGGGATTTTATTAAAAGAATTAATATTTCATGTTCCAGATCAGTCATCTTTACATGTTCCCAGTTTGTCATGCCTTGTTAGGAAATATCTGGAAACACGTATTGAAATACGATATAACTTTCAAATAAATATTTTCAGTGCTACTTAAAAAGTAGCCCCAATGTCAGCCATATGTGCAAATGCAATTAAAATAGTAAGTTAATCAGATCCCAATTTATTTGCCATACTAGAAATAATTTCCCCTTCAGATTTTCCAAACCCACGTAACCCTTTGAGCCCAAAAGGCGAGGAGCGCAGAGTCCACAGAAATGGCGCCAAGACTCCAGGTTGAAGAGAACACCAAGGCATCCTCAGCTCACCTGCCGCCCATCTAGAAATAAGGGTCAGGATAGAGGTGGACAAGCCACGTCTAATGTTCCTTCTGCTCCTTCTTTGGGGTCTGGAATTATAGGAGCAGAGACCAGAGGTGGCGGTTTCCTCACCTCTGTGGAAAAGCTGCAGAGAAGGACAGCCATCCTACTTTTCTTCTCTGGGGAAGACAAAAGTGCCCCAGAGCCTGCCTGCCTGCCTGCCTGCCTGCGCTGCAGAGGGCATGCCTCTGGCCCTCTGGGGCCCCTCTGCCTCAGCCACAGTCTTTGGGAAGGAGTCAGGAGCCCCACCCCACTCACTCTGGTCTCTGGAAAAAAAGTGCTCTCCTTCCCTTCCTCCTGATCAAAGCCTGGAGAAACTCCCACCAAAAGTGCTGATCTTCCTGCTCTGCAAAGATCATAAATGCTCAAGGACAGGAAAGCCCCAACCCTCCTTTTTTAATCCTACCCAGGCTACTCTTCAAGGTTGCATCCAATTAGCAAGCTGAGCTCAACACCTGACCCTTCCTCCGCCATCAGGCCCACACCCAGGCTCCCTGATTGCCCAGCTCCCAAGCCCCCCCCTCTTCACTGCTTCCCAGACCCACTGCTGTCAAGGAGAGGGCAGGAGGGCCTGAGCTACTGCCACTTCTCTGGGTAGCGAGGAGGAGGAGTGCTGGTGGTACAACACTCTGGCAGTCCAGACTATGCACAGGCTTGGCTTTCAGCAACAAGTTGACACTTTTTTTAAAGAAGGTCATTCAGATCAATTCCTACCCAGGAAGGGAATCTTAAACAAAGGTTTAATTCCTGTAGAGGGAGGGAGGGGAGGGCAGAAAAGCAGGAGACAGTCTGGCTCCCTCTAATGATCAATCTGGCTCAGGTTCTGGTTTGTATCAACAAGGAGGAAAAATGTAAAAGCAGGAGAGGGTTCAGGACTGACTTCACTTTTAACAAGTGCAAGTTGCACATTTTATTTAGACACTGCTCTACTGTTACTGGGCAGGTGTCCTTCTAGACCAAGGGTCTGCAACCTTAAACACTCAAAGAGCCATTTGGACTAGTTTCCCACAGAAATCAAACCACCGGGAGCCACAAAACCTGGGTGGGTGTGGCCAACTCGATGTCACTCACTCCCACCCAATCATATGACACACACACACACCCCAGCCACACTTACTCAGGTTTTGTGGCTCCCTGTGTTTTCTTTTCTGTGGGAAACAGGTATCTCTGTCTCTGTCTCTGACTCCCTCTCTCTGTCTCTGTCTGTGTGTGCGTGTGTTCCCTCTTGAACCATTTCCAAAAATAGGCAAGGGTTGGTGGTGTGGGTTTTGTTTTTCTTTTTTGCTGATGTTGTTCTTTCTTCTTCTTTGGGTGCCTTTTACCATATTTAAATCAAGAGTAATTTCAGGTGTCAGAGTGTTTACAGTGTAACTACTATTTTGAGACAATCCAGGAGCAAAATACAGGCCACAGAGGTTTGTCTTACAAACAGTGGTTTATATACAAGTCACACACACACACACACACACACACACACACACACACAGCCATACATGTGGAGGGGACATACCAGGCAAACAACCAATCTTCTTCAACTCTACACAGAGAACTACAATGCAGATACACGAGGAGAGAGATGCCCTCTAATTGCCTCCTTTATATAGACAGCTTCTTAAAGGGCAATAACCCTGCTGACTCATCCTCAGTCTTAAAGGGCTGGTCAGCTTTAAATCATCATTACCCTGACATC
The DNA here is from genome assembly GCA_012654045.1 of Ptyas mucosa. NCBI lineage: Eukaryota > Metazoa > Chordata > Lepidosauria > Squamata > Colubridae > Ptyas > Ptyas mucosa. The sequence continues at coordinate 6,961,950 of WNWU01000062.1, read as the reverse complement.
AGGTTCCCAGATAAAGGAAGCTCTTTCGTCCCCCTGCTGTGGCTCCCTGTTGACTGAACCCACCACTGGCTGGCCCCGGCCCTCACCCTCCCCTCCCCGTCACTCCTCGCCTGACCTGAGAAGGTAAGGACGACAGCGGTGAATTAGCTGGAAGAACAAGAAATGAATGGTCTCCTGTGAAACACTTTAAAAAACAACCAATTAATTCACTGGAAAACTAAGCTGCTATCAGAAAATATGAAGACTTAATCCCACCAGGTCTTTCGATTTCTCAGTATGGACTCAGATGAGACACAGCCTAGTGGGAAAGCAAGTTTTTTACACAAACTCTCCCGGTTGTGATTGGTCGCTGATGTTTTATTTCTTTCCTCTTTTCTTCCACAGCATCCCACATCCCAGGAGTGGCGTTAGCGGAAGCACATCCCTCCCTCAAGCACACAGCTTTTGAGCAACTCCTTTCAATTCTGTAGTTGTATAACTAGAGAGGAAGACAAAGAGGAATGTTTATTTAGATCCCCTCAACACGTCTCACTCTGCCAGTAAATGAAACTCTGCCCATCTGGGGGCCTGTTTGGGGCACCTTGCCCAGGTCCAATCCTCGGCCTGCTTGCTTCTGAGTAAGCTACTTGAGTTCAAGGACGCACATCCAGTTTACCTTGCTACTTGATTATGATCTGCACAAACAAAGGGAAGTTGGCGTGTGTGGTTGTTAAGACAAGCTTTCCTTCAGAGTTGAAACAATAAATGAAAGCTGCGCCATATAAACCAGACCCACAGACTGGCGTGTGCAGTGCACATCTTCTATTTCAATATAAGACACATCTGATTTTAATAATATTCCAATTTTTTGTTTTATTGCCCAACTCTAATCAGAACTTCAGTTAATATTTATATTTTCACACAATGATCCAAAACCTCACAAAATGCAACACAAAAGCAGCTGTGAGAAATGCAAAGAACAATAATTTTTTAAGAAATAGGCAAAATACATGTTTATTGAAATTGACTTTGTACTGATTAAATACACTTGATTTACAACAATTCTCAATTACTAAATTAAATTTTATTTGTGCTCTTACATAAATATATCCTAGTTTCTTTTTACTCCAGATAAATTATATTTCCACTTATTTCTTTCCCTTTCCATTTGTTCTTAATAAATTTAAAACCCTATCAAGTAAACAAAATGATGGTAATTTGTGAAGCTGACCTCTTTCTTTCCAGCAGAGCTCACGGGCCCTCTGTCAACTTCCCTCTGACCACATGAAACACTCATTAAGGGAAAGACTGATTGGAACAGATTTTTTTTTTAAATAAAACAACTGTTTGGGTTTATGAATTCTTACTTAAAAGTAAGTTCCATCTGCATGTTATGAGATTACTTTTGGGTGCCTAAATCTTGGGGGGGGGGCCTGGGGGGGAGTGCAACTTTTGTCTGGTTAAGAGCTGGATTACTTTTGAAAGTTAGAATGTTTTGGGTGCTGGAAGGGTTCCTGGGCACTTGGCCTCCAAGCAACTCAATTTTTGAGGGTGGTGGTAGTGGAAACAAATAAAGTGAATTTCGTTGTATGGGTATACTGTGTATACACGTACAATGACAATAAAGTTGTTATTATTATTATAAAGAACTGCTGAAAGTTGCCCTTTTGTGATTTACATGAAATGGTAGGAGTTGGCTCCCATCACAATCCTGCTAAATTCTCAGCAACCTGAAGTTCAATGGCTAAAGAAGGCATACTTAATTCTGCACAAGAGGTATTTTTCTTGACCATTCTTATCAAAACATTTAAACCACTCCTACATTGCAGGATCCAACCTGAGTCGGTCACCAGGACCAGAGGTTTACTACTGGAGCCCATCCTCGGGAAGCTTCTCCCTCATCAGAATGTGTGACATTGCCTGGTGATAGAGAATTTCTGCAGCCGGGGGTGAGGCTGGCATCCCATGCGTTCTGCCGTCAAATCCAGAGGGCTTCATTGTTAATTGCTATTTTTAAAATGTATATAAGCATAACCAGCATAAGCCAGAGATGAATGCAGCAGTATTCAATGGCCTCGCTCTAGGAAAACAGGTCTCTTTCCCTAAGGCTTTCCCCTATACGGTAACAAGAGCAAGGGGGGAGGATTGTTTCCATGGCTATTAGCTCCGTTAAGCCTCAAGGGTGCAGCAGGGCTGACTCTGGAGCCGCAAGTGGTCTTGGGAAAACCCTAAGTCCCAGGAGGTGCAATACGTTATTCAGATGACAACCAGAAACACTGAAGTTGTGTCCACCCTCCCTGGTAGACAGACAAGAAACATGACTATATGAACTAATTATATTTTATTGTACTGTGAAGCCACTTTACCAAACTTCCAGTGCCATTTTTAAACAGCCCAAACAATTAGGGCGGCTCCTCCCTACATTTCTTCCTCTGGGGGCTCCTGGCCTGTTTCCTTAGGGAGCATCCCCTCCCTCGTCCCACTCCAGATGCCTTAATACGAGGGGAGGGGGGGAGAGAAGGGTAATGAAGGACCTGAGGGGAGTCTCACTCCCCACTCACTGGCCCACCTTCTGGAACAGCTGCAATTTCCAAATGGCTTTCGAGGGACACCCTATGAGGAAGGCAGGGGAAACAGAGTCCAGCCTTGAGTTTATGAAGTGTCCAACTCACTCTCCCCTCCCCCCTTCCCATCCCAGGCAGGGACACTATGGCCTTACCAGCCAAGCCAACCTCCATGCCATTGAAGGTTATGGGGCTAAGAGTATCAAGGCTGACTCAGCGGGACCCACCTCCCGACGGCCACCTTATCACTGCTCGGTGACAGCAATCCTGTCAGAAGAGCTCCATCTGCCAAAGGCTGGCCCACCCTTGGCCCCATTTGTTTCTCTGCTCCCAATCCTAAATACGCCCAACCTCAAACTTGTCAGAAAGGAGAAATACAGCAGTGGAGCATCAGCGTCCTGAGAAAATTAACTCCTTTAGTCCCCTTCAGTTCTGTCTTAATGAGCTAATTATACAATGTACACCAGAAACTGCAGTTTTAGCAAATAGAATAGGGACAGAAAACTATATCGGATTGAAAATTAAAAAGCTTTTTAAAAAACCCTGAAGTCTCACTCTGTGAGCTGCTTCCATCTTGAGGGATTGCTCAAGAACAAAAGTTTCCAAGATTCAAAAACATGGTAGCAAAATGAATCAACAAATAAACAGCCAACCAAACCGAGCACACTAAATACAGTGAGATATAAATTCCTCTTTTAGGCTGTGGTCAATTGAGGTCTAGACAAAGCCCTCTGCACATTCGCTGCTTTGTCTCCCGTCTGCTCCAAGTTTGAAAAGGTAATTGAACTCAGCCTGTAATTACAGGATTAGACACAGATGGCCTCTCTAGGTTTCACGGGAAGAAGCCCTGTTTGCATTCATTTTATGATTGCTGTAAGGTCAGACTTTTCAAAATATACTTTCATCTGTTAAACGGTTTCTTAAAATCCCCAGGGTAGATCTTCAATAACTGATGTTTTAAGCAATTTCAGCCTATCAGATCTCCCTTTGAATATAATAAGTTGCTCGTTTTCTACTATTACATACATGCATGTAGGTTAATTGCTACATTCCGCATATTTTCAAAATTGCCTTTTAAAAAAAATAGATGTTTTTATTAAATAGGCATAGGAATTAGACAAAAATGTCTTTTATTTCAGCATGAGCATCATCTAATAATTACTGCAACAATGCACAGTTGCTCAGCTAATTATAACAACAATTACCTCATGAACAGCAATCAGCAGATCAACCGAGTGTACCGCAGCAGAAACCCAGGGCCAGGACTGCCCTGATAGTTTGCTCTGAAGGACGCCTGCAGAAATTTCAACAAAAGTGACCCAGGGTGATGTTACAGCCAGTGAGAGAGAGAGAGAGAGAGAGAGAGAGAGAGAGAGAGAGAGAGAGAGAGAGAGAGATTGAGATTCAGAGCCACGATTAAACTTGAAAGGGGCAGGATTTCTCTGACGCTCTACTGGGAAGAGCTCTGTTGCTCAAGTTAAGAGGGCCAAATGCTGAACACAGCAGAGAATGTGTCCATGTAGCCTCCTTTGGCCACACTGCAAAGAGGGGAATGTGCTGAAGAATCGGCACCATCACTGCATGCGGGGGTGGGGGGTGGGGGGGGAGAATGGGGACGACAACTTTCATACAAAAATAATAATAATAATAATGTTTTTAAACATTATTTGTCTTTAGGTAACACAGAATTCATTCAAGTGAATCAACTTCTATTCTGAAGCAGCTCACATTAAAACCATGTGTCTCCCAAGAATTCAAATATCACTATCACAATTATTTTATGTTTAAACTGAAAAGTCTCCATAATTCAGAGGGATCAAATTATTATTTGTATATTCATCATATTTTTCCTCCAAATCAAAAATACTGAATTTCCATTCTAGAACTAATATATTAAATCTAGTTTCAAAGGGAAGTCACAAACGTCTTCTAAACTTACTATCATTTCTAGGCTAAAAGAAATATTATAACATTATCAACCACCCTTGTATCAAAATACAACAATGTGGATTCAAACCATCCACACTGAATGAACAAGAACATTCAACAGATGAATTTTACTTATCCTATATTAATATTTTAATTGGATAGATGATACACGTGGGAAAGGAAGTAAGTTTGAAATTAATGCCAAGCACATGCTGTTTGGTAAACGAATGATCTTCCTAGCACACGTTAATTCATCTGTGGCTCTTTACCCAGAGAGCCCACCCACCCACCCAATGGCGACCCACGGCTAGGTAAGGCAACTGATTCTATTGCCAGCCCATGGGTGATGGCAATTCCAGCCACCTGAGTCCAGGATCTCGGAGGTAGAAACCAGAGGCCAATTTGGTCTAGTGGTGAAGGTGCTGGATTAGAAACTGGGGGACCGTGAGTTCTAGTCCAGTCTTAAAATATGAAAACTGACTGGGTGACCTTGGGTCAGTCCCTCTCTTTCAGCCCAACCCACCTCAGAGGGTTGCTGTTGTGGGGAAAATAGAAGGAGGAAGCAATATTAGATACCGTCACTGCCTTGAGTTACTTGTGCAGTAATAAAGGCAGGATTAAAGTAATAAAGGCAGGATTAAAAAGACTAGATTAAAATTTATCTAGTCAATAGATAAATTTCTCTTTCTCACCTCTCAAGCTAATTCAGATAATCAGGCTAATACTTGCTGAGAATGAAAAAGAGCATACATATACACCTGGACGTGTGGGAGTTTGCTACCTGCTAAATGCCAAAATCGTAACAAGGCAATCCTTTCATTAAGTGGGGAGAAATGCACAAAGTAGCATGAGGACGTATGAATCTAAACCACAAGTCCCGTATTTAGCCAGAGATTTGGGAGGTGAGAAATGTGACAATCATGTTAGGCTCCAGCGAATGGTTTCAGGTCATTCCTTCATTCATCCATTGGCAGCCTTCAGTCTCAAAAGACTACGGTATCGTGCTCTGGAAAGAGGTCTTAAAACAGCATCTGGTGTGACTAAAAAGGCCAATTCGAGAGTGGTCATCCCATACACACTGAGGCCACTCCTTCATAGCAAGAGATATTGTTATGAAAGAACAATGGTTGATTCTCCATTTAATGGAAACATAAAATGATAATTAAAAGGTTACTTCGGAATCATGAATAATTATTGATAGGTGATTGTTTATATTTATCATTTCATCACCAACATCCCAAGAATCTTTAAACCGGTTCTGCAAACCCATGATTAGGGTTTCAGCTGTGTGTTTAACGTGGCAAATTTTTAAAAAGGCTACATGACCAGGGGTTTATTTTCAAGGTGCTTATTGGTTTGGCAGAAAAGGAGCCAGCCTGTTGACATTCTGCTTGTGTGAGTCCCCCAGCCTTAGACTCTTAGTAAAAGGTAAAGGTAAAGGTTCCCCTCGCACATATGTGCTAGTCGGTCCCAACTCTAGGGAACTGGACTCTTAGTAAAGACTAAAGACTCTTAGTAAAGAGGAGTAAATGTAAATAAGTTATGACACAACAAAGCTAAATCTACTAATTTTATTTATCAGTGGAGAAATAAGATGGTATTATCTAGACGCAGATAAGGAGAATAAATAAGATTTAATGGATAATTTGTAGATTTGAGTTCTTAACAAAAACTGAAAAGATGAAACAATTACAAAAGAAAAATGACTTCATTGCTAGTCATTTCATTTTACAAATACTGCCTCAACCTTCATCTCAAAAAATAATTTAGGGAAGTTTCAGTATCTACTTATAAACTAATGCAAAAAACCCCAAACATTCAGATAACATATAAGAGATTATATAACTCTGTGCATCCAACCGGAAAAAATGGATGGTCATCCCAGGAAAACTTGTACAACTGACTACTAATACTCCTCTCTTGCTGAAAAAAAAGAAACAACATAATGCTAAACTTCAATTCATTGAAGAAAACGGAATTATTTTGCTATAAGCAGCACCCAATAATCTTCCTTACCCCCTTCAACCACACAACAAGAATTTAATCTAAAGAATTTAACCTAAATAGCAAATGTCAGTTTTGTTTATTATAAACTAAATGATAGGCAGCATTTGTGTTCTACCTGCTAAAATTTGTTCTTAAACACAACTTTTTTAATACCTCCCTATCAAGACATGGGCAAAAAAGGAGGAAAGGGCTGTCCAAAGTCAAAGGGAATTTAATATTAATAAAAAATCATGTATCTTTTTTTTTCAGATCTCAGCTAACAAAGTTTTGAAACAGGATTATTTCAAGAATATGCACATCTGTTTAATATTACAAGCCAACTGTCAACATCCTAACTGAAGTTCTAATTTAATATTTTTTTCTTTCTTGATGTTTTACCTTTAATCAATGCCTTGTGAGAGTATCAGCTTTCTATATGAAACTGTTAAATATAATGAAATGTTATTGCAGCATGTTTATAAAATCATAGTTCGAGAACTTTGTATTTTTCTAAAGCCTGACCACAACTTAATTATCTGCAGGACATTCCAGCTTGCAAATGTAAGCCCCAGTTCTTCATCTATACTAGCTACATCTACTGCAAGAACACTGAGCTTTTGCACATGCCACAACATGGGGTTTTCTTTCCAAAAGGCAGCATTCGGGCTTTTAAGCATGACCGTTCATTTAGTTAAACATTCATTTTGGTGCTAATGATTAGGTTGTCTTCATGCTTCCCTTTCTCGTTACTTTCATCCCCTCACAGGTTTGCTTGAGCTGCAAAACCAAGGGCGCAATGCGGGAATAAGTGCAGAAACTCATTTGAACGAGGCAAGATGTATTTAATTGAAGAACAAAAACTGCAACAAGTGCACATAGGAAAGGCTGTGGTTCAGCACTTCATCACCAATTTCTTTTCAAACAACTTTGAAAAGACAACAACATTAAGAGACAACAATACAGAAATTTCAAACTCATTTAATATGTACAAACTGCACAGTAAGATGACATTTTTAATTACTTTACTTACTTTAATTAGCCCTGAAAACTAAAGTAACACAAAGGGGCCTCATTTGATCTACTGTATCAAACTGGGAAACATGCTATCTTATATCCAACACAGGTTACCAGCCATGCTACCAAACAACAAATCTGGGGACAAATTTTGCCTCTGATATGGCCCTGATGACAGGGCCAAAATATAAGAAAGCCCTCCCCATCCAGTAATAAAATCCTAATACATTTATCAAGTTCCTGACTCTCATGTTTAAAAAGAGTCAGTTTTAATCCTAACTTTCATTTTATTTCTACAAAATCTCCCCAGGATCCAGAAGTTTGACAGCCATCTCTTATCTAAAATTCCTTTGTACTATTTTATTTTCCTTACAAAAACAAATTTGATATTTACACTAAAATAACACATTCAGAAATTTATAACAAAAACACTAAGCTGCATTTATTATATTTAGTTGAATAACTGAGTTTGAATGCCATGCTGGATTGGACTGTGTTGAGAAAGTATTTTCCCCCCATGGAATTTTCTATAATTTAATTCAGGATAAACAAATATCATTATATCTTTAAGGTCTATTTCCAAATATGAATTGACAGTTCTCGTCTCATTGTTTTTAAACAGCCAAGTTAAGTGAAACTTAAATAATGAAACAGTATTAAACACTGTATGGTGGCTATCATATTTGGAATTAGATTTGAAAATTTTGCTCAGCAAAGTTATCTGAGATATTTCCTTTTATTTTTATTTGCCTTCCTTCCTTCCACAGATATTTTCCTTCCTTCCACAGCTTACTGCTTTTCCTCCTTCACAAAACATAGACATGTGCCACGATAAAGGGAGCATGGAAGGTGTTCAAGAGGGACAAAGAATGAAGTTTGCCTAGAATAGAATTTCAAAATTTAAATAAAGGCAATACTCGGAAGAAACAGTTAACAAGATGATAACATTGTGAGGACTTCTGGTACTGGTGAATGGTAAGAAATGAGATCCAACAAAGACATTCTTCTACAAAAGAACACATTTTCTGTTTATGAACAATTACCACCACCACCACCCCCCAAAAAAACCTGAACTGCTTCTGAACCGTTCTGTGGAACATACAAGCACAAGCTTCCTAGAAGGACCTATTCAAATAGTCTCATTTACGGAGTTCTTCTGAACAGATTTTCATCTTTGTGATATCGGTTCACAATGAAAACATGTCCCTCTTGCAAATTAGAAGGTCATGAATCTACTCACGTGCATTAGCAGATAAGAGAACTGCAAAAGACAGCATCCGTCTCTCTCGGCTCCAAAGGCCAGGCCAAGCTCAGGGTCTGCTCTCTGTGGTTTGCCCACTTGCAAGCTCCAGAGAAGAGCTGGCAGCACGACAATTTTCCAGCACACAAGCCAGGCTGGGATGGTTCACCCGAAGGATCATACGCCAATGAATGTCCCAGAGACGTTAAAGATGAACACACACCTAAAAATGAGTCTTGCCTGGGAGATTCACAAACAAGGTCTTGTTTTTTACAGTACTTACAGGACCTATTACAGAGAGGGGGAAACCACTGGTCTGTACAGTCCTGTGGAAAAAAATATTCACCCTCTGATTTTTTTGCGTATCTTTTACACTGAATGTTACCAGAACCTCTTGAGGTCCTGCTGATACATAACTAGAATCTGAGTCAGCAAGAGCCCCCAAAGTTCGGTGCTTATTTCATTTATTCCTAGACAAAGTCATCCAGCCTGCCGTGTGCCCATAGGGCCAAGTAATCAAACCTTCCCCATCGCTTACTTTAAAGGGAAGATGCGTGAGGGCTTCATTAAGCAATAAGGGCTGATGTGGGCCAGTCCTGTCCCGAGCTGACTCCTCTTATCATAATGCAGGGGTTGCCACATGGGTCCAAGAGGCATGTTTGAAGACCTTCATTAAAAAGTTCCTGATGTCGATCAGTCTGGAAAACACTACAGACTGATTTCTGAGGCTTCAATCCACAGTCTTGAAATGGAAAAGAATCTCAAGGGTGCTCATCCTGTCAAAATCACTCCAAAACTGAACTCTAAAATTGCTCTAGATGACATGAAGAATCTCAAAACAGCACCCTATAAGCCTCTCTTGGCTTTGCTGTCATGGGGTTCGTGATTCCATCACTGGAAAGGCACTGACTAAAAATGGGGCTCCTGAGAGGGTAGTAAAGCAAAAGGGCCCCAGTGCTTCCTTCCAGTGTTCCAGGAAGCCCTTCAAACACCAAGAGAAATGCGACGGACACAGGTAAGATAGCAAGGAAACTTCCTGGGTTACAAAGCCGCTAACGTCCAGTGGAAACAAAACCATGAATTCCACAACAGTTTTTATGCCACCCCACGCACAAAGGTGGAGCACTGTGATTCCAGGATGCTCTGCTGACTCAAGGCCTGGACTGTTTACTGTCCCTGAGGAGGCATGAGCTCCATCTCGGAGCATCGGGCCATCTATCCTTCAGCTGAAGCACAAGAGAACTCTACAGCAAGACAATGATCTCTTACAAAAGAGAAGAGAAGCCTACAAGAGAACGATAAAGAATCAAACCAGCATTATGGAAAAGCCAAAACACGATCCAGATAGGAAAGCCATGTAATAAAAACCCCAAGTGTTATCAAAGAAGTCTGCAATGAAGCAACGGGCCAAAACGCCTACATAGCAAAGTTAAACTTTAACGCTAATTACAGGGCTGCAACTATTACTGATATGTTGCTGCATCAGTTACTGAATCTTAATTTTTTTTTTTACACTGGAACATAACATGTGGGAAGACTTTTGTTCATGATTTACCTTAAACAAGCACCAAAAATTGGAGCTACTTATTGACTCACGCTCAACTCCCCTTTAAAGTTTAAAAGGGTCCATGAGCTTTGATACTACTCAATGGCAAAGATTTACAAAACTTCAATATATTGCAAAGAAGTGAATTATTTTCACAGAAATATAAAATACAGATAATCAGACACACATTACAAAAATTGTCTCCCAAAATGTATACATCAGAATCACATTACATGAACAGTAGAGTGAGTCGATTGTGAAATGGGTGACTATGTAAATACAATTTATAAATAATAAACAAACAATAGACACACTTTAGTCTTTTTTCAATAAATTACTGATTGTGTTTTTGTGATCCACCATTTAATTGCTGCTGTTCTTGTTTGCTGCATTATTTAGTCTACTTTTAACTATGATTTTGTACTGGCATATTTGATTACGGTCATATCTTTTGGTTATTCTTATTGTATTTTTAAATTACGCATGGCATCCTCAAAGAATAAATTATAAAAATAACTAATCCTTGGTAATTCTGGATTCAACAATTTTTCCACAATACCAAAGTATAACCTTGTTTGTCTCTGGCCAGAGAGGTCCATTGCAATCAATCCATACAGATAAATGTTCTCTTCATAATAAGGGCTCAGACATGCTGATTTCAGCCTCCTAAAAATATAAAATAATAAACAACCAGATAAAAACAAATCAGGCTGCTAAAACCTCCTGTTAAAAAGTGAAAAAGGAAGGACCAAGCAGATAGTCCTATTTTTTCCCCATGGCAACTACTATTCTGGGTGGCTTTGGGTCTCCCTGCTCCTGGGCCAGGCATGCAGGAGGGTCACCCGTTGAATCATGCCAACCTGCTGTGACAGTCAGTGGCCTTATCTTTGAGGCCAGGGCTGCCCAGGCAAGACCCATCAATGGAGCGTTTTCACAGCCCTCTGAGGAAAAAACTGACTTGCTGAATGTATCTGGTAAACAGCTGCAAAACATCCAGAAAAAGAGCCAGCTTTTTTAAAATGTGTAAAGTAAGAATGGTTGCTTCAAATCGCTGAACAGAATTCATGTGGTATATGCCTTATATTTCCTTATACGCAAAACAAACAAATTACAAAAACCAATTTCTGTCTACACTGTATGGACTGTACAATTACTGTTCCCATACGAATGTAACAAACCGGTCATAACAATAATAATTACAGCCAAACTATTTCAGACACCAAAACTGAATAACATATCTAAACAGTGTTTCTGAATTGCCCCAATTTAATTTGCTGCTTAAATCTGATTGTTTCTTAATTCTTAAATAATCTGAATAAGTTTATTGCAGAATCCAATAACTTTGTTATTGTAATTTTATTGCTTTAGGGCCATTTTTCTATAGAAAGAATAATTTTAGCACATTTCCTTGTTTACACTAGATTTTCAAAATATTCTCCATGAATAACATATATGATATAACAATTACGGTATTACAACAAATAACAGATACATGTAAAAATATGCATGATAAAGCAATTCCATTGTATTGTTTAACTTACATTGTTATATCAGAATAAATAGGAGTTCAGCCATGAACAATTGGAGGAAAGCCTGAACTAAAACTTTTTCCAGGAATCCAGCAGAGCCACACAGGAATATGAACATCATCAAAGACCAAAGGAGATTAAAATTAAAACAGAGATGCTACAGTACGCACCCACTCATAAGGCACTTAAAATGGATTTTGCAAACTGAAAACAAGCATACAGGTAGTCCTTGACTTACGACCACAATTGAGCCCAAAATTTCTGTTAAATGAGACATTTTACAACCTTTCTTGTCACAGTTGTTAAGTGGATCACTGCAGTTAATTTAGTAACAGGATCGTTAAGTAAATCTGGCTTCCCAATTGACTATGCTGGTTAAAAAGTTACAAAAGGTGATCACATGACCTCGGAACACTGCAATAGTCATCGTCCGCCTCTGAATTTCGATCACGTGACCGTGGGGCTGCTGCAATTGTCGTAAGTAGTTAAGGACTACCTGTATTGTAATTTTGCAAATAAAATTCAATTCTGCCTTCATCTGGACACAAAACTGGCCCTGGAAAGGCAGAAACCCAGGAAATAAAGTTGTTATAATTTTTAGCACAGCAAAACATCAGCTGCAATCTGCTCTTATTATAAAGCTATTATATTTTGTGTTAAATCTCTATTGACAATTCCCACTTTTCAGAATGGCATATTCTAATATTTATCAAAAGTATTTTCACCTTGCAAATATCAGTAATGAGTAAGATTTTTAATCAAGTACTCCAAGTGTGTAAACACGAAAAAGGGGGTGAAGGTTGGAGAAAAAAAGAAAAGCAGGTGCGTCCTTATCACAAGTTTTGACAGGCGGATGGAAGAGCTGCCCTTCAGAGGATGGCAAAACGAATGCAGGGAAGTGCAGGGAACAGCACTGAAAAAAGTGAAGCAAGAGAGCTGGTCCTGGCCTGCACATCACCTGCAGCCATTGGAGGCAAAGGAGGCAGTGCGGTATTTCATTGGGACTGAGTATTTGGAAGAGGCAGTCCAGGAGTTGGGAAGGAAGATACTTGAGGGTTATCATGGTTTTTAAGGAAGCCAACATGCACACACTAACCATGGAAGCAACTGTGATTTTAGTGTATGCATATTTACTGGGGAGAACACAGGACCCAGGATTATATTTCTGCAAACTGTATCTGCTTTTCCCTTAATAGGAACAAGGAAAGTACCTCAATTCACAGGAAAAGTTGGAAGGATTAGAGTTCAAAACAGAGCTTCAGAATGTGTCTGGGTTGCTTCTGTCTTTGTGGCCACCCTGAGCTTATCTGAACTGGAAACAGAACCAGTTTCAGCGACCAGTTGTTGTTGTTGTTGTGAGGAAAATAGCAGGAGGATTTGGTATTGATGCCTTGAGTTATTATTTTTATAATAAATAAAACAAATCTAAAATTATCAGAACAGGAAATTGAATGTTTAGAATTTGAAAAATCTTTAAAATGAACAATTCTGCAGATCACTTCTCTCCAATACAAACGACAGAAGGCAAAGCTTTTATACCTAGATTGACCGGTGTCTGGTCCTGGCACTCAATTCGAGCCACCAGCAGAGAAAAAGAGGCTGCTGGGCCGGGCGGGAACCCAAAGGCAGGCGCCCCCCACCCCTCCCTCCCTCTCTCTCCCTCTCTCTCCCTCTCTCTCTCTTTTGGAAAGCCCTGCCGGGGGCGAGGCCCATGCCGTCCCGCCCGGCGCTCTGCAAGGCTGGCGGCGAGGCTCCTTCTGGCCTGCCTGCCTTCCTTCCTTCCTTCCTTCCTCCGCAAAGGAAGTTTCCTCTTCCCGGGAAGGGGAGCCGATTCCGAAGCCCAGAGCCTTCCTCCTTCGGGGCCGCGTCCCAAGGCTTCCCCACTTCCTCGCCGCCCCAAACCCACCGCCGGAGCCTCCAGGGCTGGGCCGGGGGGGGGGGGTCTCCTCCTCCTCCTCCTCCCCCCCCGCAGCCCTCCCCCTCCCTCCCTCCCTCCCTCCCTCTGCCTGGAGTCGAACCCAGCGGCTCCTTCCTTCCTCGGAGAGCCCCGCTGGCGAGGGGGGGGGGGTCTCCCTCCGACTGCCCACGCGGGCGAGGCGGGCACCCAGGCCCGCCGCCTCCCCCTTTCCTCGCGAGGCCCGGCTCCCCTCCCCTCAGCCCCCCCCCCCACCTCCCCCGGGGTCTAGGCCGGGCGGGAAGCGGCCTAAGCGAGGAGGCCCTTCGCCACTCACCACTTCGCGGGCGCGGGCGGAGAAGCCTCCCCTTCCCCGGGGGGCGCGCCTGGGCCACAGGGCGGCGGGATCGGCTCCTCCGGGCGGGACGCCCAGCGCCTTGTTGCGCGTCTTCACCGTCTTGACGGAGGCCTTGAAGAGCGCCGTGATGTCCGCCGCCGCCGCCGCCATGACGGGAGGGGAGGAGGGGCTGGGCCCGCAGGGGGAGGGGAGGGGAGGGGAGGGGAGGGGAGGGTCCGGCAACAGGGCGGCCGGAGATCGCGGGTGGGGGTGGGGGGAGCGTCTGGAGCAGGCAGAGGAACACCCCCCACCCCCCCCGTCCCCTCTCTGTCCGGGCCGCCGGAGCTTTTTCCACGCCTCGTTTGGAGAAGGGAGACGGAGGAGGATTTGTTTCAATGATTTCTAAGGAGGTTGCAAGTTGTCCTCTACTTACAGCAGACTTATGACCGTTTATCACACCTTTATGGCATCCCGGTGATCGTGTGAACAAAATTTGGGTGCTTGGCAACCGTGTCCCCCTGTCAGGTGATCCCCTATTGTGGCCTTCTGACAAGCAAAGTCAATGGGGAAGCCAGATTCATTTAACAACTAAGTTAACAACTGCAGTGATTCACATAACAGCTGTGGCGAGAAAGGTTTAAAATCGGGCAAAACTCTCCTAACAAATATCTCGCTTAGCAGAGAAATGTTGGGCTCGATTGTGGTCGTAAATCAAGGACTAACCTGTATAATTTATTTATTTTTATTTTATTTATTTATTGCTTCGATTTATATGCCGCCCTTCTCCGGAGACTCAGGGTGGTTTACAATGCGTTAAGCAATAGCCTTCATACTTTTGTATATACCTGCTTAGTAGGGCTTTCGGCCCATCCTTCCTAAGCGGTGTTCTTTTTTATACAAAGTCAGCTTATTGCCCCCACAAACCCGGTCCTCATTTTACCTACCTCGAAAGCATGGAAGGCTGAGTCAACCTTGAGCCTGGTGAGATTTGAACTCGCAGTAATTGCAGGCAGCTGGCAGCTAAGTGCTACTTAACAGCACTTTAGTCCGCTGCACCACCAAGGCACAAAGAATTACATATTTTTATATGTAATATATAAATATATATATTTAATCCCAGGGATTAAATATATAATATATAAATCCCAGAGAATTACACTTTACTGCTTTAGTGATGATCCCATGTTTAGACATACCAGTTGTAGCAATTTCTTACTAGAACAAAAAGTTATTTTTCCCTGATTTTGTAATAAGATTGCATTTTATTTATTCCATACTTTTCTGCCATGGGAAGAAGAGTAGCTCACAGTGGTGAGTTAAATTTAATGCTAAGTTTTATTTTAGAGACAGATAGCTTACTGTGCTCCCTCGAAATCAAGGTTTATCAGCAAAAGAAACAGTCCTGTTAGGATTTTTTTTTCTTACCGGTAGTAATATCAGATGCAGCCATTGGCCTGTGTTCAAAATAAGCCAAGTTAACTTTGTAGAAGTGAATACAAATTATTTTCAGGAAAGCTGGCAAACATCTTGCTTATCAAATCCCTGAAATTTGTGCAGAGCATGCAAGAAACAAGAGCCCTGTGACTGTTGGGAAGCATTGGGCTCATAATCCAGAGCCTTCTTGAAAGGGATGAGAGCAGCCCAGGAGGTCTGGCTCCTTCCGATCAGTTTTGCATACTGTATTTACATCCATTTTTGCATCAAACAAGCTTCCTATACAATCCCCTGCTTTTCTATATCTTTATTTGTGTCTTGGAAGAAGATGTGGAGAAACTACCTTTTGAATTTGCAGGTTTAAGGACACAAAATTGGAATGGAGAGCTGCTACTTTAGAAGAGGAAAATATATATCAAACTACATGGATAGATAAGGTGGGAGAAACAGGCTGAAAGTAAGGGTGTGTTAAGCAAGCACAGAATTCTTCACTTAGGAACGAAATGTATATGTACATGGTGCACAATTATTAGGCAAGTGAGTATTTTGACCATATCATTTGTATGCATCTTTTCCACCTCCAAATTTTATAAACCTGAATGCCTCCTGGATATAAGCATATCAGGTGATGCGTATTTGTGTAATGAGGGAGGATGTGGCCTAAGGACTTCAACAACCTATATCAAGATGTCCCTAATTATTAGGCAGCTTCTTTTCCTCAGGCAAAATGGGTCAAAAAAGAGATTTAACTGACTCTGAAAAGTCAGACATTGTAAAAAGTCTTTCAGAGGGATGCAGCGCTCTTGAAATTGCTAAGATATTGGGGCATGATCACAGAACCATCAAACATTTTGTTGCAAATAGTCAGCAGGGCACAAGAAACGTGTTGAGAAAAAAAGATGCACCTTAACTGCCAAAGATTTGAGAAGAATCAAATGTAAAGCTACCAGGAACCCATTATCCTCCAGTGCTGTCATATTCCAGAACTGCAACCAACCTGGAGTGCCCAGAAATACAAGGTGTTCAGAGACATGGCCAAGGTAAGGAAGGCTGAAACCCGACCACCACTGAAGAAGACACTTAAGTTGAAACGGAAAGACTGGGCCAAAAAATACCTGAAGACAAATTTTTCAAATGTTTTATGGACTGATGAGAGTGACTCTTGATGGACCAGATGGAGGGCATGTATCTGTAATGGGCACAGAGCTCCACTTTGACTCCATGAATAGAAGGCTTATGAATGTTATTGAAAATAAAGGTGGCTACATTGGTCTATTATTATTATTATTATTATTATTATTATTATTATTATTTTAAATATCAAAAATGTATATGTGTACATTTTGAGTTGTTTGGTTATTCTCACTTTAACAGATGCAAATAGTGAGATGGGCAAATTTTCATTTAGTTGCATAATAATTCTGCACACTAATAGTTGCCCAATAATTGTATACAGATAGATATTCTCCTAAGAAAGCTAAAACCTCAGTTTTACTTTCTTAAATATTCAGGTTTGAGGTTTATTAACATTTTGGATTGACCAAGAGCACTATAGTTGTTCTCCAAAATTGTGCTGGAGCACAAGGTCAGCTCATTGTCCCTATGTTAGATTCAGCAGGTGGAACCATTGCATGCCCTGCTAAACATACATCAAGTATTATGTTTATAAATCAGTAATAGATGTTATGCAAGGAAAACAGTCAGTTAAGAAATATAAATAAATAAATAAATATGCCAGGATACAGAACATCTTATGGTTTCGATTTTTGCTGTAGATTTTTCTCAAATTTCATGTATTCATGAATCAATCACTCCAGAGTTCTGCATTTAGAGTCTGAGATCACCAAACTTTGGTTACCTGTCTATCGATCAATTGGATCATCCATCATTTGTGTCTTTCTCTCTCCATACACACGCATTCTATTCACTTAAATATTTATATCTCCAATTAGCATAGAACAGAACAGAATTCTTTATTGGCCAAGCCTGATTGGACACATGGAAATCTTAGGATCATTAGACGTATCTGTAGTCACTTGTAAGAGGAGGAAAGGTTGCCTCCTCCCTCAAGAAGTTTATTCCTGTTGGTACACACAGACACACACCCTGCCACCCCTGTTTTTCCAGGGCTTTCTGAAAGGAATGTCGCCTCTGCCTGTCTCCCCCTCCATGATTGGTTTCCGAAGAGGGTCTCTCTTACCTGCAAAGTGGGAACCCCAGCCAGGAATTTCTCCTTCTGGGGCAGGATTGGGTGCTCTCTTGAGCACTGGCCCTCTGCAAATAAAAGATGAAAGTCCAAGACTCTTTTGCAAGTTTAAATGGGAGGCTGGATGTCCTCCCATTTCCTTGAATTAAAGTTTGGGTGGGTGGGGTGAGGAATCCGTGTGTTTGTGAGGCCACTAGAGGGAGCTGAAAGAAAAAAATACCTTCGCCTAAAGAGTCTCAGTATTGTAATCTCCATCCCCAAAACTTAAGCGTTTGTCCTCTTGATATGGCAATGCGAAGATGGCCAAGGGCACCTCCAAGGACCGCCAGGGAGTTCTGACTCTGAATTCTTACCACTGGAACAGTTGCTGGTATCCATACTGGATGTTGTTGTACAGGAGACACGAGTTGCCTGCCACTGATCTCCTCCTGCCTTCCCAGCAAGGAGGCAAGATCATCCCCATTTGCTCCAGGGCCCTGGGTCCCTCTCTCTGGGGCCATGAAACTCCCAGGACAAGGCTGTCTCTTAGGCATCTGTTTCGCCTTCCCAAACCACGGGTTGCTATTTCCATGGTAGCTCTTTGCCGTTGAAGATGTCTCCTAACCGCCTGGGGGTCCAAACAAAAGAGCAGCTTGAGCTGCTTGGCCTGCACGGCCCTTGTGTAAAAGCGGTGAGGAAAGAAGCCCTGTGCTTGCACGGTTTGACTTTGCGGGGCAGGCCCTTGGCTTCGGGTAGGCCCAGAGCTCTGCAGAGGGAGGGGGCTCAGGCTCACCATTTCTTAGGAGGAGGAAGGGGGTATGCACAACAGAGACAGCAAGGGATGCCTTTTTTCATTTAATTTGATGTTTATTTGAATTCTTTTGTTATTGGTCATTTGGCTTACCCTCTGAAGTATGATACCATCAAAAACATTGGAAGAAGAGGAGGAGGATTTTGGCAAATTGTGGCTCTAGAGCCCCTAGGAAAATAACAATCATCCTTGGTGGATATAATGAGGAGGTGTCTTATTACATAATTGAGGAGACAGTCTTGGTTATAGGCATGTTGGTTCACTTTTCACACTAAATTAATCATAATAAGCATCTGCTTTGAATAAAGAGAGTTTTATGATAATTCAACCATGACCTCTCTGGAAGCCCAAACAGTTTTGCCTCACTTTCTCAGTCTGGATTACTCTTTTGAAATGTTCCTTCTTTGCTTTAGGATAATCACCGTGTTAACATGAACTGATTAATCCCATCATTGATATTATGACTGAAGTGGACATTTTCCAGCAAATTTCTGGCGATGACACCATCAGTTTCATCACCCGCATCTGAAGAAACTCAGTGGTGCTTACAGCATCATTAGCTTCATGTCTGCACAGAAAACCTAAGCAATAATGTCCGCCCTTCCCTCTCCTAAATGTGAGTTGTTGTGCCCTGCTCTGGGAGACAAGAGTAAGGAAATCTAATTGCCATTGTGGGTCCTGATTAATGCTGGAAATGGGATCTGCTAGAAACGTACCCTGTGTGAGTTCCAAATTAGGACTTCAGGAGCCCGTTTTCCAAACCCAGACCTCTATCACTAGAGCAAAGCAGAAGGGGTGGGTGGTTGGGAGGTGTGGCTATTGCATTGCCCATATCTCTGGGCGGTCTGGGCCTGGGAAGGCTCACTCCGATGGCCTTCTAGATGGGTTCTGCAACAGCAGGTTGGATTTTGTTCCCTTGCCCTTGGTGGGACCTTGCAGCCTTACTTCTAATGGTGGGCCAGGTCTCCTTCAGCATCAGGTACAACTTTGCTTCAGCTTCCATTGCTGGCTTTGTTGTTAGGACCAGCCAGATGGCACAAGAAATCGTGCCAGCTTTCACCTTATTTAGGAGCCAAAGTGTTACAAAAACAGGTGCTGGAGAAAAAGCAGAGAACTCTAACCACTAGGACAGCCATGAGATTTGCACTTCAAAGAGAATTCCAAGATGGAGACATCGTTTGTGTTGGGTGTCAGACTATACCAAATTTTCAGGGACAAAGCCAATGCCTCTTTGTTTATTATTTGTTAAATAATAGGTTTCTATGGCTGCCCAACTCACCCACTATGAAGATAATCTGATTTTCCTCAAGAAAAAAAGATGGTTTGATTAAGGTTACCATGAATGTTTCTTTATTCCTGCTCTTTGCCAAGTTCAGCTGCCCATTTGAGGCTACAGTCTCTCTCTCCGCTTTCTGGCTCAGGTCTTCTAGGCCGACTTTGGGGGTTTCTTGTTTCTTATCCATCCATCGCTGAGCCAGAGGAGGAGATGTTTACTTGGTGGTGGTGGGGGTGATCTTAGGTATTGTGCCATTAGTGAATTTTGAGGTTGCCCTCCAGCCAGCAGGGCCAAGATGCTTCTTTTACCATCTGGAGGTAACAGTTTCCAGAAGGTAAAAGAACTCCTAAACTAGGTACAAAAGGAAATTAATGTTGATTTTGTTCTTACGTTATAGCTTCCAAGCCATTAACAGTCTCCCCACCTTCCTCCCTTCAGTCATAAACCCAACAAAGATTCAATCAATCTGCCAGGAGACACACACACACACCCCCAAGCCCCCTTCTCCAGCCCACCACTTATTAGCAAACGGGCACGGTCTTTCTTGGGGGGGGGGGGGCAGAGGTTCATTTCCACTACTGCCCCAGCGACCTTTTTACTGCCTCTCCTTGGAGAGAGGGGTTCCCTCCTTTCTCCAGCAGCATTTCGGGATCCTTCCCAACCCTTCCGCCCACCACCTTCTACGCGAAAAAGAAGCGAGCGCACCGCCTGGGCCGGTTCAGCCTCCCGCTCGGCTGGGAAGGGCCTCGGTCCCAGCGCATGGATGGTCTGCCGCGTCCTGCGGCGGGCGGAGGAGAAGGGCCGGCGGCCTCGGGAGGCGCCGCCGAGCCTGACTCTGCCCTCTGGGCCAGCTCGTCGGCCTGATTAGCACTTCAAAGCCGGGCTTCTCCCCCTCCCATCGCAGAGGCAATGGGGGGGGGGGGGCGCTGGGCGTGTCCGACGGAGGTGACAGGACGCGAGGCGTCTTCATTGATCCCTTTGTGGGCAGCGACAGTGATGGAGGCGAAGGGACGGCCGCCTACCTGCCCCCGGGATTGGCCGGGGCTGAAAGGAAGAAGGGGGTATAATTAACGGAGAGTTAATATCGGCCCTGTTGGGCGTCCGAGGAGCACAATAGGGGAGGCTGCCCAAAAGGAACAAAGTGATGGAGACTTCTTTGACGACTTAAACGGAAGAGGCAGCTGTGTAATTAGCTGACAGTTGGAAAAGAGCCGGCTAAAGAAGTCGGGGATGGGGGGCTTTAAGAAGAGCAAAGGAATTCCTGGAAGGGAACACTGGGGAGGCACCAACAGTAACCCCGAAAGGCATGGAGGGGGGGGGGGGGTGTTTATCTAGGAAAAGGAACCTTTCCAGAGCACAGTTGTTATCATCTGCTTTAGGTCTTGCCGGTTCCTTTATCACTGGCTTCACCTAAATTAGCCACTGAATCACCCCTGGTGATTCAGCAGCAGCAGGCGCAGAGGGGTTGGGAGACCCCCGGGTACCCCACATTAAGGAAGCCCTAAGGGTACAGGGCAGGGACCCTGAGCTGGGTCACTCAACCCAGCTGCAGATCTGCCAAAATCAGGGGACCTCACTCGCCTTCTTTGGGATTCTGGTATTTTCTCCTGACCTGTCCCCAAATAAACCTCTTTCTAGAAATCAACGGTATGCTTTTAAAGAGGGATTTCTCTTTTTAGGGTGTTTTTCTTGTGATATCTCTTGAAGTCTGCATTTCTGCCCAAGAAAAGACGAAGGGTCTTAAGCTGAAGAGGCTGAATGGATTGAATCCACTTCATGGAATTGGGACTGATGGGATAAGCCGCACTGAAAAAGATTAGAGCAAAATCATTGTCCCTCCTTCCAACAGCTCAAATTCATACCCAAATATTTGCTATGCACAATAATATTTCAAATGCAAATAAAAACAAAATTAACTCGCCAATAATTTAAAAGCAGTTAAAGACTGCAAACTAAACAGTGAAAGGCTACATACTAATAAAATCAGTAAATGTGTATCACCCATTAAAAATACTTTAAAAAACATAAGGACATTAACAATTTATGAAAAAGTTGGAAATGTTTTCATTCACCTATCTAATATTTAAAGATATCCAAACACAAATGTCTCAAAATATAGCCAAACAGATTCATATTTCTTCTTTCCTTTCCTTTGCCTCCACATCAAGTATCTGTTCTGAATCTATTTAAGGACTTGAGAACCAAAATCTTAAACTTTGCTCAGAGATGCTCTAGAAAACTGGAATGTGTGAATTAGGATGATTTTGGTTTTTTCCAACTGTACATTCTGGCTGTGAAAGTTTGACCACCTGAATGTCTGAACAAAGGGAAAGTGACACCTGCCAACCATGTTACTGAAGAAAACGCTTGGGAAGAGCTTGGACCACAAAAAGAATAAATAATTCATTTGTCAATGAAGTGAAACCAGACTGCTGTTACAAATATTAATATGTACTGAAGTTTACATGTTTTGCACACATAATGAGAAGGCGAAGATTCCCAGGGAAGTTTCTGATGCTTAGAAAATCTAAGGGCAGATAAAAGAAGGCCAGGCTGATGAACTACTATGACTGGGGGTACAAGCAAACATTTCGAGGAACTATGAGTTGGTATTTGATAGCCCTTCTGACTGATGTCAGGCAGGCCATGAAGAACACGGTTTGTGGTTATGACTGAATCACAACTGCAAAACCATTTCTCAACTGTAAACATTCAGATGACCACTGGATGGCAGCAATCAACTAGCCCTTTCTATATCTTGTTACTGCCATCTAAAGGATAGCTGCATTTTTGCAATCCAAATAGGGCAGTGCTATTTTAATTCCAGCTCTAATATAAGAAAATTAGCGCTGCACTGTTGTTACAGGATGCCCGATATTTATACTTGCCAGCATTCTCACAATTGTATTTTATAATTTTGGGGTCTGTTGTAAGGGCTGCCCATAAAAAATACATTGCTAACACCTGCCTGAAAGATTAGCCTGGTAAGGGTCCTCTGGAGTCAAGTACCTTATTCTGAAATCCCCCAAAGTGACATCCCAGCCAACCTCTGCGCATGGAGGACTAAGTTGGATCAAGGAGTTGTTGTTATTTGGAATCAAAAAAATATTTTCATAAGCAGGAAATATTGATTCTCTACCAGCATGAAGGTAAGACAATTCTTGCCCTTAATACTGGTTTCTGGGAGAAGAAAGGAAAAGAGGCTGGGGAACTTCCCAGGGGCTTCTGATTGACCATTGCAGTGGGCTGCGGAAAAGAAGACCTGCTTCATCCTCAGGGCTCCCTTTAGGTCAGGGGTCAGCAACCTGCAGCTCTGGAGCCACATGTGGCTCTTTCATCCCTCTGCTGCAGCTCCCTGTTGCTGGTCTGCTCCACAATTGATAGGGCTTTCAGTTAGGACAGGTAGATGAAAAAGGATGCCATGCTAGGAGGAGACTCTATGGTGGGGGAACCGACTTCCAGTCAGCAGAGGAAAAAGGATGCCGTGCTAGGAGGAGACTCTATGGTGGGGAAACCGGACTTCTGGTTGGCTCCAGAATTGAACCGGGGCTTCCGGTTAGGACCTTTGTGGCTCTTTGAGTGTTTAAGGTTGCTGACCCCTGCTTTAGGTCCTTCAGATGCATAAGCAGAGCAAGGGAAGGGAGAAGGTGCCAGAAAAGCAGGGATTTATGCTGAGGGTCAGGCCTGCTTTGTTGACAGGAGCAAAGACTCTCAAAATAGCTCCTCCTGCTGCCTTGCCTTGAGTGGGAGAGAGGGCACCCCAGGCATTTACAGGGTGGCTTGGGAAAAGCCAGCCATTGTTGTGGAAGGAAGGAGTCCCCTTGTGCTGGTTTTGGAAAGCCACACTCTGTGGTGGAGGAATGATTCAGCCTTTGGTTTTAAGAAAGGAAGTCCTCCATTCATGCCCCTCTTTTCTGGCAACCAACAGAAGCAACCTCAGTCCCGTAACTGTGCATGCTCCAAGACAAGAGGAGGAAGAGGATGGGAGGCTGTCTGGAAGAGAAAGGAGGTGAAAGAGGCAGATGCTTTGATTATTGACTTATTACAGCAGTTTACCGAGAGGCGGGAGCTCATCTCATCTCAAAGAGCCAGGCTAGAACTGCTGGAGTGGAGAACATTTCTGGCCGGCAGTTCTAGCGTCCCCTTACAGCTGGCACTGTAAGACCTTCACAGATAGTGAAGGTCTTATCAAACAAGCACTATTAATTTTATTTTATACTTACTAAATTTGTTAGTCCAGTGATTTCATAATATCTCAGAGTGGCATATAGTATTAAAAGCACACTGACCCCAGATAGAGCAAAACAACCAACACACCTTTGGCATACAACATGCCCACCGAGTGCCTGATTCCCACCACCCACCCACCCACCCGATCCCAAGTGAAGGGGAAAGAGGTCTGGGCAGGACCTGCCGGGATTTCTGGGGGAGACGGTGTCCCAGAGGGTAGGGCTGTGAAGAAAAGATCCTCTCCTTGGGTCCCCTCACAAGGATTTAAACAATGGGACTCTAAGTAGACCAAGAGTGGGCAGACACGAAGAGAGACAGATGGCCCCTCAGAACAATCCTTTTTAAAACTACTTTATTGGGACATTTTCACCAGGTACAGACACATCCATTCACACGTGCATGGGGTATCTACCCAAAAGGAAGAGAAGTCACCACACAGAGATTAGAGGGGGGGAGCTTCTCCTCCATTTCATGCAGGGAAAAGGATCTCAGAAGCCGTGTATGGAGAGCAACAGCAGAGAACAGTTGAGGACAACCTGATCTGGCAGCAGAAGACCTGGGACCTCTCCCCCCTGCTTCTACCCACCCCCACCCCCACCCCAGCCCAAGTAAAGGCCTCAAGTGGGGACAGAACCCGTGTTCCATTTTGCTGCTGAGGGAGAAAAGAATCAAGCCAGCATCCTTTCCTGCCAGGGATGAGGGAGGCCCTGTGATGGTCCAGGCTCCCCAAAGGGTGTCTGTCTGTCTGTCTGTCTGTCTGTCTCTCTCTCTCTCTCTCTCTCTCTCTGTCTCTCTCTCTCTCTCTCTCTCTTCAGTCAGAATAAGACTTTAGCACAGCACCTGTAAGATAATGTTAAACAGTTGGAATAAATATTTTCCCAAAATCAATACAGAGCTGAGAAAGCCAGTTTCCAGCCATTGCCTTTCCTGCTTTCAGCTGGGTTAGTCCAGCAAGGAGAGACCCAAAAGAAATACCCATTATGGGAAAAGTGATGACACTTTTCCTCCATCTTTATGGAGGGTGCCGTAGAGCTGACCACTGACCACTGAAACTCCTGGCAGCTCACTTTCCGTGTTTATGGATTAGTGGTGTGTTAATCACAGTTTTAAGATAACTAAAGAACAAGAGTTTTTTTTAAAAAAGTCAACTCACCAAAATTGTTCCAGATGCGCCAGTTCTTTGCTGATTACCAAGTCTGGGCCAGGAAGATGAAACGGAGCCTCCTCGGCAGAGAGGAGACTTTTATCTCTGCCAGGGAGGTAAACAAACATGCTTGGTTGGTAGTCATTATTTACAAGAAGAAATTAAATCAGTTTTAACACTTACACACTGATGTGAAGCCCGTATTATCTGGCCATTGTTGGAAGATCTCAGTAACTTTTGGAAAACTCCAACTGTTTTTCTATGCTTCCTTGTTTAGTGAAGACTTTCCTCAGTTTTCTTTTGGAGTTCCTCCTGCTGCGTGTCCTGAATTGTGTTTCTGTCTCTCACAGGATACTCTCTGCTTTGTCTGTGCATTATTCCAGAAGGAAAACCTCTACACAGCAGCCTCTTTCCTAGGACATGAAAAGCAGACAAGCCCAGGAGTTAAACTCGGCTGGGAGTGACTTGTAGGGAGAACCACAAGGCTTTCTTGGCAGGGAAGTCTTTTGCCATGGCCTTTTCCTTGGCTTTTTTGCTGGGGGTCCACTGTGGTCTAGTGATCTAGTATTCCCTGGTGACCAAGTACTAACCAGGCTTGATCCTGGCTGAGTCCCAGGCAGGATTGCCAGACGTTGCTGCTGCAGTTTTGCAATTGCAAAAATTTGGATAGGGAACCATGTGGGAAACTGAGGCTTAGCTTGGGAAATTCAGAAACATCCCAGGAGAAGACTGGTAAAGCATTATGACAGGAATGCCACGGAGCGACTTGAAGAAGATTTTACTTACTATTGTAGATACAGTGGGCTATTCTTAAAATCCTTTCATCAGCCCTGCCCTTCCCTGGTGGTGTCACTTAACTATTGGGAGATGTTTTGCAGATGGCCAGCTGGCTGGGGGAGCAGTTGGGACCAATAAAGATAGTCCTTCCTCCCTCCTTTAATGATTGCTCACTTGTCCACCGTATAGAATCTAAGATTGAGAAGTGTATAAATGTGGTATAATAAATTAAAAGACTCCTTTAAGCATAGTTTTTTCAGCACAGTAACATTTTAGAATGCCAAAGATCCATGGCAAAGAGCTGTTAGAAACAATATTGTTGCTTGAGGTAAAAGTTGGAAGATTAAATTTAAATCTAAAATAAAAATAAAATATAAAATATTTATAAAATAAATTTTAAAAACTCCTTATAAAGGGAGAAAAGATCTAGCAAACTGCACTACAGGGGATAATAACAAGCAGCTGATTCTAGCTTCTTCATAAATTGGCAGTTTTAATCTATTACAAAAACATTGCATTAAATTTTTGAAACACAAAATTGTATTCTTGTACCATTGTAAAATGGCATGCATGGAGCATGCCAGCTAAACCAGAAGTGTTAAGGACCACACCAGGGAAGCCGCATATCCTGGTTCCTGCCAGCCAACATTCCTTGGCTGACGGGACCCCCCAACACGTGCAACCTGCCAGGCCAAATTGGATGAGGAGAAAACAATGGGGAGAAAACGGTCATGGGGCTACCCTTGAAAAGTTTTCGGAGATTACAGTTGGTCCAGAATGCAGCCGTGCGAGCTGTCGTGGGTGCACCTAGATGCACCCATATTACACCAATTCTCTGCGAACTGCACTGGCTCCCTATCGGTCTCCAGGCGCAATTCAAGGTGTTGGTCATTACCTTTAAAGTCCTACATGGCTCAGGGCCAGGCTATCTTCGAGACCGCCTTCTACCACATAGCTCCCAGCGACCGGTAAGATCCCACAGAGTCAGTCTCCTCTGGGTCCCGTCAGCTAAACAATGTCAGCTGGTGGGCCCACGGGGGAGGGCCTTCTCTGTGGCTACCCCAGCTCTCTGGAACCAATTACCTCCTGACGTCTGGACCATCCCCATCCTATTGGCCTTCCGCAAAGCGGTGAAGACCTGGCTCTTCTGGCAGGTCTGGGGCCGTTGATCTCGTTATAGTGATCTTGCGAGACCTGGCCACAAATTGGAGTGTATGTGTTTTAACGTTTTAATGTTTTAATATTTTAATGTCTTCTTTTAATGTTTGTATGGGGTATTGTTGCATTGTTTTATTCTCTGTTGTAAGCTGCCCAGTCCCTTGGGAGTGGGGCGGCAAAGAAATGCGACAAAATAAATAAATAAAATAAATAAAACTTCGCCCAAGACCTGGAGAGTTTTAAAAGTGGTAACCAGCACTTGGAATTGCACCCGGAAGTACCCTGGCAGCAAATGCAGCTTGTGCAGCAGTGGTGTGTGCTACATGTGTAGAATATGTGGCATCTTTTACTACCCATGCAGCCACATTTTGCAACAGTTGAAATATCCAGGTGCTTTTCAGAAGGAGACGCAAGTAGCACCTGCTGCAGTAATCCAGAGGAAACGTCCCAAGGGCATGAATGACTGTGAGCAGAGCCTCCAAATGCAGGGATGGGTGCAGCTGGTGTGCCACCCAAAGGTGTGCAAAGGCCCACCTGGCCACGCATGCTGCCTGGCTTTTCTAGTAGGAGCTTACCTTACCTGGTTAATGGAAACCACCTTCAAGTGCAACCTAAGGAGGCTTTTAGATATACCAGAAAGCCAGTGGGATAGAGCGGACCCAGGAAGAGGCCAGATGGAGGTTTCTGGGTGACTCTGAGCCAGTCTGGGTCTCTCAGCCAGCCAACCTCCCAGGGTGAAGGGGAAAGTTGGAGGAGGTATTTATGTTGCCGTGAGCATATATCTAATAAAACTTATAATAAATAAAAACAAATACCATATTTTTTGGAGTATAGGATGCTCCGGAATATAAGATGCACCTTAATTTTGGGGAAGGAAAATAAGAAAAAAAATATTGTGCCTCTGCCTACCAGCATCCATCGGTATAAATCTGGCTAGCATCCTTAGCAAACAGCCTGGTCAGCTTCAGCACATTAGCCTGATTCAGCAGGAGCAGCTGATTGGCGGTTGAATCACCTCCCGGAATACCCCCAATCAGCTGTTCACAGAGGTGAACTTTAGCATCAGGTTTACTGGTTGTGAGCATGTACGGGCCTCATTGGGGCAGATATACAGCTTCAAAATGCAGCTGATCGTCGCAGGGCACTCCAGTGTGTACAGCAGGGGAAGCGCAGAACCAGTCCAATAAGGCAGCAGCTGATCTGGGTTGCCTTTTTGGCCTCTGCGCCTTGCTTTTTCACCCTCCAAAAGCTCCATTTGAGAGAGGATGCCTTTGCAAAGAGAAGCTCCTTTGCAAATGTAGCTTCTCAAATGGACCTGTTGGAGCTTTTGGAGCAGTAGTGGGTTTCACTTTCCTTCGCTACTGGTTCAGAACTGTGAGCACATGTGTGCGCTTGCTTTGCTCATGGGCGGCGCTTTTGCACATGCACAGAACCTTCTGTGCATGCACAGAGCATCCGTGATGACATCCGGGCAGGTGGGCAGAGTCTCCCGCTGCCGCCACTACTGGTTCGCCCAAACCGGGGCAAACCAGTAGAAACCCACCACTGTTTTGGAGGCTGCAAAGGTAACCTCTCAAATTGACCTTTTGGAGGCTGTTTGAGAGGCTCTCCTTTTGCTCCAAAAGCTCCGTTTGAGAGGATGCACGGAAGCCGAAGGGTGGGGGCTGCCAGGTGGGTGGGGCTACATTCAGTGTATAGACGCACCCAAATTTTCACCTTCTTTTAGGGGCGGGAAGTGCATTTTATATGCCAAAAAATATGGTATATTACAGTTCTTGATGACATTTCAAATAAACCTTGAGGACCTGAGAATTTTTTCTTTTGTTGAACTTAGCAGGACAATCAAACGAAGATTATATATAATGCAGCTGAAGACAATGAATGGCTCCAAGCAGACAAATTGGCAGCATGTGAATTCGCTTACCTTTTAGCCAAGTTAGCAGTTTTTGCGTTGAAATTCCTGATTGAATCTTTTCATCAAACATCAAAACCCCACCTTGTAGTAGCTTATGAAATGCCCTCAATTGTTGTTAGTAGACTTTAATTGCACCAGTCCAGTTTGGGTCTAAAGTGGCCTTTGTTCTTCATTAATCTCAATGCAGAGGCAATTCTTTCCTGACTTTCGTGGCTGAAGTGCTAAAGAAAACTCCCTTTAAATCTTTGAAAAGCTGCTACCTTAGAGATACCGTCTTTTGCCTGGAGCAGTGGAATGAGGGAATATTAACACGACCTAAAATAACACTATGTAGAATATCATATTCATTCACACACACACTGATAAACTGCAGTAAAACTCCAAATAAAAGCTATAAGGTTTTTTTAAAAAAATGCATTAAAATTAATAGGGGAAGCCGGTTAGAAACTTCTCTCTGCCAAAAGTTCAGAGAGCATTTTAAATCTCACCTCCCCAAGAACTGTGGCCAGGAGAGACTGTTCCATACGTATATTTCTCTGATCCAAGTTAGATTGTGCTACACACAACAAAACATCGCTGTGCAAATTATGTAACTTGTATGATCATATCATGACTCCCGCGACCCTGCCTTCCCCACTGCGGACCCAGGAGCAGAGCAGTCCTTCACTGCAACCAGGTGGGAGAGAGTGAGTTGGACGCACTGCCACAAACTCTAGGTAGGTTGTGGTTTGAAGACTACTTTGAGCACAATAGCCTAGAGGGACATAGTTTACTTGGCAAGGAAATGGGGGGGAGGGGGGATGTCAGGAAAGTGAAGGCCTCTTATCCTGAGTTGCAATTCAGCATTGGCCAGCTTATGTCCCAGCACAGCGACCGCCTTGGTGAAGCAGGAAATCCCCTAAAGGATGATCTCTACAGGATCCTAAACCTGAGCAGAAGGAAGAGGGGAGAGAGCCACAGGGATCCAGTTGCTGTGGCTTTCACTGGACAGCTGGAGAAATCATCTTTTGGCATATAAATATTTGTAAATAAATAAATAAATAAATCTTTATGCATATTAAAGATTTTTTTTCAAGCTATCCAAAGGAAAAGACCAGGAATTCTTACGAGTGTCTTAGTTAGTCTCATAACCTAGAGGCATTTTCCTCTTTGTCTAAAGAATTTGCTTTTCTTTTTCTTCTATTCCATTTGTTGGAAAGTTTTATTTTTCCTTATTGTATTGCACAATAGTGAACTTTCAGCCCACATTTACTTGATTTATAAAATTAAATTAGCTTTCATGCATTAGCCACAATGATATTCAAAGCCCTAGGTTTACTTAAGGTTTACCCTGTGGCTCCTGATTAAATAAACCTAAAGTATGCAAGTTGTAAAGTCAGTGCCAAAGGGGATGTTTTTTCAAGCAAATATCTATATATTCAAGCCACCAAGAATAAACAAAATAGATACCCTATTTTCTTTGCTGTCAAATCTCAAGCAAAGCGGTATTGATTCTGTCCATGCATACTTTCCCAGATTATTTTGAACAGCGCTCTAAAGACGTCACATTCTTCTAGTCTTTCCAGCAAAATCAGCCAGGCTTTCTCTGTACGTTCTCATCAAACACATGTTTCCTATGGCCTATTTAAATGGTAGCTTTAAAATCAGTTCTCCTGATTGGAACCGCACCATTTAGGGGTCGAGAGAGAGGATTTTCCAAGTGCAACCACTGCAGCCCATTTAGAAGGAGAGAAAGTTGCCTGGCCCAAGTGGCTGCAGGGCTTCTGGCTGCCGGCTGCTGGGACCTGTTTGCTGCTTCAGCCAGGGCACTCTTGCCTGATCAGGGACTTCGGCCATTCATGGAGACTGTGGGGTGGAGCAGCTAGGAGCCCCTTTTCCAAAGCTTAAAGGTTCAGAAAGGTCTGAAAAATATTCTGTTTGAATGACTGGACTCTCTCCTGTTGGATGTTTGAAACAGTAATGTGGAAATTGACAAGTAAAATGGTCAGGACAATCTACAGCCTCAATTCTGTTAAGCCATGAAATTGTCCGACTGGCTTGGGATCAATGTCATCTCCAACACACAAGTAGTCCCAAAAACCTTTTATTACAACAGCTGTGAATTCTGTTCATTCACAGAGGAGTCCCAAATAGTTGTAAAGAGTTCTTCGGGAAAAGGCTGATAATCACCCACCTTCATCTCCCTTGACACGCTGCCAAAGACCTAATTGGCAAAGCCACACGGAGTCAAACAGAGCTTCAGACTTTAAACTGAACAGAATTAACAACGTTGCTTCCTGCAAAGGCCCATGTGTCTTTGCTCCTCTTTTAAGTCTTATGGGAGGGGCCAATCATCTCCAAGCCCTACTCCCGAGTCGTCCCTTTTGTTTTAGCTCTTCTTGCCTTCTGGCAGCTCTGCTCATGCGCACCCTGGGAACAGGCTCCCTCTGTTCTTCTGCCTTGCTGAGGTCCGACCCTGGAGGCTCCAGAGGCAGCAGGTACCTCCCAGATGGCCCCTTCTCTGCCTCCAACGCAGAGCCTTCATCTGAACCTTCCCCAGACTCCAGGACTGGCCCATGTTCCCCCCCAGCCTCCTCACTGTCCGACTCTGCTGCCAGCTCCGCAGGGCAGGCCACCGGCAGACCAAAATAAGTTGTATGCCTTTTGCCCTTGGCTTTACACTCGCCTCTTCTCCAGCATCCAGCCTGTCTGAGAGATACTTGGCAGCCGTCGGTCTCAGAGTCACAGATGTTACTGTTTGACGGTGTCGGTTGCTCCAAGTCTTTGGCAATTGGCTGGTGGTGATTTTGTCAATTATATTTTTGGGGGTTGCACTTAAGGCACCTATTTCTATGACTACTACTTTTGCTTTCTTTTCCCACAGTCCTTTTATATTTGGGTTTTGTGATTTTCCCCAGTTCTTTCATTCTATGCTGCTTTCTCCAGTTACTGCAACTTCCACTGTCCAGATTTTTTTTTTCTGTCTTGTAAACAAGTATTAAGTCTGGGGTGTCATGTGGCAGATGCTCTTCTGGTTGAATTCTAAAGTCCCAGAACACTTTAGCTACTTCGTTTACTGTTACTTTGTTTATTTTACGGTCCCGCCAGTTCTTGCTTGCAGGGAAATGATATCTGTTACAAATATTCCAATGCACCCCTGTTGTTGTTTGTTATACCATTGTTTGCAGTCAGTTTCTGCACGCTTTTTAAAATAGCTGACTAGGCAGTCCACTCTTTCTTCAGCTTCTTTGCAGAGAGGGCATTTGCTGTCTATTGCTGTCTTCTTAAGAGATAACAACAAGAGGTGGCAATGGCTAAGAGCAAGAAAGTCGAAGAAAGACACAGAGAGGCGAATTCTAGCTGCACAAGACCAAGCTTTAAGAGCAAATGCATACTCTCCTCCTCCTCCCCCTCCTCTTCCTCCCCCCTCCTGCTTCCAGTTTTCTTACATTGCCTCCCTTGCAAACATGGGCCAGCTGCAGAACCGGCATCTTCTTCTCCCGTTCTTACGGTGGTGGCCACCCTGCAAAGGATGTCCAAGCTGAGCCCTTTCCAGCCCATGAAGGGCCTCTCCATCTGCCCCCTTGTTGGTCTTACCAACATCAAAAGTTGCTGGGGACCACGGCCGGATCTCCTCCCTTTCTCTGCCTTCAGAGGGGAAAGCTGAGCTGCTGGAGGTCCTCAGGGACCCCAGATTGCGGCTATGTTCAACTGAACACTCAGTGTTTGTAGGGGCTTTCGCGTGGGACGGCTAAGAAGAGCTCTCAGGCTTCAGTTGCAGGGCTTTTAAAAGCCTTTTATCTCGCTTGGGGCTTGGTGGGGAGATCTTTTTCAGGCATTGCTCCTTTCCACAAAGAGGCAGGACAACAGATAGCCAAGGAGGGGTGTGTGCGTGCGTGTATGCGTCCGTGGGTGCGTGCTTGGGGCAAGGACACTCTTCCACCCTCAGGCTGCTTGAAGGGGCTGCTTCCATGCAGGGGCTTCGGGGGCTGCCTGGCTCTTCTGGCTCTCCCCAAGCCCAGGAAGTCTGACTAGTTGCTTGAGAGGGAGGAAGTTGCTCTCCTCCCCCCCCGCCCAGGCCAACTGGCCCTTTGGGAATCCCTTCCCGGTAATACTTGGGTCAGTTTTATTTCAGGCTCCCAGAGGACTCTGTTCTCCAGCCACACACAGCCAGCGGGTTTCTCTAGGGAGACTTCCAGGATCACCAAGGGGGAGGGGGAGGGGGAGGGGGAGGGCGCCCTCGTGTTCTGGGACCAAGTGGGCAACTCCTTCCTTGAGTGTCATGGCTGTTTTGCCTCTTTGGCTGCCCTTTGCCACAGCCACTTGGAAGCGGCTGCTGAATCCCCCCAGCCAGAACAGAATCAGTGGGGCCCGTCCAAACTCTCACAGCTCAGAAGTGTATGTGGCTCCAGAGGACTCTTCACACACTTTCACGTGAAACAGTTACATGACATCGTATTACCGTGAAAAGACAGTCAGGCATTTTGACCTTAAAGGCTAGGGGCTGATAGGACATAAGAGGTTCCTCAGTTGAGCGGGGGGAAGGCAGCCAGCAGCCATCTTGGGCCACATCAAAATAAAGCTGACTCTGTCAACGGCATTGTGAACAGTCACTAACTTAGTTAGTTAGGATATTAACTTGTGGTTTATTAGACTGCTGATTCCACTGGGAATAGTTGGGAATTTGTAAACAGCGTTTCTCTTTCCAGGTTCCCAAACTCAAAGTTTGAGTAATTCATTATTTTTCATTAATCTGATTCCAAATATCTCCTCCAACAGGAACAAAAGACACTCTTTTAACAAAAGCCTCAAATGACTTATTTCTAACACTCTTATGTCAAACCAAATAATGCCTTTCTTCTCCTTTCTACAATGGACAAATAAAAGAGTTGGCTGGTAAGGGTAGCTGTCCTTTTAATTGCCCCCAGTTTCTCAGACTCGATCACAGGCAACCGCTTCTGTCCACCGGATAATTCCCAGCTGCTCTGGTGCCTTCCAGAGCTCCCTCTAGCAGAGGAAAATTTAAAGCTTTCTCGGTTTTGATAAATTATGTCTATTAAGAAGATTATTTTGTCTAGTATTGCAAGTAAAATGGCCTTTTCTGAATCTAGGAAGATTAACACTCCCTTTTTTGGTGGTTATTGTTGATGAGGTTGATGTCTTCTGTCATATTGATTGTAAACCTGTTGTGGTCCTTTGTGTTCCCTTTGGAATATAATCTGAGATGTGCTACGTCTAGAGCCTTTCTCATATTCTTGCTGGATCAAGAAGTGACTCGAGACATTTTGTTTCTTTCCAAGATGAGACAATGGTATCAGCAGGATGCCAGAGCAGCCTCCAAGCAGGTCCTTCAGCCAGTACTGTAGCCGGGAGATCCTCAACAGAAGGAGCCAAAGCCCAATAGGGTGGATCCAGAGGATACGGGCCTCTTCTTGGCTGAGTCCAAGGGCTCAGTTGAGGGGCAGCATGAAGTGTGGTGCCCCCTTGGCCATCAATCCAAGTTCACTCTGGTGTGGTGCAAGTTGCATACCACTATAGGAAGAACAGAAGAACTTGCAGCCTCTTCTCATCCCAATCTCACGGGCCAGGAAATAGCAGCAAAGCACAAAGTCTCCTCTGGGGGCAGCTTCTGTATGCAGAGCCCAGTCAATGTCTCCGGCCCCTTCCCTTTGCCTGCTGGTGGAAGGGGACTCCTGCTTCCAGCCCTCCGAAAAGTCCCTGCTCTTTGCGCCTCTGCTTTGTAATTGGTAAGAACCCACAGAGAGCATCCAGGAAGCTAAGCAAACTGTTTCTCGCATTTGAGTTGCAATAACTTGGCTGTTTCTGTGTGAGGAAGATAGATCTTGCTTTCTATCCAAACATTTTAAAATAATTTGTAATCTGTGTTTTCTGATGGATACTTAAAAGCAAAGGGAAGAACCTTTCCTTCCAGGCTTCTTTTCTTTAGTTAAATGCGCCAGTTCTTCCAACCTGTCCCGGGTTTTGCCCCACTTTCTCCTGGGCAGCTTCAACCTGCCTGCCTCAGTCAATGGAAGCTCCACCTTGGGGAAAGAAGCTAAATGACCACTAAGGGGGAGAAGGCGCAGGTCAGCCCTTGAGGGAATGTGGTGAGGCCTGATCAGAAATGGGAACAAATGTGGTCAGTCCGTTCTGGGGTAAATGGGGAAGAGATCTGAAATGGTCAGGGTCTCAGGCTGGGAAAACATTGGGGTCCGTGTGCTCCGAATTCATTGGGAGGCTCAGTTTTGACTGTGGGGGGCGGCTGGTCCTTGACACTGCTCCTCTTCTTCTGCAGAGCAATGCTCAAGATTAGGGACCAGTTTGGCTTTGGCTTTTGTGTTTTTTGTAGGTGCACACCCACATCTGAGATTTTAAAAACTCTCTAAAAGTTTGGTTACTTCTGAGGCTTTTTCCTGTGTTTTGCATAATATTGCTTCCTCCAGAAGGGAAAAAAGGCGATAAAGAATATTCATAGATTCAACGTACAATTTATTAAAAGCAGGAAAAAGATGTCCTGCCAACAACTAAAAGAAACAAGAAATTATTGAAACTTGGCTTTACGCCTATACTTATTTACGCTAAAGTAAATAATGTAGAATTCAGACATGTATAGGATTGCAATATAGATTTTATAATGGGAGGTTGCTTTTATTTCAAAGTAGACTTACTTTTAAAAGCCTTTGTATAACATCTTCATTTAATTATATGCCCCTTTGCTTGAAATCCTGCCTAAAATGGTATGTTTTTGTATATTGTATTAATGACAGAGTGTTTTGGACATCGTTTCTGTGTGAGTTTGTAGAATGTTTCCCTAATACATGCTGGTATTAACATAACAGGTAAACAGCCTGACCAAAATGTGTGTTTTGAATGTTGGTATCCTATTGGCAGGATGTGGAAGTTTTACCCCGGACCCCATTCCTTCCAAACTGGGAGTCAGTCTGTGCTGCTTATGGGTGGGTGGGTGGGTGGGACTGGACATCCTGGTCCTGCCTGTAAATGGACACAGATGCAGCGTCACCTCCTAACCCAACCTAATAGACTTAGTCAAACAAACTGTGCAGCGGGCGGGGGGGGGGGGGATTAGAGGGAGATTAGGAACTCGCCCTCAGTTTGATCCATGATGTGCTATTACTAAAACACAGCAGTGAAAATCTTTCTCGCTCCAGGGCCTTTTGGACCACCAACCCAAAGCTGAAGGGAAATCCCACTCTATGTTCCCTCCAGTTGCTAACTTTCTACAACTAATTCGCATGTGCCTGTTGATTTCAAAGCTAATTAGTCATTTGACCGAGAGGCTTTTGTGTGCCCTGAACGCAGCCCTGCCAAGGCAGCCCCCATTTTAAAAGAGCAGAAAATCATGGCGACAGTTTCCACTTGGGGCCCTAAAAGGAGGCATTCCCAGGCAGCGTCCATTTCTGCAGAAGGCAGACTGGAACAGAAATCTCAGGATCATCCGCCCCTTCCTTCCGAGGCAGAGACCCAGAAGGGGAAATGGTCCAACGGCAGGGTTATATCACACGGCAGGCTTCCAGGAGCAGCAGTTAAGTGAGTCTGACAGTCATCAGACGTTGGCGAAGGAAACCAGACACAGGCTCGGGTGCTGGTATACACACCCGTGCACACACACACACACACACACAGAGAGAGAGAGAGAGAGGAAGAGAGTTATGTAAATGACATGTGTGTGTGTGTGTGTGTGTGAACATGCGCACGCATGCATGCGTACAAATGGGTGCAAAGCAATAATGGCTTTCTTTGAAGTGTAACAATTCATAAGCTTTGCCCAAGCTTTTAAGCCACCTTGATTTTTATTCCCTGTTAGCCGTTGCATGCAATATTTAAAGCATATTGTCTACTCGGGAAATGTGGAGCGGCTTCTTTTGCATTCAATGAATATTCATGGAGAAGTTCAGGGGCGAAGTGCCTTTTCATGACTAAAGATCAAAAGGAACTGTGTCAATTTTGTCTTTTTCTGGGCTGACTGCTATTTTTTTTTTAATGTAATAAATTGCCAATTTTGGAGAGGCAAAGAACAGAAATGGAAATGCTTATGCCTTTCAGGAGACTCTTGATTGTGCGGTTATGAATAGTCCTCCAACAAACAGTGTTGCAGCTCATTCAGGCCTCAGATAGGCATCCAATTGTTAACTCTGCAAATCACCGTATCCTGTGCCTGGGCAGCTGCTGGCTGCCTTTTGGCATAATTAGGGCCCTCACTGGCCAAGCCCTGTTCCGGTGCCACTCAGGAGGAGCCCCCCCCCCATTTCTGTAAGGAAGCTCCTCTCGCTTTTCAAATTTCATTAAGGAAACAACTCCCTTCACTCAAATTAATTTGCTTACTTAAGTGACTTTTAAAAATATTGTTGTTTCAACATATTTTATTTATTTATTAAATTTCTCATTTGAGTGACTGGGGTGATTTATAATAACATCACAGATGAATAAAATATATAAATATAAATTTATTTTATTTAAAAGATGAAACAATATCTAAATAGAAATAAAACTGCATTAAATGATAAAGTAACATTATAATAACTGCATACCCCCTTTGTACATTAAATTCTATAAAGAAATTGTTACATCTGCCTGCCATTCTGTTTCAATTTACTTTATAATAATTAGCAGTCATTTTGGGGAAAGTCCCACAAAGAACTTATAACTCTACATGGGGCTACCCTTGAAAAGTGTTCGGAGACTACAGTTGGTCCAGAATGCAGCTGCACGAGCTGTCGTGGGTGCAGCTAGGTACACCCACATTACACCAATTCTCCGCGAGCTGCACTGGCTCCCTATTGGTCTCCAGTCACAATGCAAGGTGTTGGCTATTACCTTTAAAGCCCTACATGGCTCAGGGCCAGGCTATCTTCGAGACCGCCTTCTGGCGCATAGCTCCCAACGACCGCTAAGATCCCACAGAGTTGGTCTCCTCCGGGTCCCATCAGTTAAACAATGCCAGCTGGCGGGCCCGCGGGGGAGGGCCTTCTTTGTGGCTGCCCCAGCTCTCTGGAACCAGTTACCTCCTGAGGTCTGGACCATCCCCACCCTATTGGCCTTCCAGAAAGTGGTGAAGACCTGGCTTTTCCGGCAGGCCTGGTGCCGTTGATCTCGCTCTTGTGATCTGGTGAGATCCAGCCATGAATGGCGTGAATGAGTTTTTAATGTTTTTAATTTTTAAATGTTTTTTATAATGATTTTTTAAAATGTATTGTGTGTCGCCCTGAGTCTTCGGAGAGGGGCAGCATACAAATTGAATTAATTAAATTAAATTAAATTAACTGATGTTTTTTTTTTAAAATGAAAGTTTTTCTTAACTTGCCAAGGTAGTGTTTATGCCACAATATGCAATGATCTCCACCACCTGAAACAATGACATAATTGCTTTTTATACTGTATTGTTAGGTCTCTTAATTTAGGAAACATTACAGAAGCTGCAAATGTACAGAACAAGTATATAATAATTGTATGGAATCCTTGTATATGATTCTGGATTTTTAGCACTTTTCATGGGAAGTGTCTCAATAATCCAATTTTTCAACAGGCATTTGGTGAAACATCATTGAATCAGACCACAGAGGTCCTGCAAGATTTCTGCCAGGTGACCGTCTACCCTCTGTCTGAAGACTTTCCCTGAAGGAGAGCTCACATTTCACCTGGCAGCCTGTTGCAGGGCGTAGCAATTTCCTCCTGAGATGGAGCCTGAGTGACCGGCTTCCTCTCTCTTCCGCATGGATAACCCTCTATCACACATCTTCTCCCATTTACCCTGCAATGGACAAGGACACCCTGATTCCTTTTAGGTGGACTGTAGCCACTCCAAACACAACTGGGGCCTTAAGAAAGTCCAGTTGCCTCTTGAAAAGCACCTTTGGGACAACCGTGACTTGGATAATTGAGACTCTCCATGGACATTGTGCTTTTCATTTGACTTACCCAGTTGGGAGACTTGTCTGTTGGTTCTTTCCTGGAACCATTGCTGAACCCTTAGATCTTTGTCTGTCTTCTCTGATGTGCAGCTATTTCAATATCAGACTGACTGGTTTTCTTTTCAAAGATGGCATGACAGACGTTAACGGTAGATTTTTTTTCATTACAGATTTGGAGCAATATCGGAGACAAAGGCCCTCAAACCGTGACTTTGGCAGGACTAGTCCCCATGCAAATCTCTTTCCTTGGATGCTTAATTTGTCACTCTAGCATAGTAGCAATATTTTAAATAAAATTAAAGCCTCTTTCCCAAATTGTAAGCAGACTCTAATGTAATGGTCTGGAAAGCAGTGAAAACATTTAGCACATGATGTTTTATAGGTTAAGATAAGATTGTTAGAAGAAGTCAGAAAAGATTACAAACTTAGAAAGAAATGTTGGATCTGGGGAGTAAACTAGTAATAGTAAAGTGTATAGACAATTTTTAGCAAAAAAAAGAATGTCAGTGCTTAGATAAAAATGAAATTAATACTTGCTAAGGAAAAATGCAAACTGAAAAAACCCACTAGATTCCCCCTAACTGGTCTAACTCCCTGGGGATGTTTGATAATTTTGTTTCCTCCTGGGTCAAGGCAAGTTCCGAAGAAACTGACCTCTTGAGGTTTTTCCCCTCCATTCAAATGGCCACGCAGGAGAGACTCAAGGAGAAACTCTTCTCGGCAACTTTTTGGGTCACATTCTCTGTTCTCTTTTTTCTATGTCCTGGAGGGCTTCCTGGTGCTGTTGTCCCCCATCAAGTCCTCCCTGTGCCTGGTTCAAGAAAGCCTCACATTCCCTCATAAATGATGGGTGGATTTCCCCTTCTATGCCAGGATACAGAGTGACTAATTCTCGTCCTCCTCCTTAGGCACATCCTCTGCAGGCCAGGAGGACTTTTCCCCTCCATCTCCTTATTCCTGGGATCTATCTGACCCATATCTAAGGGGATGACTCAACTTTGGAACCAGCCTATGAGCCCGT
Organism: Ptyas mucosa; assembly: GCA_012654045.1. Lineage (NCBI taxonomy): Eukaryota > Metazoa > Chordata > Lepidosauria > Squamata > Colubridae > Ptyas > Ptyas mucosa. Next base: position 6,922,073 of record WNWU01000062.1, on the reverse strand, counting down.
AAGGAGCTGGATCAATCGAGCGACCAACCAACGATGGCCACGTGACCACATAAGACCAAACAAAAATGGAGGAGAACTGAAACAAGAGGCTTCAATCGAAGTCCCGCTGATGATGTTACCTAGCCCAGTGACAAAATGTTCAGAAGCTAAATAGCAAGCTCGGAGAACGAACCACCACCAACATTTACCACCTGAGCTACACATATTTTCTACCATTTCATGACTCAACTTTATTCCTCCTCTAAATAAATTTTAAAAAGAAAACAAAGCAATTATAGAGTAGAATTATATCCCCAGTGGCTTTGGGAACACATCCGGTGCACCATTGCCTCTTTCCTAGATGGAAGACCGTGGTGAAACGAAAGAACTATACACTGTACACATTCTAGTCCCCCCTTCACCATGGTCATCCATCAGGTCTGCTAGGTGTAGCTGCCTAGCTGGACTTACTATTTTCAGTGGTTTTTAAAAAGCTGTTATACTCTAAAGTGTTTAAACTTACAGAGAGGCAAACTAACTTAAGCTTACAGCACACTAAACTAAGCTGAATTAAGATCCAGCCTGCCATGGGAAAACAGCCATCAGCTGAGCCACCAGCCCTGGGGCATCACAGGGCAAGCCATCTGAATGCAGATGCTCCATCGGTCCACTTGGATGGAGGGCCTTGTGCAGAAAAATTCCCCCTGGTCTTCACAGACCACAGCGGTTCCTATCTGACAATTGCCAGCCGTTCGTGCTGTCTTCAATAAAATAAAGGTGGATTTATAATATCCTGTGTAATCTAAAGTAATTTAAGGATTTGGGTTTCTTATCTCCATTTTTTTAAGCAGACTTTTTTCTTTCCTTCCCCAAAGCAGAAAGACATTTTTTTGTTGTAGTGCCCGGTGCTTTCCATTTAGACCGAACTGGAAGGGAGATGCTTCAGGGGAACTGGGTGATGAAAGGACTACAAGAGCCTTCAATCCACTGGCTGCTGTTTCCTATTTGCGATGCTCAATTCACATGTGAGTCACATTTAAGCAGTAAACGGTGGCGCCCAGGGAATAGATAGAGTCCAATTGCTTTAAGTAGTGAAATGCTTTTATCAAATCACCAGGTGGCTCTCTGTTCCGAAACAAAGTATTCTTGAGAAACACGGTTGGTAGGTCCCCTTTGTTTTCAACCCTGCACCTCCAGTTAGACACTCCGTATCTAGGCCAACGGGCATACACGCAGGAGTGCATTATATCAAAACGATGTTAATGTTGCATTTATTTTACAGTGATAAGGGAAAAGCTGCATTTATTCACCATTATCTCTGTGTTTTTTGAAGTTCAGCAGCGGGGTCTGCAGCTCCTGGTAAAAAAACCCAAGATGGCAGCCATGATGGCAGCACGGAAGCTGCCATCATTTTTCATAAAAATGGTCAGAGCTTTGATCCTACCACCCACGCTCCGCGGATGACCCTGCCACTCACAGTCAAATGTAGCTGATACCCTCAGATCAGTGACTTGGGGGTTTTTATGTTATTCTTTAAACAATTGGGTACATTGGTAATAAATGAATGAGGCAAAACAACCCTCCCCCTGCCTGCACATAAACACACCTCAGGGTCATGAGGGGCTGCCCCGAAGAAGAGGAGGGGGGTCAACCTGTTCTCCAAAGCACCTGAGTGGGGCAGGACAAGAAGCAACGGGTGGGAACTCATCAAGGAGAGAAGCAACCTGGAACTAAGGAGAAATTTCATGTCAGTGAGGACAACTAATCAGTGGAACAACTTGCCACCAGAAGTCATGGGTGCTCCAACACTGGAGACTTTTGAGAAGAGATTGGACAGTCATTTGTACGGGATGGTAAAGGGTCTCCTGCTTGACGGGGTTGGACTAGAAGACCTCCAGGTTCCCTTCCAACTCTGTTTGTGTTGTGTTGTGTTGTGTTGTGTTGTGTTGTGTTCTGTTCCATTCTGTCTCTCAAGCAACCCTTTAATGAACACACCCCAAAGTGAAGAACACTCCTCACAACAACGATGGGGGAGGAAAAAGCTATTTTGGTTGTTTTTGTCACACTGGACCATGAGAGGCTGTTTACAGCTAGGGCTCCTTTGAATACAGGCTTCACTGAAGACTTTGCAGACTTTCCGGGGAGTGGAAAGAGGGGACTTTGAGGGCTCCCCTTTCCATCGCCCCCCCCCCCAGCTGATTCAGACTCCCCCATGAGCCTTGTCAGCCCCTCAGGTCTCTCTTGCAGCTGAAGCAGAGGGAACTGCATGGCCATGCAGCCCCCCCAGCACCTCCCCGTGCCCTCCTCCCTCCCTCACTGAGGGCTTCCCCCTTCTCTAGGGCATTTGTTATCTGGCCGTCCCACGGGGCAAGGGGGGGGCGTGGTCCTGGGCCAGTTGTGCAGCACACAAAATTGATAAACCAAAAACCTCCTTTCTTCCATGCCTTTGCCATTTTATCTGTGACTTTAAAGCAAGCATCAAGAAATATTTCACAACTCCCCATTTCATTTTATAATATGTTCTCCAGAGGGAACAAAGGGGCCTTTTAAAATCAGGGGGAAAATCTGACAGTTTTAAATTTCCCCTTGATTATGTTCGAAGGTACAGCAAATCCCAGGTTTACAGTTTTAGGTGGGGTGTTTGAAATATCTTCATAAAATTAAGACGATAGAGTTGGAAATAGATTAGGTCATACCTAGAATAGATTCAATGAAATCAATGGGAATTAAATTTGTGATTTTTATCTTAAGTCTCATTGACTGGGCTCAATCCATAAAAAGCAAAGGGATTCTGAAATGGCTTAGAAACGCCCTTGGTACTATTAAGCAATGGAATAATATGACTCCTGGAGTTGTGTTTGCTCGAACACTGGAGGTTTTCAAGAAAAGACTGGCGAGGCATTCTGACTTTGGGCAGGGGTTGGACTAGAGGACCTCAAAGGTCCCTTCCAACTCTATAATTTTATGTGCTTATTAATTATGAATCCTTCGTACATGTAACTTCATGTAATTTAATCTACTGGCTGTATGGTTGTTTCCTTCTGATAGCTTCTTTGTTTTTAATCGGTACATTTTATTTTTAAGCATTTGTTATCAAATTAAATATAAATAAAAGCTACAATATGAATGAATGAATCAGAGACTCTGCTGCTTTTGAACATTAAATCCGAAGAGAAGATTCTCCCAGCTTTTGTTCTGAAATGGCAGCCACACTTATCATTGGAAAAATAGCCTCCTTTTTATGTATACGCCTAAAAGTATTTATTCTTTCACTGCTTATTGGTAAGTAATTCAACTGACACTCAACAAAACCCATCCATTTTAAAAATTAAAATACTCTCCCCATTCCACCCTCCACATAGTGGTTATACCTTCTTTTAATCTATGGTAAGCAGCCCTGTGAGGTTCAATGAAATTTGTGAAAGGAAAGAAAGAACCCGCAAAAGCGATACGTGCAATCCTAGGACAGGCCTTTCCTGGCCAGGGGAATGGTGTCTGCCCACGTAAAATATGGCCTGGGCAGCTGGGCAGGCCCTGGTGAGAAGGGGCCGGAAAGCCCCACAAGGACTCATAAAGTCTCAGTCAAACTTGACCTTATAAATCTCGGCGTTTATCAATCCCACCCAGAACGTCTTAGGCTAATCAATCTGCAGCTGATAAGCATGCGTTTTATCTTGGACATTTCCCTCTACACAAACTAATCACGGTAGATTAATAACCTTTGTAAAAATTGGCACAGTGTCTGAAAGGACAGGTACTGTCGGATCTGCTCTTCTGGGCCGATGTGGTTCTTTAGACAATCATGGGAAAGTTTCACAGGCAGGGTCAATGTATCTTCTTTTGAAGTTATCCCTTTAAATGACCCAAGGATGGTTTGCTTCTTGGTTTATTCAGATAGCTAAGACTCTGGGATCAGATTTGTTTCATATATCATTGTTCTTCCAAAGACTGTTGAGCTAACAACAGCGCAGGAAACATTTCAACTGCCAATAAATTCTGTTAATGAATATATTAATTAAGCATTGCAGGACCTGCTTTCACTCGTTGCATTTTAGCACTCTTTTTTTTTCTTTTACTTTGTTTTAGCACTCTGTCTAATATTTTACTGAAGAAATGTAAAGTAGATTGGTTAGGCATGGATTGCACCTACTTTTCAAAAGTAAACAAAATGCTTTTGTTTAAACTTTAAAAAACAGAATGTCAATTGAATGAGTAGAGAGTTTGAATTCTTACATCATTATTCCAGGAAATGCTGGATTAGAGAGGTCTTTCGCTTTTGCTACTGTTTTTTAATTTTCCCAGTGGGGAGCAAAATGTATTTCATATACCTGCTTCACACACTGCAACCCAAACTTTATTCCTTGTCCATCCCTCCAATGCTTAGTGGCCACCATAATATAAAGTCTTCTGTACATCTGCTTATGGAGATCCTCGGTCATGCAGGTCCTGGTTGTTCCCAAATGGCAGCTAGACTTTTTTGTTTTGACCAAAGTCGTCTTGTTTTTCATCCAAGACGTTTCTTTAGTTCTGACTGAATTGTGGAGAATGAAAGGATTCATGATGTTCAGCACCATTCAGTCAGAACTGTAGAATCTTCAGTGATGAGAAGCGAAATGTCTTCAAGCAAAACAAGGAGCACCTTTGGGCTTCTGTGCTTCACATCCTGGGATAGTGGGTGGGTGGATGATGGTTCCTGCCGATGAAGGCCATGATATTTCCAGATTTACAGATTTGTGGATTGGGGCGAGGGGAATGGCTGCCATAGAAAAGAGCAAGAAGCAAAGAATTATTGGCCAGTAATCAATATCCTCTATTCAGCTAAGCTAATGCAGTGGATGGTGGCACTGTAGCTCTAGCAACTCTTAGGGGGGATGTGTTTTCTAAACACTTTCTAGATCTGGATCTAGATCTAGCTCTGGATCTGGCATGGAAGTGGTTGTGGTGCCTTAGTTGATGATCTGCACAAGGAGGTGATCCTGTCAGCTTCCCTCCATCTCTTCATGTTTTTTGTTTCTAAATTTACTATTATATCTCCCTGGAGGTACCAAGGATTCCATTCGGGAAACTCAGGAGTGCTTCATTCTTCCCCTGGATCTGGACCTGGACTTCCCTCCTCTCCTCATCTTATTTCTAGTTTCAATGAACTGTTTCTGCTCCAAAGAGCTGAAGGATGCCAGTGGATTTCTGGCCTTTATCCATTATTTTCTTGGGTCATTTTCTTGGGGACTGGAGGCTAAAACATATGAAGAACGGTTGCAGGAATTAGGAATGTCTAGTTTAGTGAAAAGAGGGACTAGGGCAGGGGTCAACAACCTGCGGCTCTGGAGCTGCATGTGGCTCTTTCATCCCTCTGCTGCAGCTCCCTGTTGCTCAAAATAGGTGGCACAACTGCCAATGTGTGACACCTGCTGGCATATGATTTATTGAACTTTTCGTCCCCTGGTAGGCCAACCATGGATAAATCCAAGAAAAGTAAAGTTTCAGAAGAAAACAGAATGTTTAATTCAACTACATATGCTAGTTTTGTGGCCACTCAAGAAATAGACAGGCACAGTATCCCAATCATGGACTGAGGCTTATATTACATTGATCCACAAAGAAGACACAGACCCACAACAAATCAAAAATTATAGGCCTATATCCCTGCTAAACTCAGACTACAAAATCTTCGCCTCAATATTGGCAGAAAGACTTAAGAGATATTTGAATAACTTTATACACTCAGATCAAAATGGATTCCTCCCAAAAAGACAAATTAGAGACAATATAAGAATAATTCTGGATACTTTAGAATATTATGAAGCACATCCTGAAAAGCCGATGGCATTGATATTTTTAGACACACAAAAAGCATTTGACAATGTGAACTGGCGATTTATGACGCTACAAATGGAAGAGATGGGCTTTGGTAGGAAATTTATTCAGGCAATTAAAGCCATATATTCTAAACAGACGGCGAAGGTAATGATCAATGGAGAATTGACTGTCTTTATTGAGATAGAAAAAGGTACTCGACAAGGATGCCCATTGTCTTCATTGTTGTTTATATTGATGCTGGAAGTTTTAAATAGAAATATTAGAGAAGAAAAAGAGATAAAAGGTATGAAAATCCAAAAAGAAGAGTACAAATTACAAGCCTTCGCAGATGACCTGGTCTTTATTATTGAAGAACCACTGATTTAGAGAAGTGGCAAAAATTGTGGTCACATAATTACAAAATGACAATGTCTACAGCATATAATGAGAATTTGTATAAGTTGTTTTACAGGTGGCATTTACCCCCGACAAGGATAGCCAGTGTTAGGATTCTATATGATGTATATAATGTTAGAACCAGTTGTCCAGGCAATATATATATACTGTAACTTTAAGCTGTAAATGTTACCTTCTTGCTGAGTCATGCTGTAATGGGATAATGACTAGTTGGAAGTATATTTAAACAAAGTATTGTAACCTGGTCTGTTAGAAGCTGCTGCTGCTATGAACTGCTACTGCTATTGGGAACTGCTGCTGCTGCTATGAACTGCTAGTGTGACTGAACTGCTATGAGCTGCTATTGTGAAGGAGTTGCTATCTGTTGATGGATCTGCTACCATCGTGGTTTGCTAACCAGAGTGAGTTGTTTGGACTGATTTACTGGACTGATTTATTGGTGAAGACTTGGGATTTGTTTATGACTACGCTACTGCTTTTTCCTATGATAAAGTACACTTTTGCTAAACCAGTTTTCTTATTCATTGCTCTCAACGTTTCCTTGTGCAGTTACTCTGCTGGTTGGTAAAACAACATCAATATCCTTAACAGCCAGAATGTTCAAGAACAAATCGGAGAAGTGTTGGAAGTGTCATCAGACCCCAGGATCTTATTACCATATGTGGTGGACATGCGTAGAAGCAAAGAGATTTTGGACTAAGATACACACGTGGTTGGAAAAAATGACAAAGAGACATATTGACCTTAAACCAGAGATATTTTTATTAGGGATCTTACCAGAGACATTTAATAAAGAATTGCAATATTTAATTGTGAATATTTTAACAGCGGCTAGAATTGTATTTGAAAAAAATTGGAAAGGAGAGAAGATAATTACTGATGAAGATATTATTAAGAAAATGTTGGACTGTGCTGAAATGAGTAGATTGACATTTGAAATAAGAGAACAGAAAGATAAACAATATTATTTGATATGGGAGCTATTTTATCAATGGATAAATAAAGCATGGAGATGAAATATTATGTATGAAATGAAACTTGGATAGAATGTGTAAATACTTGTTTTTTGTTAGAGGAAAGAACATTTGTCATATATTGAGATTTTAAAAATTTTGAGAGCACGAAATGATTTTAACCGATCGAAACACTGTCTGTAATTGTTTGGAAGGATGATGTTTTTATGTTGTTTTTGTTTAAAAAATAAAAAACTTTTTGCAAAAAAAAAAAAGAAATAATCAGGCACAGGAAGCGTGTTTTTTTTGGCTCCCGGTGTTTTCTTTTCTGTGGGAAAGAGGTCCAAATGGCTCTTTGAGTGTTGAAGGTTGCCAACTCCTGGACTAGGGGAGATTATAGCAGTCTTCCAATATCTCCGGGGCTGCCACAAAGAAGAGAGAGTCAACTTATTCTCCAAGCACCAGAAGGCAGGACAAGAAACAATGGGTGGAAACCAGCTAAGGAGAGCAGCAATCTAGAACTAGGGAGAAATTTCCTTACAGTAAGAACAATTGATCAGTGGAACAGAAGTTGCCTCCAGAAGTTCTGAATGCTCCATCACTGGAGGTTTTTTAGAGAAGAGATTGGACAGTCATTTGTCTGAAATGTTATAGGGTCTCCTGCTTGAGCGAGGGGTTGGACTAGACAACCTTATTTTCCTTTATTAAATAATACCTGGAAATAGTGAGATCCCGTAAAGTGCCTGATTCTGAATGGTCAGAAAAAGGCATAGGAAGATTTTTGACTTAACTCCAGATTGCAGCAATTCCAGAGGAGGAAATGTTTTTAGATATTTAAGGAGCTTCCTCCAATCCAAATCTTTGTTTAAGCAGGGGTCATCCCATCAAATATCACAATTTCCTGCCCCCCCTCCATTCTATCAATTCTATTTTTGTTTTGAAATAGCCTCAAAAGTACCTCACCAAACAGATAAGCTAGTCGTCATCAAAATTGCCCACCAGACTGTAGAGAGAATGAATTAAAGATATTTCTCTGTCAACTCAACTCAACTTAACTCAACTCCATTCAGTTCAATTCAATTTATTGTGGTCAAAGACCAATACAGGTAATAAACAAATACAATTTAAGACAGAGTTAAAATACATTTGTAAGATAACCTAACTAGAATCTAATATGTGACATCCAGAATATATTACATTTTTTAAAAATTATTTGTCATCTTCTTCCCCACCCCGTCATATAATTCCAGACATGTAAACTGACACACACCCCGTCCAATTAATGCCTGTTTTCAGTTAACCTTCTGGGCAGCCCTCCTTGTTCCCTTGCTTCCTCCTTATGGACATCCAGAGCCAGATGTTTCTTGCTACTGGCCTTGCAAACCTTTCAGGGAAACTACCGGGGGGGGGGGTGTCTGCCATCTGTGCTGTCCTGGCCCAATTCAAAGCAGAATTGCCAGAAGGATTTAGGGGGGGAAATGCTGCTGCAAAGCCTAGGGAGGCTCTGCAAATTGCACTCAGGTACAAAAAACACTCTGCTCACAGGTGACTGCAACCCGGACTATCCCTTGTTTTGGAGTCCATGAAACTGGATTCCGTCATAATCTGGATAAAGTCCAGCCTTGGATCCTAAGATGGCTTCACAAGCCGAGGGAAGCACACACATACTTGCCATGCAGGTCTACATGGGATGGGATGCCTCCAGGTAGACATTCAGTAGGTGCAGCTCCCCCAATCAGTTGAGAGAAAACTCTCTCGTCAATTTCTACCTGATCTATTTCTGAAAAGCTTAGAAGACTTTGTTCTCTAAAATTTTACCTTCTCTAGTGATTAAGCAGGCAGAAATTTCACAGGTCTGAAACCTATAATGATTGAACATGGCATGAACAAAGCTGAATAAATTCAGCCTGGATTCAGGTGCTTATTTGAAAACATCTGTCCAGAAATACCCTCAACAAAAAGTCTCCTCTAGACTTCCAAATTCCAGAACAGAAGATAGCATTTCCAACCTCCAGCGGAGTCCCATGGCAGGTCCTGCGCTCTGGCAGTGGGTGGGCATCACAGGAGTGAGACAGCAGCTGTGCCCTCTCGCCCAGGGGTGAAATTCAAATTTTTTCCCTACCGGTTCTGTGGGCGTGGCTTGGTGGGTGTGGCAGGGAAAGGATACTGCAAAATCCCCATTCCCTCCTCACTCCTGGGGGAAGGATATTGCAAAATCTCCATTCCCACCCCAGTCTGGGCCCAGCCAGAGGTGGTATTTGCTGGTTCTCTGAACTACTCAAAATTTCCGCTACCGGTTCTCCAGAACCTGTCAGAACCGGCTGGATTTCACCCCTGCTTTCGCCCCACATGGCCTCCTGGGCCTTTAGGAATTGTGGGTGTCTTAAACTATTGTTGGATAAAGCAGTCTTTAATCTTATCTTTAATTGCTATATCACAATTTGTGTATTTATTGGTATTTTGGAGGCGGACAATATTTTAGAGATGTAATTTTGTGTTGACGTCAAAGAGATTTACAGAGTAACCCTCTGCTTAATTTTAAGGCCCAAAGCTATATACATTTGAAGTTTTTATTCACTTTAATGACAGCACTGTCCTTCAAAATGTTGCAGAAAAAAGGGGCTGGGAATAGAGAACGCAGCTTCAGCCTCAGGGTCTCAAAACTAAGCTAAATGGGGGGGGAGCTACTGCGGCTTTTCTAGAGTTAAAAAAGAACTAAGCCATACATGGACTTTAAAACACCTAAAACAGGAATTCAGCAGTTTCCTTTCAGGGCCTGCATGTTATCCTTTTTTAATTAACTCATTTCTAACCTTTCAAACTTGCTCATTCTAATTGGAATTTCATTTACAGAAGAAAACTTTGCTACCGTCATGAAAATTGTTATGAAGCCATCGCTAAGCAACATACTTTGGCATTTATATGAGCTTTTGTTCTCAGCTCTCAAAGCCACGCATTTGCATGTACAGATAAAATATTATGAAAGTTGACACCAGATTAACCACAATATCCAAACATTGGGCTGCCCATAATGGATGTAATTGTTTGTAACTGCTCTGCTGTGGCTTAGATAGAGTTCGATGTGATTAAGAGGGACCATGCAAGCAGGAGACTAATGAGCCTCTCCCCATCATTTGCAGCCACAAACTGCTGGGGCTGAAAATAGAGGCTGGATTTAAGCAGGACGGCTCAATTATGCAACCGCTTTTCAAAATTGCAAGTTAAAATTTCAACTCTTAAAAAATTCAAATTTTAAATTAAAATTCCAAAAAGTTTATTTTTCTTCCCTGTAACATTATACAAAAAATAGTGCATCCTAAATTTAGAAACAGACAGTTTTGCCAATGACTATGCAATAAACTAATTTGGCATTCAGTGTGAAGAGAGAATTCCTTTGGAAAGCCTCCAACAAGAATTGTTCAGAGGATGTGTGAAGGTGAAGCCTGAATCTTAGAATGGTTGTTTCACGTAAGAACTTAAACTGAATCAATTTAAAGCAAGATATTTGGACAACACCACACACTGAGGAACGCCAGTACCATGTAGTGAGACACAGCCATTTGCCACGTCCAGGTTTTCCTGTTGTTTCTTGCTTAGGTTTTGCTGAAATCAAAAGGATGGCATTTTGGTGAAGGTGCTGGCCTAGAAACTGGGACACGGGTTCAAGTCCTACCTTAGGCAAGGAAGCTGGCTGAAAGGTTTTGGGCCCCACCCTCTCTCATCCAACCCACCTCATAGGATTGTTGTGGTAGGAAAAATAGGATGGGAAAGGAGGAACAGGTATGTTCAGTGCTTTGAGTTATTCATAAAGTAATAAAAGCAGGGTAAACACCTAATTAATAAATAAACACATCGTTAATTGGGTTCACTTTACTTCCCAAAGGACTTAGAGAACATTGTAAAGTTGTGGATTTGTGATTATTGTGGAAAACATTTTAGAACAAGAAACAGAATCCCACTGTATTCTCCAGGGAGATTAGAAAAGTGGCCCTACTTTGTTGGATAAAAAGAGGAAAACGAATTTTAATTTCTGAGCAAGTGTTTAAAGGTTGGGAGAAAAAGTGCCCAGTAAACAGACCTGCAGCCTGCAGAGAGGTGACTTTGATGCTGCCAAGGGAGCTCTTCTCATCCCACATCCAGGGATGGGGGGCGTTCCCGGAAAAACCCTCGGCCCCCAGAAGGCATCAGGGGCATCAGGCAGGCCCTGCAGGGCACCTGGGTTGCCGTCTCCCCAAGAGCAATTCTGTCTGAATTTTAATTCTCAGCTGAATTTTACGGCAGATTCAAGATGTCATATTTAGAGAAGAAATGTGCGATCAGAAGGAAGTCATTAGTTACTGATTTGAGCTGGTTTTTAAATTGGGGATCCCGATGCAAAGCCGGAGCTTGTGAAGAAGGCTTGAAAGGCCCCAACAATGGCCAATTCTTCATGGCCAGGAAGGACAATGGGCAGCCTTTGATCCTGCCTGTCTCCTGTCGCCAATTGAACTTTGTCACTGGGCTGCCATCCACAAGGGAGCCCTTCTGAATTAAGCAGTCCAGAGCAATTGACTTGGCTTCCCCCGGCTTTGAAGTGCCAACATCAGTCAGGCCAGTAGTCAGTTTTTTCATTAATTCCCCTCCCTCCACCCCCACCCCCACCCCCGGGAGTTTTGCAGTCTGGGCAATTCAGATGCCTGAAAAAGAAGAAGGAACTCCAGGCTGGGAAGGCATGAAAAGGAGAGCTGGGGAAGGGGAGGGGGGGCTGCTCCACATACCAACGTAGGCAGGCAGGCGGGTGCGGGCGGGGGGGGCACTTCATTAATGTCCACTTCAAAGCAAAGGTTTGCGGACTTGGAGGATTGACTAATTTACACATTGTGGGAAATTGCAGCCAGCCAGGCATGCCAGTCGCTGATGTTTCGGGAAGCAAAGGGAACGCCCCCCCTCTTTCCTTCAGAGGCCGGAGGGATCCTTTTCGGCAGGCAGGAGCAAAAGAGAAAAAGCAGGGAGAAACAAAATAAACCAAACAAACAAAAATCCCCATTGTTGGCAAGGGAGAGGCCCCCTCCCTCGGGCACAAATGGGACTGGGGGAGGCAGGAGGGGGTTTGGCAGGTCTCCTGCCTCCTCATCCCCACTCCAGCTCCCAGGTACCCAGGCTGTGCTTAGGCTGGTGGCAGAGGCTGCCTTGGGGAGGGGGTGTCCCTTTTCTAGGTGCAGGGATGCTTTTAAAGAAGATTCCAAAAGGATGCTATAGGGGTGCCTCACATGGAACCTTTAACCATGGGAAATTCAACCCAGGAGGAGAGAGAGCAGCCTGGAAAGACTCCCAGTCTCTTCCAGACATTTATTAATCACTACATGATGGGGGGGGGGGGGCATAAATTTGCAGGTGATCCCAAACCTAGAAGGAGAAGAGTCAAAAATATGTAGAGGCTTCACTAAGCAAAGAGGATGGAGTTTCCTAGAGAGACATTTCAATCAATCAATCAGAATACAGTTGGAAGGGATCTCGGAGGTCTTCTAGTCTAACCCCCTGCTCAAGCAAGAGATCCTATACCATTTCAGACAACTGGCTGTCCAAGTCTCTTCTTAAAAACATCTAGTGATGGAGCACCCAGAACTCCTGGAGGCAAGATGGTTAATTGTCCCCACTGTTAGGAAGTTTCTCCTTAGTCCAAGTTGCTTCTCTCCTTGATTAGTTTCCATCCATTGTTTCTTGGCCTGCATATAGGTGCTTTGGTAAATAAGCTGACCCCCTCCTCTTTGTGGTCCTCAAATACTGGAATACCTCTATCATGTCGCCCTTCTTTTCTCTAGACTGGCCGTACCTAAATCCTGCAACTGTTCTTCATAGCTTTTAGTCTCCAGGCCTTTAACCATCTTAGTTGCTCTTCTTTGCACTTTTTCCAAAGTCTCAACATCTTTTTTGGACCAAAACTGGATGCGGTATTCCAGGTGTGGCCTTACCAAGGCTTTATAAAGCGGTATTAATGCTTCACATGATTTTGATTCTAGGCCTCTGTTTATACAACCGAGGATTGTATTAGCTTTTTTGTCTGCTGCCACACTGCTAGCTCATATTTAAGTGATCGTCCACTAGGATGATCAAAAACAGTGACTGTTTTTGAGCCAGGGTTCACCTAATCTGTACTTGGTTTTTCCTGCCCAGGTGTAAAACCTTGCCTTTCTCTACATTAAATTTCATGTTGTTCAAGTCTGTCAAGATCTGTTTGGATCCTGAGCTTGTCTTCTGGGGTGTTGAATGGAAGTCCAGGGTGCCGGGAGCCCAATGGCCTGGGGGTGCAAACAGGAGCAGAGTGCACGGAAAGCAAAGCCTCTCTTCCTTCTGCTCTGCCCCTTCAGATCCCAGCTGGCCTCTGGTGGCCGCTTGAGAAAGGCAAGCCGTCGATGGGATCAGGCTCAGAGGAAGGCTACCTTCAAGATGATAAGAGGACCGCAAGCAACAATTAAAGAAAGTGGATGTGTCTACCCTGCAGAATTTATTTATTTGGCTTATGGCGTATCATATGTGGATTAGCAGTACAGACTAACGCTTCAACTAGACTAATTGAACCCAATAAAATGCAAATATTAAAAAGTTCTATGTTCAAATATCCATGTCTAGGCCATCTAACCATTGAAGCACAACATCGTTTATATTTTAAAAAAATCAAACAGTGGACCAGTGTCTGCCCTCAGCCGACAGCCGATCACGATGTGATCTACAAAGACATGGCAACAAAAAGGAAACCCTGCAGGAAAGAAGTCATTGCAGAGTCTTCAGGTATTTTAGGGGCTGCCCTATCAAATGGGAGGGCAGGAAGTAGTGGGGTGAAACTCCCGTGAGGTAGATTAGGTGAGATGTTAGGAGAAGCCTTCTGATGGTCAGGCCTGCCGGCCATTTCTTTACAAACGTATGTATTTAAACATCCACGGGCCTGGTGCATGGATCTAATACTGCCACCTTTGTGTCCTCACCTTGGTAAGTCAGATGAGCTATCAGCTGATAACTCTCCAATGGTTTCCAGGAAGATTGCTAAGGGTTAACCTCTGGCTCTTGCTCTTTGCGAGTGTGTTATTTCAATAATTGTTCATTATCCTTGCTTATATTTGGGTTATGTTCAATGTAATCAGACACATTTAGTTCTTGACTATAAACCAACAAGTAATGAAACAAACCACAGCCTTCTCTTTATGGAGAGGTGGTCTCCAGTAAGAGCAGAAGAAAAGTGGAGGGTTTTGCCCCAAAGATGGAGATGTGGAGTTGTGGGACAAACCCTGGCATTTTAGCTGTGGGATTTAATAGGATTCTTTCCCCAAAGTAATATGTCTTCACTCTGTTGAAGACAAACTTCAGATTCAGATTTGGAGGGGGGGGGGGAAGAGGAGGAGGAGGAGGAGGGGAGGAGGAGGATCTAAGTGAAAACTTATCAGGGCAGGTTCTTCTTCATCCAAGATGTGTGGACAGTGCACCTGCCTGAGCCACACAGGATACCTGGGCCTCTGGTGGTGAAGATGGTCCCATGAAAGGAAACGCTGCACCTGAAAACGTCCTGGAAGAGGAGGTGGGAGTACCTCAATGCCAGAGGTGTCCATTAGGCCATCTGATCTCCCTGCTGGTCTTCAGGAAGAGTATTGGTTACAGGAGCACTGGTATTTCTGGAGGGAGGGAGGGAGGGAGGGAGGGAGAAGGAACGGTCTTCCCGTTGAGGGGTTCTCCAAGCAGGTTGAAGAAGAATCGATCCAGATGCTGAACGACGTAATTTGCCCCAATGATCCCTTCCGAAGGACCCTAAGAAGAACTGGAAGCTTTTAGGAATTATCTGAAAGTCAGAAGTTATTTTCCATAAGTGAATAGCAGATGCGTTTTCTTAAAAATAATTTCCAGCACAAAATGCTAATTTATTTATAATAATATTTCCTATTTAATTCCCTCTAAACATGAAGAAAATATTTCACCTATGCCTCTAAAATTCTGCATTTGCCTATCTCTATTTCATCAGCATTAGATCACTCCAAACTGGAAGGATTAATTGAACCTTTTTTGTCCACCTCCAAGTTTGTAAATATGTTTGCCAAAGAACCTGTCATCTCATTATCTCAAATTTAGCTCTGCTGTAGGAGCAGTTTAGCTCATTTAATTTGTTTCAAAAAGCAACAAATTCTGTCCTTCCTTCCTTCCTTCCTTCCTTCCTTCCTTCCTTCCTTCCTTCCTTCCT
>WNWU01000062.1:6862410-6906715 GCA_012654045.1 Ptyas mucosa | reverse complement strand
CCTTCCTTCCTTCCTTCCTTCCTTCCTTCCTTCCTTCCTTCCTTCCTAAAAAAAAAAAGACATTTCAAGGAATTTAGCTCCTAAATTCCTGTGCCTATGTCTTAAAAGTTGGGAGGCCTTGACCCCCAATAATTTCATAATGTTCAGGCAAATTTTAGCATTCTGTGGGGGAAACAGTTACAGCTGTTTGCATTTTCCTGTGTCAGTGGAGGGCCCGTGATGAAGTGGAGGGTTCTGCCTTAGTTTCTGCAGAAGTTTGCTCTTTCCAGAAGCTCCGAATCAGGCCCTCCCATTCCTCTGAGGGTGGTAGAAGAGGGCTGGGGAAGGGGTGGGAAGCAGCCCTCCCTCCCTGCCTGCCTGCCTGCCTGCCTGCTCTCCTTCCATATGACAGGCCCGGCAACCTAATCAATCAATCAAACAGAATAGAGCTGGAAGGGACCTTGGAGGTCTTCTAGTCCAGCCCCCTGCTCAAGCAGGAGACCCTGTACCATTTCAGACAAGTGGCTGTCCAGTCCCTTCTTAAAAGCCTCCAGTGATGAAGCACCCACAACTTCCAATTTGTTCCACTGGTTGATTGCCCTCACTGTTAGAAAGTTTCTCCTTAGTTCCAGGTTGCTTCTCTCCTTGCAGGAAAGGCAGCTTCCCATTTCCCACTGACCTGCAGGAGAGAACAGCCTGTGTCCAGCAGTGTCTGGGTGAGGCTGAGGGGGGAGAGGGTGCCGGTGGGTCTACGCACATGCCCCGTGTCCACCTGCCCACCACCTCTCCTTCCTTGCACACCGCCCGAAGGGCAGAGAGTGCCATCTCTCAGGGGTCCATCGGTGGCACCAGGAGCTTGGACCCCTCTTGCTCTTGTGGCACAGGTTCCTTCTGCTGCTTCTCCTTTGAGCCTTACGAGTCTTCTGCTGTCAGCCTCACCTCAATCCTTCCCCAAAGGCCGCTTCTGTCTGCTTGTACAGAGGTCGTTCTTGTGGCCTTTCTGGGTCCATCCCGGCCTCCTTTTTTCTGTGCTTTCCACTACAACTTTTCCAAAAATGGCGTACTCCGTGTTCCATAAGAAATTCCAAGGTCCTTCAAATCTATGAACCTGCATTTTCCACACTGTGTCCTTACTTAACATGGAAGGGCAGCCAAGCACCCCTCCATGCCACAGATGCCACCCATCAGTCACAAGCAACCTCCTAAGGTTGGTGCCTAACACGATAATGTGCAGTGCTCCAGAGAGTGACATGGCAGCTCTGTCGTGCACCTAGCTCTATGCTGCCTTAAATACGCCTGAAATCACTTTAATGGACTTCATTATCCTGACGGGCCTGTGGTCCAGCAAGTGAAGGAAGCCCTGGACCCCATTGCTAAGAACAGAGCTCAAATCTTCATCACTTCAGCAAACGCTAACCATTGTTTGAGGCTATGCTAACCACCAAGCCGTTCGACGGCTCCTGGCTCTCGTTTTACACTGAGAACCAAAGGAACGTGGGGAGTGGGGCGAGGAGGGGCTCCAGACAAACTTGTGGACTGTGAAAGCATCATAATTACACAGCCAAAAAGAAAAAAGAAAAAAAAATCCCAGCATTTGAAAAGAATTGAAGAAAACCATCCACTTTGTCAAGCGAGCCTAATGAAATGAAAATGAACGTTAAACTCAAGATTGGTTAAAATTTGAGAATAAGGATGGAAGAGGTTATCATAAAAATATAGAAAATTTAACTCCGCTGTTTCACATTTCAGCCCACTTCTTTAATTGCGAATAATTCTGAGCAATTACTTCCTCTTTACAACCTTTTAATAAGAAAGTCTGTCTTCGTGCCTCACGGGGAAGGGGGGGGGGTGGGAGGGAGGGAGGGAGGGAGAGCTGAGTCGCCACGGGCGAGTATCGGGGAGAAAAGCCACTTAGCAAACCACAGATTTCAGAGCCCTGGCCACATCTGCATTTTATCAGTCTTTTCCGGATAGAATTACACCAAACAATTGTCTGCAGATCGGTAGACAGCTGAGACTTTAAAGTGCTGAATTACTGAGAAAATGCTGGAGATAAAATAGAGCACATGTATCCGATCAGGGTAATGAAAGCCGCCTGCCGCCAGCGCCAGCCTGCCCTCCCCCGGAGTGCCCTGCAGAGGGGTGGAAAGAAGGCTCCCCTTTAACTCTTGAGGGGCAGGCAGGGAAGGAGGAAGGAAGGACCAGCCCCAATCACCCTGCCCAGAGACTGCCAGGGACCCCAGAAGGGGAGGAAAGCTGGGCAGCCTGGCAGGGCAGAGAAGAAGGCCTGATGGGCATCAGGGGCAATGCTCCCTGCAGGGAAGTCCTACAAAGGAGTTTGCTCTCGCCCAGAAATAAGGGCATGAGACTGGAACAAAAGGATGGAGTTCCTTCTTTGGTAACGTTCGCCAGAAACTAAGATGAATGTAAGTAGACTGTAGGATTTATCTCATAAACCAAGAAATTAAATAAAGGAGATATAAGAAAATTTGGAAGGATGTGGGTTGCCTTCTGTTAACTTGAACCCAGGATCTTCTGGAAGATCTGTTCTGCAGCTTCACAAGCTGAAAGGGGCAGAGGCTGGGCTGGGCTGGTCCTGGACTTGTAGTCGCTCTGCTTTTGGTATTTGCTGGTCCAAGATGGGGAAGCTGGATGAGGTCTTCTGCAGGAGGCAGGCCAAGGGGGTGTCCATCAAGACGAGAGGGTGGCCAGTCAAAGCCCTGCTCCTCTTCCTGTGCATTGCACGTGTGACGTATGCGCACCGTGGTGAGGCTTTCGTCTCATGGGTGCAATCCCCGTCTTGATTTCCTTTGCACCCCCCCTCCCAATGGATTGGGATGAGGGGGGACAGAATGCTAGGACTGAAACATTAGGATACCTCCAACCGCCCTGCTTTGGGGAAAGAGCTCCTCCCCAGACTCTTTACAACCTATTTTTAAAAAAATCAAAAGATTCCTGACATGACTACTTACAGTAAATATCACTAGGATCACTCATCAAAGTATAAGAGAAATGATCAAGATCAGATCTGGATTGTAAAAAGCCAGGAAGCTGCGAAACAACCCTCAAACTCTTAGCGCTGGCTGGAGAATTCTGGGAGTTGAAGTTCATGCATCTTAAAGTGGCCAGGTTTGAAAAATCCTGATTTAAAGGAACCAATTCCAACCCCTGTGAAATAGGCTTTTTGTCTACAAAAGGGGGTCCGTTCTCTGGAAGGGCTGTTGCCTGTCATGAACAGTTGCAAAAGCTGGAGCAGGACCCTGCGAGTTCCCCATGCAGGCGGGCCATGAAGGAGCCGAGCCTCCGTTTCCAAGCCTTGCGTCTAAGGCTGGAGAGATGGGTCGGCTGAGCTGAGCTGGGCTGCTTTCCAAGTGCAGAAGGAGCCAGAAAAAGGCCGGTGGCTGGGACTGACCTCTAAGAGTGATGCTGCCCTCTTCCTTCCTTGTAAGCAGGGTCACCCCTCTGTCCCACTGAGCTGCCCCAGAGGAGAGGGCAGAGCCTGGAGGTCAGAGGCTCTTTCAGATCTTCAGGTTAGAGAATTGGGTTTCCAGCAAACAAGGCGGTTGAATTTTCCATCCAGAGCATTTTATTAAAGGGAAATATGCAAAGTGACTAAAGATTTCTTCATTTAAGGACAGGCTAAGCCAGAAGACTGACAACTTAAACAGTATCCATTGTACAGTTTGTATCATTGGGTAAAACTGGTAAGCACAGAAGGATGCTTTGTCATGGAAAAAATATTTAGACTTGACTTCTTTAATAACAGTTAAACAGCAGTTGCTTTAGAGGCAAACTCAGCAACCACTTGTTCATTGTTATAAGCTTATTATTAATAAGAGAATCTGTAACAATTATCTTAGAAACAGATCTTTGGAGAAAGTGCAAGCGGATATAAAGAGTATACACACATTTTAAAAAGATGTTCAATGTAGGGGAGCCGGAAGGACTCACCAGCAGGGAGTTACCCTGAAGAAGAGGAAGCAGGCAAGCCATCCGCTTTAGCCCAAAAGCAGGAGGTCCCTTGCTGAGGCTCAGGCAGCTTGGCCAGTTCCTCTTTGAGTCGGGGGTTGGGGGGTGGGGACGGGCAACAGGGCAGCCCCCAGAAGGCTGGGACCCAGGGCTCCTGCTTCCCCCAGGCAAGAGAAGGGCTGCTGAGAAACCTTGGAGCTTTCCTCGGATCAACTCAGCTTTCAGATCTGGGAGGAAGGTGGCTTTGAGCTGTTCTCCGGCTCTCCCTGCTGGCTTGCTCTGGGTCAATGAGCAGGGGCGGTGACTTGTGCAGCAGGGGTGGTGGGGCTGTGTGGTGAAGCTGGAGAGCCCCTGGTGAGTTTTCCAGCCATCTTCTGAACAGGATGAAATGCTGGGCTGAAAGCAGTCTGACTACCCAGTGGACTGGGCTGCTTTTAAATGCAACCAAGCAAATTCCATGTGGATGAGCAGAGGGAATTCTGACAGGGGGTTAAAACTGTCAGTCCAGCCATCTGTCGAACAGGCCCTCATCCCACTTCCAACCCCATCAAACTTTAAGGAGAATGACGGAGGGAAGTTTTCTTCTTGATGCTGGGTGGGCTGATAAGGGGGGGGGAGCCTGGAGGATCCACCATCAGCAACGAAGGCAGCAAATGTCATGCTATGCACTTTTCTGGGGTCTCATGGATGGATGGATGGATGGATGGATGGATACCGATGGAGAAGAGTCCAGATATCTTGCACCCAGTTTTCAAATTATCCCCAGAAGGAAGAAGTTGTGGGCCCCTAGTTCCACAATGGAGAGCAAGAAATACAATTACCCCAGTCAGCAGTGCAACTCAGTGATGCCAGGAGGACCCTCTTGGGAAGGAGCCCAATTCCCTGCTCCCGGTGCAGAATATTGGGGCCTAAGTATTATGTGAAAGAAAAAAAATGGTTCTGGAGACCCATGTCAGCATTTCACATAAGATTTAACTCCCTAAACAAAGGGAAAGAAAAAATGAGAACAGATTAAATAAATTTTTACAAGAATTTTGAAGTATTCCTGGCTCAGAACTACATTCTAATAGCAATTCTAAGTACCTGGAATTAGATCTGGAGATATTTAAGGACTCGAGATATGTCTATTTTGCTCCTCCAATCCCCTAATTTTCTTCTCTGCATCACTTTTGAAAGCAGTAACTTAATGGCCAGACCTGTGTCACTATGTACCTTTTTGCGAGTGTGCAGAAAATGTTTGGCTCTTTTTACTATGATGGAAAGAGAGGAGGAATCTCTCTGAGGACCAGGCAAATGAGGCCCCATCGGTTAGGAAGCGCCTGAGCTGAAGAGCCGAAGGCCACTTTGCCTTGGCCGTTGCTCTTCCTGCGGTCCCCGTCCCGCCCGTCCCCCCCCCCCCGGTCTGTTGCCTGCTGGTTGAGCGGCAAAGCAGGGCTGAAGGCGCTGCTGTTCACCTGAGGATGGTTTAGGCCTGTGACGTTTGCCTCAGGACGGATGATGGATGAACAAAAGGGGCCTATTAGTGCCATTTTTCTATTTGTCCCAAAATGAATGCACAGCCCCGGGGACTTCTTCCATTAACACTTATCTCTCTATGCTAGTGAACAGTAGTCAGAGCAAGGCAGTGATTTACTCAGATCGGCTGAACTGCCGCCTTACCTGCTTTGGCACTTTGTTATTTCAGCAAATTAACCAGCAAATTGTTTTTTCTCCCAGTACAATTAATTATGCTGATAACTGAATCCATATGCTGAAGCTGGCAGTTGGCTTGCAAGATCTCTTTACAGAGTTTCCGCATTCAACCACAAAGCAAATAAAGGGAGAAATAAATAACCTGTTTCGTACTGAAAAAACACTTTGTGTGCAAACCTTTACGCGCACTTAAACTAAATTCAGCTCCATAGTTGGAGAGTAACTGTTATCTCCTCCTTTCAAGAGGGCATTTACGGTCAGCGCAGGCAGAACAAAGGTGGTTTGTGGGAAAAGCCAGGATTCCCCGGCCCTCAAGGCTCTCCGCTGCCCACGCTGTCCAAAAGGTGGGCTCCAGGGATGCCTCTGCAGCCTCGGATGGGGAAAGGCTGATGGAGGGAAAGAGACGGACCCAACCTCACCGAGGCTGGATTGTCTGCAAGGCAGGAAGCCGATTGGGCCTGATAAAGCCTCCGGCTTCTCCAGGGTCACCAGAATCTTTCTCGATCGCAGGAATTTTAAGATGTGTGGACTTCAACTTCAGCTCAAGAACTTTGGCACAGGAAGCATCCTCCCAAAGCAAATGTATTTATCTATTTGTCCCATTTACAGGCAGTCCTTGACTTACAACCCTTGGTTTAGTGACCATTCAAAGTTACGATGACACTAAAAAGTGTAACTTAGGACCGTTTTTCACAGTTACGACCTTTGCGGCATCCCTGTGATCAAAATTCAGATGTTTGACAACTGGTTCCATTTATGACGGCTAGGGTGTCCCGGGGTCACGTGATCCCCTTTTGTGAGTTTTCAATAAGCAAAGGGTAGTCAGATTCACTTAACAACCATGTTACTAACTTATCAACTGCCGTGATTCACTGAACAACTGTAGCAAGAAATGTAATGTGGGGCAAAACTCGCTTAAAAATGTCTCACTTAGCAACAGAAATGTTGGGCTGAATTGTGATCGTAAGTCGAGGACTACCTATTTAGGGCTGCTCACCTCTCCAGAGACGCTGGGTAGGGAAGCCAACGCCAGGAATTCCTGCGACCAAAGGCTGGGTGCCTCTGTAGCAAGGCCGGGCAGAACCACTGCTATGACACCCACCCATGCTAGAGCTCCTGTGCCAACATCCAGGCCCCAAAGCCTTCCCCCAAAGACCCCACCCCCACCCCAAGCTCCCGCTCTCGTCCCCCTCCCGCGACTCCCGTCCTGCACAGCAGGGACCCCAAGTTGCTCTGGGCAGCATCAGAGCAGCAGCCACAGGCAGAGGGGGACCCAGAGTGGGCGGAGATGGACGCTGCCATTGGCAGAGCGGCTTGCGCCATTTCATGCAGATCTGGGGGCCCCACAAGTTGATCCCTTTAGCATCCTCTTTGGCACCCTTTCCTCCTTGAGAAAAGCGGATGGACTTTTTAGGGATCCGAGCACTCTTGACAGGCGAGCGGATGCATCCGAGCAAGAGAGGCAGGACAGCGTGTCTTCTTTTGTTCTATGAAAGAACTGCCGATAGTTATTGGTTTCTTGGCAGAAATGGATGAAACGTCCAATTGTTCAGGGCTGCCAAAGGAGCTCCTACTTATTGGGGGGAGGGGGAGGACTTCCTTTCCCCCCTTTTGGTGTTCTGGCAAGAGATGGTATAATGGGGTGCATGTCTCAGAGACCTCCTTCTAGGCTAGAAATCTGCAAAATCTCAGAACAGACAGATGGACTGAGAAGTTAAGAATGAAACGCAGCCTAAATTGTGTGTTGTTTTTTTTAAATTTTCTGCTCAATTTACGGCAGACTTACAGACAGGGGAGGGAAGGAATGGGGGAGCGACCTGTCAGCAGTGGAGAAGGATCTCAATCTCCAACGTTTTCAAAGGATGCGACGTTCTTCTAGATTTCACCGACCTTCTTTGGACTTTCTGGCTTCTAAGCCTTCAGTCCATGAACCTGAAATTTAAAGGGCTCCTCATAAAATCACTCCTGGCAGGGAAGCTTAACGTTTCTAGACGATTTTTCTTAGCAATTAGGACACCCCGCAAAGGACTTTTTTCCGTAAACGCCGCAGCCCGAATTTGCAAGAGGGGATCTGCGGGATGAACACGGGAGACGCTTCTGTCTCCGGTAAGGAAAGGAGGCGGCGGCGGAGAAGCGCAAACGGGAACCGGCGATCCGCCTTCCCGACCCCGCCATAAGCGCCTATTTAATGCCCGCGCTCACCCCGTGATTTATGGGGACAGCCCTCACCAAGTACCGCATTTTTCCGGAGAGCAGCCCGGAGCCCATCTGAAAAAGGCGGGCGCGGGGATCGGCGGGGGAGAAGTCCAAAAGCTTTGTACTGCCAGTGTGGTTGCCGGAATCCATTGGTGTAGATTCCAGAAAGGTAATCTTGCTAGGCTGACTATTCACTTCCGCAGAGTCGTTTTTGCCGCGTTTTGGAGATGCCTTGGATTGTGCCACAGGGGCTTGTTTCAAAGGAAAACTCGCCGTGAAATGCCGCGTTTGTCTGGCCTGGCTGAGTCTCTCCCCACACCTCCCTCTCCTCTGCTCCCCCTCCCCCCCCAGCTCGGTTGTATTTAATTACTGCAGACATAATTTACCGCGTACGTGGTGATGCGGCATTTCGGTTCCCGATAAAAGCCCTCTCGGGTCTTAGCAGTGGCCCAAACTCTGGCGAGGCGAGGCGAGGCGAGGCGAGGCGGTAATAATCCCTTTTGCCGAGCGTCGTTTCGGGGGACCTGTCGCCTGGTCTGGGTGAAGGGCAGCCGAGCCACCAAATGGTCCCGAGCCTTGGCAACAGGGGATGCCCGCCTGACCCCCGTCCCGCTCCTTAGTTTATGGGTTCGGAGTTCTTTAAAAAGCGCCATTAAATTCTTGGGAGCCAATAGAATGAGTTGTACACCGTTTGATGTAGCCGTAGCTAGGACTATTGCCTAATTACAAGCGTTTAGCTAAACCAATCGCCTCTCTTTAAACCAGTTAATCGACTAATTACAAACATCCCGTCCCGTATTCTATTTTGAAATAAGGAACATTAAGCAAAGGGGAGAAAAGGTATAAGAGGCCGTAAGCCTGCCTGCCTTCCATTGACGGCTTGTCTATTGCAGAAGGAGGGCTGAGAAAATATGGTAACTTCAGGCCCCTCACCTCCTGGACATCAACTGTCTCAACTCCTCTCCTTGGGCAGCAAGTCAGGGCATCGCAGGCCAAAACAACCAGACACACAGAGAGGTTTGGGGTTTTTTTTTCCTTCATGCCATCGCTCTGCTGAGCACATAATTCACACAGTACAGCCTCATGTCTAAGGATATTTACCCACGCAGTATGGCTGTATTGGTATTATTCTTTGCATCTTACTACCTTCTCTTATCGGTATCATTATTTTGATTATCGTTACTCTGTTGCTTTGCATGTGCACTGCCAGCGTCTGCACCGGAGACTGGTTTCTTGTGTGTCCAATCACGTTTAGCCCATACAGACTCTTCTTTTCTGTTCTATTCTCCTATCCCATTCTAAACAGAAAGTCTAGAGGAAGGCAAGGGATCAGGGAAGGAAATGCCAGTCATTATACCTTTTCATATCTTTTAGCGGAGTGATTGGCCAAATGGAGAGTATGTTGGAAAGCCAGTTTGGTGTTGCGGTTAAGGCAGAAATCTGGAGCTCACGAGACCAAAGCCAGCCGGGTGACCTTGGGCTAATCACTCTCTCTCTCGGCCCTAGGAAGAAGCAGGCAGGCTCTGAAACTTGGAGCTGCTCTCTCTCTCTCTCTCTCTCTCTCTCTCTCTCTCACAACCGCGTCTGTGTCCTGGTTGGCTTCAGATGGGCCACAGGTACAAAACTCCACAGCACAGGTGGCCGGTTAAAATAGCCTGACGGAAGCCCCTGAGTCGCTTTCCTAAGTGAGCTGAGAACCTTTTCTCCCTTGCCTCTGAAGCGCTTGTGTTGCCGCTTGGCTCTTCTGTTGAGCAGGAAGGGTGAGGCTTCCCTCTTGAGAAGAACCCACGGGAACCTCTTTGCTCTGGGGCAGCCACAAAGGAAAAAAGAACCAGGCGGAGCACAGAGTGGGGCCTGCCGAGTCCCAGCCCACCCATGGCAAGGGAGGTCAGGAGTGGCTGTTTTGCCTCCTTTGTAGCCACGTGGAATGGCCTGGGGTGGCTTTTCTGCAATACGCAACACTTCCCTCGCCTAGAGTCCCCCAGGCTGGGAGGCCCACACATCTTAACTTGCGGAGATTAAGCAACACAGGTGCAGAGGTTGGGCAGGGAGAGGTGGGATGCTGGGAGCCATTTGCATCTTTCTGGGTCAATAAAGCCCCTCGGAGCCACCTCAGCTTTGATCCCAGCAATTGCATCGGACCGAGTGACGTAATCCTGGCACCTTCCACTCTTCTTGTTTTCGATCATCTTGTAGCCCTTCATGAAGTGGAGAACAACACGTTGAGCAATGAAGCCTCCTGGCTGTTTACTTCATCCGTGTCCTTCCTGGATGTTTCGATTAAGCAGAATTAGCGTAGCCCCCTGAATAAGGAAGGAGGAGAAAAGCCTCCTTGCCGGTGGCAAGTGATGCAAAAAAGAGATACATGGGGGTTTTTCTCTCACAAATTTCTACCTTGCCTGGGAATTAGGTGTCAGTGTAGCCCAAACTGTCACTTCCTGGCCAAGGCGATGGGAAGGAAGGGAGGTCACAGACTGAGTGCGGTCAGACAAGCCTCGTTAGGCAGAAGCGCGTCAGCCAGGCTTTTCGCTTAGGAGGTGGTGCTGACTGATGTTGTGTAAGGTAAGATTTCCCCAATGGGCCAACTGGTGAAAACCCTTTCATTCTTTCCTTTCTACAATTTAAAAAGAGGCAAAAGCAAAGTTTTTAAAAATAGCTCTCAAAATGGCTGCCCCGTTATGCTTTAGGGTGTCAGGAGCCCCTTTCCCTTGTGATAAAAGCTAAAGTGCAACAAACCCCTGGTGTTGGTGCCAAGGAAGGACCCCTCTCCTTTCCTCTTCTTACACAAATGGAGAGGAATCCAAACCTATCCAGCTCTCCTGCTTTCAGGTGGAACAACACAAGAGAGCGCAGAGGTCCTCCACAGGAAAGCAAAAGCTTGTTACTGCTATCCAAAAGGATGGTCCCGTCCCTGAGAAAGCCAAGCGAAGCCCCCCGCCTCTTCCGAGCCCCTCAGATCTTCCCATCCCTGGCTGGGCTTCAGAAGGGAGCCAGCAGCCACTGCGCTAAGAATTGGAAAACAGTTTCATCTGGCCATATGTTGGCCAAGCCAGCGCTGGCGGTTGCTGTATGTCACAGTAGACAGGTAAGCATCCCTGCCAGCTGGCATTTAGCTACGGAAAAATCCCGGCTCTTCCTTTGAAGTGCTAAGAGAGTCTGGGAGAAGCCTGGCAACCGAGTAAAGGTCAGCATTTAGCACCAAGTACGGCTGCATAGAAGGAAACAACAAGCATGAAAACAGAGTTTACAGTGACTGAAAAGGTAAAATAATCGGTGCTCTACAGTAGATAATCTCCTTTTTAACTCAGGAGAGAAAGAACTAGGGATTTCTTACAGCTGGGAGTCAAGAAGTCAAAGGATCTTTATAACAAAAAGGCTTTTTTGCTGCCTCCTGAAAGCGAAACTCTGTGATCTACGCTGGCATCTCAACCTTAGCGCATAACTCAGGACCCTTTACAACCCAACCCTCTGCTCAAAATAAAACCAGATAAAAAGCCTCTTGGCTTTCCAGTTCAGCTGGGTCCTATTCAGACATGAGAAAGTTGTTAAAAAGCCATAGGCCAGGGAAACACCCCAAATCCCAACTGAATCTGAAGCGGCCTTGTGTTCTTTCACCTGGAGGTGAAACAGTAAAGAGGGACAGGATTGGTGTTTGCTATGCAACACACATGTGATGTTTGGCAAGTTTTCCTCAATCCAAGGACAGTCCAATCCATCTCAATTAACTTTCCACTTGGGCAAAGCAGTTTTGGGGAGCTGAGGTGCCCAGCCCTGCATCTGGAGGGGCCAGGCCTGGCATGGTCCAGGCAGATCTCGGGCATCGTCCTTCTTTCCTTCCTTCCTTCCTTCCTTCCTTCCTTCCTTCCTTCCTTCCTTCCTTCGTTTGGCCAAGTAAAGTATTCGATTCAGCTAATCATCTGACCTGTTTCTCAGATAATTCTTTCATTTTTCCACTGCTTTGTATGGAAACATAAAACCTGTAGTCATTACCTACTTGAGACAGAGATTTATGAAATGCTGCCCTCCAACACCAGAAGAGCTCTGTTACTCCTCCTTTCTGCAAACCGTCCCCCCCCCACCTCTGCGGGCTCTCCTTTACGGAGGCCAGCAAATGCTGAGTCATCCCTCCGCCTGTCCTTCCTACAGCTGTTAATGTTTAATGCTGGACCGTGAGGCCTTGGGAAATCACAGCCCTGGAACCGGCCGTTGTTTGTGCGCCTTGCACTTTGGAAAACAACATCCGTCCGGTACAGCATCCATCAAGGGCAGCCTAGTACAAGTCTGCCCTGCCGTGTGGTTGGGTCCGAGGAAGCAAGAGACCGAGGTTGGACCTAATGAAGCTGGGAGCAACACCCAAGATTTCCTAAATGAGACTGGCCCTTGAAGAGCTTGATTGCAAGGATGCTTTCCCACGAATGCCCACATTATTCAGGCAAACCATAATAAATTGCCATTTTAGCCACCTTGGTGGAGAAGAAGACTCATTGTTGGGCAATTTTGTCCAAATGCATTGCGAGAGATGAGCCCCACCAGGAGGTCTCAGGGCCTCCTCAGAGATGTCGGCTAGTTCAGCAACCAGCAGCTGCTTTGCCTGGAGGCTAGGAAGGCCCAGAGCCTTTTGAAACCTGGGAGGAAAGAACCGCTTGTTTCAGAGACTACGCTTGAAGAAGAAGCCATTGTGTCTTCATGCCAACCAACTTCAACCTACACATAGTCCTCCACTTATGACTGATCACTTAACAATCATTGAACTTACAACAGAAAAAAGTTATTTATGACCCACCCTCGAAGTCACAACTGCTGCACTACCATCTTGCCCGTGTGACTGCATTTCAGATGCAACCAGCTTACGTCTGGAGTTGCAGTCCCACAGTCACCTGATTGTGCTTTGTGACCTCTTTTGCCATATTCTGACAGGAAATGCCTATTGGATAAGCTGGATTTGGCCTTACAACTATGCAGTTTGCTTAACGACTGTGGTGACTCTCTTAATGACCATTGTAAAAATGGTTATAAAATCAAGTCTGGTCATGTAGTGACTAAATTTACTACTGCTTGTTTTCTGCTTGATGGTTTGTCTAGGGTTAATCCCTGCTTACCTGAGTGTTGGCTGCTGGAGAGAGTTCTGTCCTTTGGTCTTTCAGTATCATTTTTAGACGTTTTGGTGTCTCTTTTGAACATTGGGTAAATATGGTTTATCTCCCTGTGTCTATCGATGGCTGAATGGAAGTTGTGGGGCTGAGAATTGAGGTTCAGATCTGAAGCAATCTCCAAGCTAGGTGAAGTTTCAGGCTCAGCCAAGCCTGGACTTTTGCATAGTGACAGTAAGCAAAGTTATTTTTATTTATTTTTTTTTTATTTTTATTTGATTTATATGCCGCCCTTCTCCGGAGACTCAGGGCGGCTTACAGTGCGTTAAGCAATAGCCTTCATACTTTTGTATATTTATACAAAGTCAGCTTATTGCCCCCACAATCTGGGTCCTCATTTTACCCACCTTAGAAAGGATGGAAGGCTGAGTCAACCTTGAGCCTGGTGGGATTCGAACTTGCAGTAATTGCAAGCAGCAGATGTTAATAGATGTTAATAACAGGGTGCTTTAAACCACTGTACTACAGGCTTGGTAGATTGCTGATCTACCAAGAACAGACAGAGGAAAAGACACACAGATGGACGGGCAGATAGATGGACAGACAGACTGATGGGTGGGTGGACAGAGGGATGGGCGCAAAGACAGACGGACAGATAGGTGGACAGACGGGCAGAGGGACTGATGGATGGACAGACAGAGGGAAGGACAGACAATCAAAGTATCTGTCTGAAGCTAAGTGGGTCAGACTTGTGTTGCAGTGCGCAAACCGTGATGTCCTCTCGGAGCTTCTGGCTTGCTAAACATTTACTGCAACGGTTTAAACTCCCACCTTGCTAAAACATGTGTTCAAACTGCCTGAAAGCTTCCACAGTTCAGAAGGGGCTGCGTAGTACCTGGAGGAAAGGCCAGGCCAGGATGGGAATCGAGAGCACCCCTCTGGAGGAGAAGCCCCCCTGCATGGCTGCCCAGGAGGAGACACCCTCGTCGCGTCCCCGAAGGAACAGAAACCGCGCCTGATTGAAAGAAGCCGAAGGAGCCTCCCTCTGCCCTTGCCTTCCGTTCGTTTTCCCAGAGGGAAGCTGCAGTAGGAGAGCCCTGAGCCAAGTCGCCCCCGGACTCTTTTCCACTTTGATTTCAAACAACAGCTAATATAATAAACTAACCTTTAGAAGAAGTCAGACTTACTTGTGTCTGCAGCATTCAGGAAAGGAGGTTTCTTGTGTCTCCGCAGGTAATGTAACCTTTTGATCTGAATGCAGATGTTTGAGCCACCGGACCCGCGTCTTCGTCTTACCTCTCATTAAAGCCCTGAGGAATTCCGCACGTAGTTTCCATCAGATAGGTGTCTCTGGGTTAACTGAGTTTGAGTTTCACAATTAAGTGAGATTATTATGCTTGGCTTGCCAGCTTTTCCTGAGGTCAGCGTTTCAGTGTAAAGACCATTACTATTATCTTTTGTCATGGAATTTTAAACCTCTATTTTCTGAGGCTGTTTTCTAATGATAATTGTTTTAAGCAGCTCTGATCTTCAGGCAACCAACAAAGAGTTGTGCAAGGATGGCTTAACTCACTTTAAGAGAGACCCAACCTGTCCTTCTGAACACGAAGAATTATTTGAATAATCTGAAATTCTGCCATTCGTGGTTTTTTTCTTCAGAATATTTCTGTCCTTATTCTTCCTGACCCCATCCTTACAGAGTTGGGCTATTCCTTGATACTCTGCTTTTGTTATATGGTACGTTTTTTATATTTTTAAAACCTTTTCTTTTTGTTTATTAGTTTATCAGAATGATACACAATGTCAGTATTTCTTTGATTCACGCTCCTCACACGTCATACTCTGTGCACAAAGTCAGGAATTCCTTTTTCAATATTGGCACCTTCAATAACTAGATCTTGTTGTGGCTTTCTCTGGCCATATCACCACACCAAAGATCCTCGAGAGGATCCATACTTTCCCCAGGAACTAGAAGTGGGCCTGCTGACTGGAGAGGCCAACATCTGGCACCTAAATGTTGCCCTCTGAGCTTGATTTTGGGGTCTCTCCTCCAAAGGAGGCTTGATTTTTCTCCTGCCTGCAGAGCCCGGCCACCTTCAGCCCCATCGTAGATTAGGCTGGGCTTCTTCCTCTTCCTCTGAGGAGGCCTCCAGGATGAACTCCAGTAAAGGTTGCCTCAGAGTCGCTCCTGGCCACTGGAGCTACTGAGCCTTCTCACCGCATCAAGAGTGGCCCAGAGGCAGAAAAACATTATATACACCTCTAAAATTACATTCTATTTATTACCAACTTTATGGATTTTACTGGAGGGGTTGGAATCAAAATTATAGAAATTGTATTCCAATTGGCAATGCCATTTAATTATTCATTTTGATTAGAAGATTTTAAGGAAAATTGGAAAAAATATTTAACAAATTTTCATAATTAATCTTGCTGTCTGACTTCTTTTCATAATTAATCTTGCTGGCTTAATCTCCATATTTCCAAGACCTATAAACATGTGCAACATAAGAAAGTAATTCAATGCTTGTTTAGCTGCCAGGTTTATAATTGCAAAATACTGGAAAATTAAACTACATCTTTCTTTGCATCAATGGGATCGAAAAATGTAGAAAACTTCAAAAAAAATTACACAATAACAAAGATCTTTGAAGAATTCTACAAGTAAGGATAATTTTATTGAAATAAATATTTGCAGCTGTCCATGATTGGATATTTGGCATTTGTCTATAATTAGGCAGAAGACATTTGTTCATGCTAACATTAAAGTTGATTGAATAGGAAGACAAATGCCCAGCAATGGGGAGGGGGGACTGTTTCCTCAAAGTCCAGCCCAAGAAATAGATAGGGGTGCAAATGGCTGGGGAATTCTGGGAGTTGAAGTCCACACACATCTTAAAGTTGCTGTAAGGATTAGAGACCTGGTCCCCAATGCAGAAGTTTCCTGCCTGTGGAAGGCCCTGAGCCCCTGCCCAGCACCTGGAGGAGAGCCAACCAATTGACCATAAGAAACAGGAACTGCCTGGGCCTGTCTGGGAACCAAGGCTCAAAACGGCACTGGCCAGGGAAGGCCCTTCCAGAATACTCTCCCACCCCTGTACTGGCCAGGCGTGAGAGGGTATCCTGGAGACCAAATGAGGCTTGAGATCCCATAAGGCAAA
This sequence comes from Ptyas mucosa, assembly GCA_012654045.1. NCBI lineage: Eukaryota > Metazoa > Chordata > Lepidosauria > Squamata > Colubridae > Ptyas > Ptyas mucosa. The sequence goes on along the minus strand of WNWU01000062.1, from coordinate 6,890,628 downwards.
GGTGGGCAGCAGCCTCTCCAGGCATTCCTCATCCAGGTCTAGTTTTCTGGGTGCCACCAGTCTCACCTCTGGGAACTATGGTTCCCTTTCAGAAGCATCAGCCGCTCTTCTCTTGTCCCTCTCTCCAGAGTCTCTGCACTGACGGGAGTAATGAGCTGCACTCTCCCAGCAGAGGTGAACTGTGGCACCAGGCCAGCTGCATTGACCGTGCCACCCAGCAAGAGCCAGAGAAAGAGTTAAGTGTTCATTGCCCCTTTTCCTCCGAGAGCAGAGACAACAATGTGGCCTTAATAGCACCAGAGAGAGGGAAGTAACCGAATCCCCACTGAAATGAAAGAATTCTCCCTTTTACATTCGCCAAACAAATTATGGATCTTTCAGCAGGGAGACTTTCAAAGACCACTTAAAATAGGCATTCAAATCACTATCAAAGCTATAAGCATCATAGACTTCTCATCTCTGAAATACTGACAGGATTAAAGTTAGCACTTTTAAAGGAAGGTTTTTAAGGAACGAGATACCAATTTAGCCCAAAAGCAATTTGATGTTTAGAAAAACGATGGAACATATTCAGCTATAAACTTGAAAAGTGACACCATTTGAAGAGAATTTTGGGATTTAGAAGTCTTAATCACTGGAAAGAGATCCAAAGTTTGATAGTAACCAATACATAAATATGCTGAAAATGACACTGTATTTTTTCTGGAAAACATTTGGCTGGATTGTATACATGGAGAAATGGTAAATATTGATCATAAGAAAAGAATGTTATTTTTCTTTCTTTAAAAAAAAAATTCAACAAGATTTCCTGCCCTCAAAGGAATATCTCAGCTGGGGCACTTATTAGGGAGGGGTGTCAAAAAAAATTAAAGATTGTGATGCCAACACAATCAGATCTCCCCCTCTTTTTATAAACATGTACCTTTGATTGCTTTTCAATTTTCTTTTTAATCCCCTGGGACAACTCTGATCATGACCCTTCATATTAAAAAAGACCCAGCAACTCAGAATAAGTAGAGGGCAGGAGCCAATTCTTTTCTGAAAATACAGTAGCCAGAAGGGCCCCATCCCCCATCCCCCATCCCCCATCCCCACAGAGAGAGAAGAATTTGCAGTAAATAAAATAACAACCACAACATTTATTTTCTCTTTCTTTACTTTTTAAAAACATTTATTTATTTATTTAGTAGATTTTTATCCTACTTAATTACTTTATAAATAACTGAAGGCAGAAATCTTCTATAATGCTCCGTCTTCCTCCTATTTCCCCCCCAGCAACAACCCCAGGAGTCTAAAGAAGTCCCTTTTACTGTCCTGAATGGGTTTAACAATCTCAGCACTGGATTTTCTCCGTCTTTACTCTTCTTTGTCTCTCTTTCCACACCTTTTCCACCACTAAACCTGCTCCTCTGCCTGCCCACCCAAAGTCCAGTCAGAATGGACTCAATCTTGATAATAATAATAATAATAATAATAATAATAATAATAATAATAATAATAATTTTATTTCTATACTGCCCTTCTCCCGAAGGACTCAGGGCGGTGTACAGCCTATTAAAAACACAAGACAAACATCAATTAAAATTATTAAATAATTCGGCTCAATTTAAGACCCCAAAAATTAAACACCTGATTTAAAATTATTACATTGATAACCCAGCCTGGCGGAACAACAGGGTCTTAAGGGCACAGCGAAATACCCGGAGGTAGGAGATCTTACGCATTTCCGGGGGCAGTTCATTCCACAGGGCTGGGGCTCCCACAGAGAAGGCCCTCCCCCTGGGTGTCGCCAGCCGGCATAGCTTGGCCGATGGCACCCTGAGGAGACCCTCTCTGTGAGAGCGAACTGGCCGGTGGGAGGCTATTGGTGGCAGAAGTCGGTCTCGAAGGTACCCGGGTCCTATGCCATGGAGCGCTTTAAAGGTGGTGACCAACACCTTGAATCGCACTCGGAAGACCACTGGGAGCCAGTGCAGCTCGCGCAGGAGGGGTGTCACGTGGGCACATCGGGTTGCGCCCATAACACCCGCGCGGCCGCATTCTGGACCAGTTGGAGCCTCCGAGTGCTCTTCAAGGGGAGCCCCATGTAGAGAGCATTACAGTAGTCCAACCGGGAGGTGACAAGGGCATGAGTGACCGTGCGCAAGGCGTACGGTCTTGATCTTGAAGTTCTTCTCCGATCTCTCCCCCAGGCCCAGTTCCCTTTCTTTCTTCTAGGTCCTCCTGCAGCCAGGAAACTTACCATCTCAGTTCATTGAATCCCAAGCTGAATTCTGAGTACATTCACTTTCAGTTTCTCCTAAAGTCTGCAACTGAAAAATAGCCAGGACTTTTGTGTGGCCAAGGCCATCTTGACCAGAGCTGCCAGTCACAAGCCTCCACCCCTACCCACCCACCCCATCTTGCCTGAGGTTGGGCCATGATGGAAAGCTGGAGGGGTTTTTAGAATAATTAAAATTTGCAACCAAATAGATCCTTCAGTTATTCTAGGTTTCTTCCTTGTTCCCTTCATTCGGTGGGGCCCATGGCCCTCTGAGCCCTGCTGCTGTTTCCCTCTGCAGGACCGCAGCTTGCTCAACAGAAAGGAACCCAGAGATTTGGGCTCTCCGGGCACCCACAGCTGGACCATCAAATGTATAAATGAACTATTGAGCATGGCAATCCATGTCAGGAAGTATGCACAACCCAACGTACAGTCCGCAGAATGACTGTGGAACCCCATAAGGAACTTAAAAAATGCATTTCAATTATTCCCCAAATTGCTTTTACTCCTGAAGAGAAAGTGTCTCCTTCTGTTTTGAAGCGTTCGGATTCATTCGAAATCCCAGGCCGCTCTCCCTGGTGGTGTGGAAGTGGAAAAATGCTCCTCCACACCTCTGAAAGGTGCAAGAAAGACGAAAACTGGCCATTGCCAAACCAATCCCCGTCTCCCTTTGATATCTGTGCCCAGGTTCCCACAGCCTTTCCCTCCTGGCTGAAAACAGGCAGAGTCCTCCTCTGCCATGCAGGGAAACTCGGCCTTGCTGGACCGAAGGAGTGAGTCTTTCCTTTGGGTGGAGGCCTTTCAATCCACGAAAGAGCACCAGAGGGGAGAGAGGTCCTGGCTCCCCTCTGCCATCACACCGCCCTTCGCTGTTTTCTCTGTCCTGGAGTTGCTCAACCCAGATGGCTCTTTTAGTCAAAGGGCGCCCCCGCCCTCTTCCTCCCTCCAGCCCCCCAGGGGGGCAGGGGACAAAAAAGGGGGCTCCCACCACCTTCTGTGCTACCTAAAGCTGCACCACAACTGCACACATCTGGGGTGACGATCCAAAAGGAGGGGCTGCCTGCATGCCCTCAGGCTTCCCAAAGACTTTGGAGCTCAGTAGATGGGGCTTACGGACATCCTTGGGGAGCCCTGCTACAACCTGGTCTGCTTCTGCCCCTGAAAAGAGCCCCTCCCAGCTGCCCTCAGCAATGCAAGCCAGCTGAGGGGTGCTTTGGCACCTGCCGGGGAGTACCTGCAAAGGGAAGGAGTCCAAAGAGGCAAGATGGTGGCCGGGCCTTTGACCGCCCGAATGCTCCAGTCAGGGCTGACAACTGGTCTGCATTCACCTTTGCGGGCTCTGCCTTCCAGGAAGGAGAAGTTGGGGGGGGGGGGGGGCTGCTGGAGCCTGAGTGGTGTAGCAGGCTAATGCCTCCTATTAAGGCAGCATTTAACATCCAGCTGCCTGCAATTACTGCGAGTTCTAATCTCACCAGGCTCAAGGTTGACTCAGCCTTCCATCCTTTCTAAGGTGGGTAAAATGAGGACCCGGTTTGTGGGGGCAATAAGCTGACTTTGTATAAATATACCAAAGTATGAAGGCTATTGCTTAATGCATTGTAAGCCGCCCTGAGTCTCCGGAGAAGGGCGGCATATAAATATAAATAAATAAAATTTAAAAATAAATAAATAAATAATTCCTGCCAGCAGGTGAAGATTTGGGGCATCTTTAGGGCATCTTTAGGGCGAGGGGAAAATCCATCAGCCGAAAGACACCCCTCCCACCCCACCCCACCAGGTCTCTGCTCAGGTCTCCTGATGGTGTTTTCTGGCTGGCTGGTCCTACCCACTAGGCCAATGATGGCTAACCTTTTTGCCATTGCGTGCCAAAAGCGGGGGGAGCATGGTGGGGTCACACACATGCGTGCCCACATCCATAATTCTATGCGCCCCCCCCCCCGCGCTCCCCCCACTTTTGGCATGTGATGGCCCGGTGGGCCCGGTAGGCCCGTTTTTTGCTCTCCCCAGGCTCCAGAGCCTTTCTAGGAGCCCGGGGAGGGCAAAAACGGCCTTCCCCACCCCCCTCAGAGGCCCTCCGGAGGCCGGAAACAGTGTGTTTCCTGACTTCTGGTGGGCCCAGAAGGCCCGAAAATCAGCTGGCTGGCGCACGCATGCGTGCTGGAGCTGAGCTTACGTGCCCACTGATATGGCTCCGCGTGCCACCTGTGGCACCCGTGCCATAGGTTCGCTATCACGGCACTCGGCAGTGCAGAGGCAGCAGCCAGCATCGGGGAAGCCCCAGCAGGCGCCAGCCCCTGCCTGCCTGCCTGCCTGCCTGCCTCGCCTGGGGGAGGCTTTCTGAAGCAGGGCGAGAGAGGGCTGGTCCTTCCCCCCAATCACACCAATTTGAATCATGAATGTCCCCCCGACGTCCCTTTGACTGGCATGGCAATCCCATTACTGACAGATGAAGATGTCACTCCGGCTGAGCCAGAGTGCTGGAAGGGCCTCCGGCCTGATGGGACACAGCCACAGAACGGGGAACAATGGCAGCCGCTGACTTCTGAAACTCCTGCTGGGACGTTTGCACAGCAAAACACAAAATGCGTCGGCATAGAAGGAGAACAGGCGTATCTTTAAAGCAGGCCTCTTCCATTCAAAACCAGGCCTCTTCCGTCGTGAGCCTGACTCCGGTGTCCCTTCCAGGAGCGAGAAGGGAGACAGAAATGGGCATTCGTCTCTGACATCTCTGCCAGGCGTCCCTGCCCATCAGTGAGGCTTCATTCAAGCTGGTTGCTTTGTCTGCCTAGTTTATGCAGACAAAGTTTGTCTCATCCACAAGCGATACTTGTCTGGTCAAGTCTCGTCTTGCAGCCGAGGGATCTGATTGGCTCTACAGCCAGTGGTCAAGCTAAACCAGGCAGACTTGGAGGATGGAGATTCACTGGCACCTCCTGCTCCTGGAAAACCTAATAAAATAATTTAATCATAAAGCGAATAAAAGTTTTCACTGGCTTCATCTGTCTGTTTGAGTTAGTCATTCTTATTGTTGTTGCCGTTACATTTTTAATTCATTGAGAATAAACCGAAAGACTCTTGTCTTGGCGTTCTTTGGAAATTCTAGTTTTGGCCAGGAACCTAGAAATGAGGGGTCCTTGGTGCTCTCTGAACTTGTTTGTTTTCTTGCAGACGTTTCATGACCCAACTAGGTAACATCATCAGCGGTAGAAGAGAGTGGGATTCTTAAGAAGCACTGGTGTTGTTACCTAGTTGGGTCATGAAACGTCTGCAAGAAAACAAGCAAGCTCAGAGAGCTCCAAGGAGCCCTCATGTCAACCCTGAGCTACAGATATTCTCCTTTATTGGAACATAGAAATCATCCACGTAAATCCTGAGCTGTGACATCCTGAAAAGGTTCATGGTTTGTTTTGGTCATTCCACAGTTAATATTGCCGAATTATTTCATTCTTGTAAAATTTTGTTTAATCATTTTGCCTCATACGCCAATAACTATTAGGAAAACTTTGCAGTATATTTTCCTTTTATTGATCAGCAATTGATTTTTTTTCTTCCTCATGAATTTCACGATTTACCTTTTCTTCAGATACAAGGAAATTTTGAATATGTAACTCAAAATCACATTTGCTAATTTACCAACTACTTGGCATTTTCAAAACTATTAGCGAGCTAGTAATTGTCTCCAATTGCAATTGTATTTTTGTCTCTGCCTTTTATTATTAAGAATGTTCTACTAGTCACCATTTATCTTTCAGTTGAAAAATCTTTAATATTTCTTTGTATTGAGTAACCAATTCCTGGACTTTTTTTTTCTCCTGATTCATTTCAGTTCTTTTTTTTAACCTATTTTTTCAAGTAACATTAGATAATTACAATCACATAAATCCAAGAAACAGAAAAAAATAGAAAATACAAATTAGATCTACAACGCGAATATAGAGATAGGTACTTTACGTGTAAAAATTTACTATATATAAAGAATAAATCGAACTATAATCTGTTAATATAAACATGAGATAAAATTATAGTTCCTGTCTCTGAAGTCTCATTCCTTTAACTTTAACTGTGAATTTTTCTAATGTGGCAATTGAAGGGACCTTGCTAGCCCACAATTCAATTGTTATGTTATCTAGAATTGTCCAATGTTGCACAACTGGCTGCTACAATTAAATAGATATTCAGTTCTTTATTTTTAAGCTTATGGCTTCTTCCTGTAAATAAATTACCTAATAATGATTCTTCTCTCTCCAAATTTTTTTTTGCCAAAAGAATAATCCATTCCCATTCTTAACTTTTTAAAAACTTTTTTAAAAAATCATGTCTGATGTTATGAACATATCATCTGTTTTGACTGAGCCAGTTTACTTCTCAACTTCACTTATCCATTTTGCATCTTTAGTTTGGTTTTCAAATTATTCCAGATGTCAGTCCAAAATTTGAAGGTTTTGTCTTTATCAAGGCAAGCGTTGTGTTATATTTGCAGGCATTGCTTGTATTTTCTAACAATGCTTTATAAAACAAATTCTGGCTTGTTCAAAACTGCTAATTTTATTAAAACTTATTTATTCCGCCTTCACATCATTCAATTTTACTTGAAATGGCCATGACTTTGTTCCTTTAATTCAGTTGTTTTAGTGTGAAGATAATATCTCTCCTGAGAACTTTCTTTGATGCAACTATATTTCAATTTTCTTTCCTTCAAATTCTTCAGATTGCTGATATCAGCTTGTAATTTATTGATCATTCTTTCCAATCAAATTTTCCATTTTGGTGATTGATTTTTTTGCTTGGGTTTTACAGCCTTGTATCCCAAGTCCGATGTTATCACTGCGGCTGGGCTATAAATTAGATGACTGGTTTCATCCAATGTCTTTGATTCAGTATTTCCTAGTGCCAAATTTGTGCCTTTCAGAACTTTTGATAGTTCTTTTCCACTTGTCTTTTTCAATGGTAAACATCCTTCCTGTAGTTTGAGTTCATAATTTTTCTTTTCAGTTCCATGATTGTCAGAGGGCTGATCTTCAGCACAGCTTTGCTCAATTTTCACTTCTTTCATCATTATATCTACGGTATCTCAGAAGTTTTAATAAAGTTTGAGGCTGCTCTTCAAAAATTGCAATCATTCGATAATTTTTCAGTTTTATTTCTACAGTTCTGGTTAATATTATTCACAAATTCAGCAATTGTCAGTGTTCATCCGTTCCTGAGTCTGGATATTAGTGTCTCCAAATATTAAAGTTCTTTTCTGAACTCCTCTAGTTTTAGGGGTTGATTTCCAATATCAGTTTTGTGACTGCTGAATTTCCCCCATTTCTTTCTGTTTGCCGGGTGGTGTTCCAGGTGCTTTGCTTGGGGTGCTTGAGGTGCTTTCCTTGCAGTTCATGAGCCACCGTACCAGGAGTGGCCCTTGCTGACCAGTCCAACGTGGAATTTCTCTTCCATGTATTCAACATTGGAAATGGGTTTGGATCAGACTTGGCTTGGTCTCTCCATCAGGACTGCTCACTAGGAAAACTCCTGTCTGCGAGTCTTCTAACAAGTCGGTACAGTTTATCTATTTGAACTAGTCCAGGAGAAAACGCCACTGTCTGTTCTCTGATAGGATCCTTACAGGAATGTTCACCTCCTGCCTCCAAAACTTACGTCCTTCTGAGAATCAATCTGCTCCTTTCAGCTGTAAACCTTGTTTTTGGGGGGCACAGAGTCGATTTTAATAAAGATTGTGCAAGGAATTGATGTTGCTTCCTACCAGGGTTCCAACCTCTGCAAACAGTTCACAGGCACGGTGATGAGAAAGGGGTGCAGAGGTAACAATTGCTAATTAAATTCTGAGGCCCAACAATGGAAGATATGCATGCACAAACACACACCTCCACTTACCCACATCCCTCTCAAGGGGGCAGCCAGGCATGAGCTAGAGACACAGAAGCCAGCAAGTCCAGACTCAGGACAACTGGACAAGTGGGCCAGCTTTAGGGCCCCTTTTATGCCCAAAGTCCTTGTTTTCTTGATTTACAGGCCAGGTAGCTGTGACGGAGGGAGGTTTCCATGTGCTCAGGCCCAGCCTCTTTTGTCTACCTTCTGACGACATTTTGTTTCCCTCTGTGTAGGAGCTGCTTCATCTTGAGGTGCAACCTCATCTCATTCACCTTCTCTGAAACTGGTTTGATTGCAACTTGTGGATTCCAGGAGGGAGTTGGTTGAAATGAGGGGGAGAAAACACAGCTGGGGAAAGGAGAAATCCCAATTTCTTTTCCTGATTCCACCTTGTCTGTAGAATTCCAGCTGCACTTCCCGGTATTCTGATGTTATGTCCAGCGTCAGAACCCCCAACTCCAGGAAGCAGGATAGTTCTGCAGGTTCTTATAGAGTTAAGGTAGAAGAAAGAACTTTTCTTTAAGTGTTGATTTGTAATTGAGGCAGATCTGACTTTCTTAAATGAACTAGACTCCTGAAAAATGCTGGGAAACTGCAATTCCGGGCAGCAATTCTCAGAATAAAACTATGTGGGGAAAGCGTTCCTCCATGAACCAACAAAATGTAGAATACATCCATGAAGTGCAAATTTCTTGCCCAAGTTATTTTTATTAGCCAAAAATAATAATAAAAAATGCAGAAAGATTCCATTTGCATTTGTTAAAAGGATCAGCCGAGGATGGGGGAAAATGGACAGAACTCCATTTGGAGGAAGGTGAGATCTAAGCCATGTTTTGTGCTCTCCGGCTTCTAGGAAATCTCTCCTCCATGAGAAACTCTTGAGTTGCCTGACAAGGCCCTCCGATGGATCCTTCCGGGGATTCTCTGCAAAGAAGCCAAAGTCTTTGAAGTTAGTTGTGGTGGTCAATGACACACGTAGACCCTAACCCACCCCATTATCTGAGAATTCGCTTGTTTTGACTCCCAGGAAAAAGACATAACGCCCTTAAATTAGAAAAGGGTAGATTGGGGGAAAGTGAAGAGGAATAGTAAATATAACCCCAATAATTGCACTGCAGGCTAGGATTTATCATTACTAAATGTGTGATAACTGCTTCCTAAATGCCCCTGCTCTTTAAACAGCCTAATTTATAATTTAAGAAGCTGACAATCCTTAAAGTGTTTTATTTTATCTTGTCTGGAATAATGGAAGAGTAAGTTATTGAAAACCTTTATTTTTCATTAGCCTTAAATTCTGTGACAATTAATGTGCCCAATTTGATTATAAACTGCACAAATTAAACAATAAAGACCTGTCTAATGAGAAATTAATTATGAGGAACAGAAGAGGAGCCGGGCTGGATAAAAGTCATAAGTTATGGCCGATGGCAGATGTGTCAGCTTTTAAAAGAGACAAAGGGCTCTTTCCTCCATGTGCACCGGTGCTGATATGCCTCATCACAGATCAGTAGATCCAGAAGCCGTAACAGCACTGTAATTGAAACTGCCAAAATCAATAGCACTGACAACCTTAATTAAATTAAATATGTCTCTGATGAGTTCCAACAGCATAGCAGTAGCAGACCACTTGACCCCGTCTCCCAGCCCGGCTTGATGGGATTCCGTGCTCCATCGCATGATGGATTCCACCCAGGAGGAGGAGGAGGAGGAGGAGGAGGAGGAGGAGACCAGGAGCATCCAGCCCCTCTTGAAAGGGCTCCAGGAGTAAATGACCTACAGCAGGCGAGGCAAGGGAGAGCCCAGGGTCTTTCTCTGCCAAAGCCCTGGCAGTGGAAGGGAAGCTCAGTCGGAGTGAGTGTCCTCTCTTCCTCTCCCTCCCTCCCTCCCTCCCTCCCCCCACCCCCCTCTCTTGATGGAGGCATTCAAACGGATCTGGGCAGGGAGACACCATGGTGTTTGAAATGCCCAGCCAAGGGGCCCTCTGCGTTAGGCCTTCCCTGGCAATCCCATCTGCCTAACAGTCTGCGGGGCTGGCCAGGGAGGGAGGGGACTTAAAATCATGTGGAATTAAAGATGCAATGTAATCACCTTGTCTATGTAGCTTGATCTGGGATGAGCCTTGGAGACTATCCCAAAGGGTCTCTATTAGGAGGACATCCCACCCCAGCCCCCGTTTCTTACATTGGATTCTGTGCAGCAGGAAACTAAGATAGCTAATAGTGGGCTTAATTAATTCAAGGTAATCAAATTTATTGGATTTCTAAGACCGACTGACTTTCAGAAAGAGTTTTAATCTGGCAATTTAGTGAAGATAGGGACTGCTGCCCATCTTCAGTGAATATAATAGGACTGACTTCAAATTGACCAAGATGGAAAGGAAGGGAGCAAAATGGAACCAGGGGAGAAGGTGGGTTCGTCTAGCCCATTCACCACCTCCGGGATGCTGCTCCCCAACTGGGGCCCCAGAACAACCGGCAGAGCCAGGCCTTCTGAAGGCCAAAAGGGAGGGTGTGGTGGACCTCCCTGGGGGTCTGACTGTTCTAGATGTATTCCTTTGGGCCTTCCAGGCGAGATTCCTCGGCAGATTCTATGCCTCTGAAGGAGCAGAGGTCCTGCTGCAGCTGTGAACGGCAACCAGCAGAGGTTTCTCACCTGCAATGATTTTCTGATAGAGAAGAGACCAGGCAGCTGCTCACGAGGAGACCACAGGATGGAAGCCCAGTAGTCTTCTCGGGAGTAGCGTGGCTGGCAGAGGAGAACTCAGGAGAACAGAGAACTTGCATCCACAGTGGAGGACAGTGAAGGGACAATAAGTTCAACCAAACCCTCTCTCTCTCTTAATCACTTTTTTGGATATAACCCCTCTACAGCTGAAGGGAGGTCTTTGAAAACAAAGAAAACAACCACTTGGTGAGTCAGCCTTCCTTCCAAATTACAAAAAGTAACGAGGAAAATATTTTTTTTAACCTTAAAATAACATCAGAGATCTTAACAAGATTTTGACCAAAAAAGTTACTAATGGATAACTGTATTTGAAAGGCTTACCAAGGTTACCGTTTTGGCAAAAGTCTTTTTGGCATTATTAGGAATTAATTATATAAAAAGATGAGACCTTCATAGGATTGCTGGTTGTTTGACATCAAAGGACAGTTGGTAAAAAATGGAAAAGAATTTGAAATACCCTTAATGGTGGCATTATCTCCCAAACATGTTTTCATGTGTTTCTTTCATATGTGTAGCACAGCCACAGGCACTGGAGAGTATAAAAAGAGGAGATTTCTATAAAATGGTATGAGATAGGTTAGATTACACGTTATTTTTGTGATTAGCAGCCAAAAATCTATACGATATACCCAAAAGTGTTCAGGAAGCCAAATCTTTCTTGTCCAGTGAATTCTCAAGGAATCCTTTGCACATATGGCCTCCTTCCTCAGATGGTGAAAAGAACAAATGTACAAGATCCCCCAATCCTTATGGCCCTGCTCAGGTTCTGGAAGGAATCCTCTGGATAGCATAGGGGAAGTCTCCCCTAATCCCATAGGAGAGATTGAATAAAAGGATCCACTTCCGTAGCCCAGACTTTAAGGCACTCTCTTTTGTGCACAAGAGGTGGGCAATCTATTCCAAGCAGCTTGGAATATTCCAGTCCCTACCAAAGTGTATCGAAAATTATATCCCAAATGATGTCCCTGAATCATTTCCCACATCCGTCATTTTGGCACCGTTGACTGCACTGCTAATTTAAATTTAATTCTACGCTGGCCTCACTCTTTTACAGCAATCTCTTTATAAGTGTACAAATTTCCTTCAGCACCTAAATAACAGGAGGCTGGGAGTTATACCTTAGGAAGTTCAAATTCTGAGACAAATTGTTTATCTCATTTTGTTTTTAGGAACATAGAATAAAATTCCAGATGTTTTTCTCAACTGTCCTTTTCCCTATCCTGGTCATCTCTATCCTGGCATAAAGCTTCCTGTGACATAAGCCGAATCTTTCACATAGGCATTCTCACCTTGACTTTTCACACTCGTAATTTCTCTCTGTGCGTAGAGGTGGGAGGTAAATTCAGTCAGTTTTCCTTTAAAAGCTGCATTTTGTAACATCGCTTTCCAACTCAAAACATCTGTACCGCATATAATAAATGTATAGATTATCCACGAAAATCATGTACAAAAATTCTAAGTGTTTAAGAAGATTGCTTGGAAAAAATGTGAGCAATAGGTAACACTGCATATAACATCTTTGCTGTTACCAAAGTCATCGGGAAAGTGAGGAGGCCACAACTGGAGATGCCAGGTTTCTTGTCCCCTCGTGGCCACAGAGCCCACGTGGCTCCTGCTGAGAAATACCTGTGGCCAACCGGATGCCCCGTGCTCAGCAGATTTGAGCTCCCTTTCTGCTCCCTTCCGTGAAATGGTTGCCACTTGTTTGGAAACCTACTTTTGGGGTGTCCTGTAATCTGTGTCTACTGTGCAGAGGCCACTTGGTTTCGCTGAAGGGTTTGCTACTCTCCAGACCCTCCCACCTTTGGGCCACTCCTGAAGCAGTGGCGCTCCTGAAGTTCCTCCTGGCCGAGACGCTGACCTCCCTCTCCTCTGCTCTGATCTGGCCACCCGCTTAGCTCGTTGCCTTTTCCTCCATGAAAGTGGCCAACAGACTTTGGCCCCCCTGCCCATTTCCTGTTTGCAGCAATGAGGAACCCAAGTCCCCTGACCCTCCTGCTGGCGGTTCTCCAGCTCCACGGAGCTCTCTCTGCCCCCGAGGCTCTTGCACAGGCAGGCAGGCAAAATGGAGAAGTTAGGCAGAAATGGGGCATTCCCAGCAGTCACTGTGGGTGGGGAAGATGTCAAGAGTTGTGCCTGGTGGTGTGGCAGCACAAGGCAAGCCCCATCCCGTTGGCAAGTGTGCCTAGGGGCAGATGGTGTCAGATCTTCTCCCCACTTTGGCATGGCTCTTCAGCTGATGCTCCCTGCAGTGAATCTTGCCACACACACCCCCAAAATAAAGTGCTGCGGGACCCAATCTGCAGTGGTGGGGGTTGGGTGGGAGGATGCTGACCGCTGCCCTGGGCACCCACTTGAGCCAGAGAGATTTCTTTTGAAGGACATTTGTTCACCGTGGAATTTCAGTCTGCTGATACTCCAGAGTCAGGGATGAGCTCCTCCCAATTGACAGGCAGGCTGGGCTGGCTGCCCTCCAGGTGAGGCTCTGCGCAGGCCCCTCCTGTTGCTGAAGGATTCCCCCGTCTTCCTCCAAGGTGCTCCTGTCTAAGCCAGGGAACGATTAAAGCCTGGCTGAGATGCTGGCATAACATAAACCACTGCGGGCTCATAAACAGAGGGTGGATAAGCAAGAGCAGCTCTTCCTGCTTCTGAGAATTTGGTCGGAAGCCCCCGAGGCCTTCTGAGACCAGGTTAGAGAAGGACTGCGAATGTTTGCATTGGAAGAGAAGCAGCATGTTCACACTGATTTGGGCTTCCATAGATCCATATTCTGTGAAGTGCTTCTCTCCAATGGAGCAGCATCTAATCCAGATGTCTGATCATCCTGCAAAGGCCCTGGCACCCAGTCCAACCGTGAAGCGCCAAGAGTCGGATGGGGAAGGGAGAAGGCTGATAAAGCCCCCGTGAGATGCGATGGCACTCAGGGAGCCTCTCTTCCCGGTGCAGGCACAGTCTTCCCCGCCCTTAACCTGAGCCTGAGCCTGAGCCTGAGCCTGAGCCTGAGCCTGAGCCTGAGCCTGAGCCTGAGCCTGAGCCTGAGCCTGAGCCTGAGCCTGAGCCTGAGCCTTAGCCCAGGAAGAGGTCACCCCAGTGTCCGAGAAGGGCTCTGGCTGTCTTGCCGGCACAACTCTGGCTGGAGCTGAGCCTCTGGTCACCATCAGGACAGCTTGCCTCCCATGGCTTCCTCTGACCACCCGTCACTTCTTTTACTGGGGGGGGGGAGGGGGTGTCATTAAAGGCCTGAATGCACAGCTGCAGTTTTGTAATAGTTCACTGTATTTTCTGATCTTTGGGCAGCAAAGAAATATTCTGAAACAACCAGCAAGCTGCCCTCCAGGCTCCGTTCCCATGGTCAAAGCGAAAGCAGCCTCAGACGGTCAATCATAGAGCTGCAATTCAAGCTGGACCAATCCTTACTAGGAACGCTGTGCCCCATTGTGGGCAGGGTGAGAGGCTGGCAGAGGGTGACAGGCCACGTGCCCCCCCCCCACTCCGTGCCAGAGCTGCGGCTCAGAAACCTCCTGGCCGCATAATCAGAAGCAGCTGCCTGAAATCAAGCTCATCTTTTTCTCCTGCCAGCAGCCATCTTCTGTGGAGAGCCTGGAGGAGGCGTGGCCTAGTCAGTCTTACAGGCCTCCCAGGCTTTACTCTCCGTGCTCAGTTCTAGTCCTGAACCACTTCTCTGGGAGGAAGACCTATGGAGCTCCAGGGGACGTGGCTGTGGGATAGAGCCTGAAGAGGGCAGCCTTGGTGATCAGCCTTGCAACTGGGACTGGTGTCATGACCCGTGTGTGTGTGTGTGTGTGTGTGTGTGTGTGTGTGTGTGTCCGTCCTTTGGTTCTCACTGCTCATTTAGCTGTCACATTGTTTTTGCTCTTAATGCCGCTTAATGCTGGTTTCATGAACGCTCCAGGTCCTCTGAGGTTAATTCTTCTGGGATTTCTTTTTCCTTCCCAGACAGCCATGGGATTATGTGGTGGTCACTCATCCAAGGACTAACACAGCTGATCCTGCTTAGCTTTTTGAGATCGGTCAATGTTATCTCAGTGCTATTATCTGAGCTGAGTTGCAATTAATTATAGGAAGCAGAAAAAAAACCCTTCCATCAAATTTAAAATTATAACACATGGACAAATTTGGGGGAGGGTCAAGACTTTGTGGGGACAGATCACGTGAAGTTTCAGAGAGTCCACCTCTGCTTTCAGATCTAACTGACGGATGAGATACTTTGTGATTATTGTGGCTGTTGTTGTGCACAGAGGCAAAATGTCACCATAGAGGAAAGAGATGAGGTGAGGACTGCTAGTGTGTGCGTGCACAAGGAGGGCCGTATTGCAAAGTCTGAAAAGCCGCCTCCATGTCCAAAGGCTGATCAGTGGGTGGGTGGGTAGAGAATGAGAGCTACCCTCAGGCTGAGAAAAATCCCATTTCCTTCTGCTGTGGCCCTCCAGAATCCTTTTTACAGAGCAGCCCTTTTCTCCACTCAGAGGCACGTTGGCCAGCCAGAGTCAGCCATCTTTGGCCATGCGGTGACCAGGCTGCAGCGCCATTCGGGGCTAAGACTGTGAATGTATTTGTTGGGACTAAGGTGACATTTGACCCGGAAGAGGCAGCCTTTATATCCAGGTACATGAGACCTTCCCTTCTTTGCTGTCCCAAGGACCTTTCCAAGCCTCCATGGCTGGTCCGAGCCCAAGAGCTTCCTCCAAAAGCTCCCAGCAACTTTTCCTAAGAGAGCACAAGAACCCGGTTACAGAATGGCCTGGCCCAGTCTGGATCCCAAAAGCTGGGCAGATAGTCTCTCCCTCTCTTAACTATTTTAATTTTCTTGGCACATGAAATATTTCCAGTGGGTTGATGAAGTGCCGTTTTTGACTCCAGGTAACCACATAGATAGATTTTCTCCATCTGTTTAATGTATCTGTGATGTGTACAAAAAGTTGTCTGGAGTGAAATGTATTTTTCAGCTATTCGAATTTAGTGTCTTTCTTCTTCTGCAGCTTCACTCAAAATGGTACAGAAATGGTCCATTCTGATGGAATCAGCAAGATCTGCCCATCCGTCTATCTCCTGCAGGAGCAGCCTGGCCGATCCCATCTGGCAGGATCGGTGTGCTCCGATTCCTGCCATTAAGCAATGTCATCTTTCATCTCCAGCAGCACCTGCCCTCTGGAATGGGGTTCCCCACAAACCTGAACAGCCACCACCTTGCTGGTACTTTGAAGGGCCTTAAAGGCCAGGATTCTTGCCCAGGTCCTGGGAGAGTTGGTTGGAGCCCCCTTTTCCTCCTTCTCTTTCTTCCCATTTAGCTTTGTCCTTGCCATCTTTGTCCTCTGTGTGGGGGGGGGGGGGGGGGCTTGTTTTAATTATTTTTTTAACAATTTGTAAACCACCCAGAGTTGCTAGAGTCAGGCACCGCACAAATTTAATAAATAAATAAACCATCCTTTCTTGGAGAAAGTGGGTGGGCATTGAGTATTCCACAAATGGTTCATTCTGACCTAGCGAGCGTATTGGGTCCCTGCCAGAACCACAGTCAGGAGATGTAACTGAGTTAGTGATGCCGTATTCTGGGAAGGGAGCCACGATCCCAGCGTAGCTCCGTCAGGGGCTGATGGGGTGGAAACAGAGACTTGATGCTCGTTTCAGTAAATGTGTTCCATCCTGTGCTCTATTTTCTCATTTTCAATAAGAGTTGTACAGAAATTGGCAGAGTATCAAGTTGGCAATGTGCTTGTCATGGTTGCTGTTTTTGTTTTCTCCAGGAATTCACAAAATGCCAGAGTTCTCAGACGTGACTCCCCCCAGCTTGTTTTGTTGAACTAAATTCCATGGGGTTTATTTCTGAGCAAACAAAATCTGTTGTTCTTCATTTGTATTATTCAGATTGTCAGCAAATGCGTAACAGTTTGCTGTACATAGAACAATTACAAGAACTGGTAGCATTAATTAAGTTCAGCACTAGCATGAAAAGAAAATATGCTTGGATTAAGTTCCAGTAATGTTGACAATAAGTTTACAAATGTATTAATTGCCTTTTAAATAAGGAGTGGCAAAAAGAAAATGCATTTCGTTTGACTGCGACCAGTTGCTGAAAGTGTCAGGCTCAAAAGTGGCTTCACAAGGCTGTTCCATTTAGAGCCACTTCAATATTTGCAATTCCACTCATACTTGAATCTAATTCTTTAAAAAGGAATCAAAGGTTTTCAACTCAGGGTATCTGCAGAAGATTTTCAAGAGGGGCGTGGACCCAACAACAGGACTGATGTGGCTGGACATCTTTCCAAGAGATGCAACTTCTGCAAGAGTTGGAGGGCTTCCTGAGGCAGAAAAGGCTTGTCAGGCGGCTGAGTTAAAGTCCAGTTGCCAGTCAGCAGTGTGCCAGGACCCACCCAGATGGCTGAATCCTCTCCGGCCTCAGGAGCCAGGTGGGAGCACCGCAGGCCTTACAGCTGTGATGGGGCCGTGGGCAGGGGACCCCAGAGGCTTCCTACTTTGGGGCTATTTCAAATGGTGGGTTTAGTCATCTGTCAAGCTGCTCCACCAAAAAATCAGATGCTCCTTCCTGCTCTGCTGAGGCCATCCCCTGCCCTGTGGAGACAGCCAAATCTTTGCATTTTTCTTTTTCCTTCCGGAGTGAGAGTTGGTGCAAAGATTCCGTAGGAGAAGAATGGAACAATATTGCCTACTGTTGAACAAGAACCTAAACTACAAGTTTTCCTACCATTCTTTTATGATGCAAACCCACTTACTTTATTGCTCTTGGTGGTACATGCAGGCCAAGCTTTAGGCAAATTAATTTGAATTCCTTCTTCATAAAGAAATATTATTACTATTCTGAAATGGCCTGTGGGGATACTTGCATCAAAACAAACTCCTTCTACTGACATAACTTGTTTAACGGTAAAGTTTAAGCTGACCTGAAGAGGGCTGAAAGAAATAGGATAAAACCTCGGTTCCAAAGTTAGAGGGTCTCCTTATGAGATTGCATGGCTTCCTAGCTGTAGAAGCTTGTTTTCTGCTATTCTAAGTTATGGTGAAGGATTTGTTTTAAGTGTGTGTGAGGCTTCAAAGAGGATAGCAACAACTGATAAAAAATAAACTACTAGGACAGATGCAGCCTGAATGGATCTGGGACAAGAAGCAGATTGGTCCTACAAGGTGTAGGAAGAAAATAGACAAGAGAAGCAACCCCAAGTTTCAATGCTCCCCTCCTCCCACTTCTTACGGCCTCCAACATAACCTTAAGAATACCTTTTAGACCAGATGCCAAGAGACGCAGGTGACCCCTGAAGGGCCCCTTGCTTTCTCTACCACCAGCAAACCCCTCCCTCCCTGCCTGCCAGTTTCTCCTCTCCTTATAACGTCCGTCCGGCCGTCTGGGCATATTGACCTAAGGAAAGCAACACTCCGTTTGTAAGTGCTGAAACAAGGGTCAAGTGAAGTTTTAGCCAATAGCTTACAGAGAGCTGCTGAACAGGCTCCCTTGATGTCACAAAGAAGCTATAGACTTTCCCTCCTTGACCTCTTGCACTAATGGGAGCTCCCATTGCAATTCATTGCTTCATCTCCTGGATGGGGGGGGGGGGGCGGCCTTGGGCTTGGATCCCAAGCTTTCTGCTAGCCCAGCCCTCCCCCCTCCCCCCCCCCCACAGGAAGCAGTCCGGTTCCTATTCAGTTTTGGTTGAAATCAACAACTGACCAACTTGTCTAGATATTTAAAGTCATCAAAATTAAATTAATTTAAATATTATTTTAAATTAAATTAAATAAATCCTGAATTTACAACAGTTCATTTAGTGACCATTCAAGGTTACAATGGCTCTGAATAAAATGAGTCATGACAGTTTTTCACACTTACGACCGTTGCGGCCTCATCCTGATCATGAGATCAAAATTCGGATCCTTGGCAACTGACTCATATTTATGACAGTTGCAATGTCCTAGGGTGACGTGATCCCCTTTTGCAGTCATCTGATGAACAAAAACACTGGGGAAGCCAGATTCACTTAACAACCACATTACTAATTTAACAACTGCTGTTGTTCACTTAACAACTGTAGCGAGAAAGGTCATAAAATGAGGCAAAACTGTCTTAACACATGACTCACTTAGCAACAGAAATTTTAATTCAATTGTGGTCATAAGTCGGGGGCTACCTGTACATGACTGCCATATTGTCTGCAGCCCCACTCTGTATGAGATTATTTTCTTGATTTAATTAGTGGCAAGTCTTGATTTTGAATATGTCAGTACATTTCTTTACTATGTCAGTACATTGTATGAATTGTAATGAGGGTAAAAAAGTAGAGAGGCTTTGTCCTGAGATGGCCCTGCTTTTTTAAACTAACCTCTGGGAGAGACGCTGCTTAGACAAGCTTGCCCTTCCTATTCACTCTTACAAGCTGCAAGATAACACAATTACACAATTATTTCAGTCTTTTTTCTTAGCCAGGCACGCACGCACAACCCAGCAGACAGTTAACCCTAATTAATATGTAACTTTCCCTTACACCAGGGTAGAGGCAGAGGGAGAGATATTTGAAGAGCTGTAAAAGCTTCCGAACAAAAGCAACCCCAGTAGAAGAAAAGTTTGCAGCTCAGGGTTGAACTGTGAGATACTTGATGCTCTCCGAACTGAGTGGTTTTGTTGCAGGAGTTTCATGGCCCAACTGGGTATCATTTCCATCCATAAAAACAACCCCTTTGTGAATCAGATTCTGGAGACCATCCTCGCCGGTTGGGCTTATTGTGGCACATTGAGGAAGGACTGCCTGGCACTGTGAGTATATCCAGGGACAATCTCTTACTCAGCTTTCTTAAAAGTTTGTTGCTAGCCTAACATCTCCCTTAGTATTCTTGTTCTTCAGGATCCATCCTGCAAATTCTGAAGCTGCACAAATTAGCAGCATGCTGAGGAGTTGGGTAAAATATGTGTGAAGATGCTCCTATATCCTGCCTGCTAAAAAGCAGGAACATTTTGCAAAAATGCTCTGCGTCTTTACATTTCTAATTTATCTCATTGGCACAGAATATCCAGCAAAAGGGACTAGCTTGTTAGTCACCTTGAAGGCCAAAATTGTTTTGTTAATTTTCCAAAATTGCTTCAATTTTAGACTGTTACAGTTTTATAATTGTAATACCGGTTATCTACATCTACTTTGAATTCTTCAAGAGGGAAGATTAATGGATCTCCAAAAACTACTCTTACATTCCTCCCTTAGATACTCATGCCAATACATTACATTTGGACCCCTACACAGAGAAGGGCCTGGTCTTTTGGAAAGTTTTAATGCACAATTATCCGTTCAATGAAAGGACAAATAATGTATATTTGGAAAGTCCAGAAAGGATAGTGCATACAGCAGTGTGATTATTATGCAAATTGTCAATGACGCCTCCCATTCTGTGGATTAGTGACTCTGTGCACATGGTTAAAAGACACACCGGTGCTTTATGATACAATAAAAGCAGTTGGGTTAACCACAAGCACCCCATCAAGTGTCCAATTATGTTGAACACATTTGTCTAGAATTGTGTGCTGTAGCAGGAAACCAGGCTGACATTATGGATTTTTCTTTGGTCTGGCTGGTCCTTCCCAGAGTTGATTCGGGGGAGACTTACACTCTGTGGGGGGGAAATCCTCCCATTGGCAACAACAGCAGACACTTCCTGACCTGTCACAGCTGAGCCCTACACACACACACACACATACACACACACACACACACACAGAGGTTCTAACCCTCCCCTCTAGAATGTGCTGGTCAGAATCACAATCCCAGAAATGTCCTGAGCTGGGTCTTTGAGGATTTACTCCCTGGAAGGAAAGAAAAACTGCTAAAATTGTACTAGAGAAGCCTTAAGCTAATCAAATGTGAATTTCCCCACGAAGGAAGCAGGGAATGGGAGGCAGGTCTGCACAGCAAGCGAAACCCAGAGCGAATGAGCGTATCTTCTGAATGATGGGTGAGAAGGTGGAGAGATCTCCGGAAGGAGAAGGGGGTGTACCAGATCCCTCACAGGTCATATACTCACTGCTCTTGCAATGCCATTTTGCCCCAGGCCAGTTGTCACAGGAATGCATTGCAGGTACTGGTTAACTTTACCTCAAATGACAAAATTCCTTCCTTCCCTCCTTCCTTCCTTCCTTCCTTCCTTCCTTCCTTCCTTCCTTCCTTCCTTCTTCAGACCCTTTTCTTGGTTGACCCACTCAATTGACCGTCCCTTTCCTGACCTTCCTGGGTGGTGTTTATACCTCTTCTTGAGCCACATGGCTTTCCATTATTCTTCCTAAATATTATGATGGAATCAACTTACTGGCTTTTTTACTTACTTTTTAAAATTCTTACTTAGTGGGTGTCTCTGAATGACCTTCTACTTGGAGAGCAGCAGAACTGCCTTCCTCCAAGGGGCCAAAGAGGGTCTTGGTTGATGCACCTCAGGCTCAGCAGAAGGACTGCCCCACCGGCAGGCCAGCGGGGGGGGGGGGGCGGCTCATCCCAGCCCAACCAGCACAGGAGAGAAGGGCAAGGGCACCCCCCGGAGAGGAGTGAGGCTTTTCTCCCCACCCCCATCTCAAGGTCAGGAGCCCAAGAGGCGCCCAATCCCCAGCCCCCCAAGGCCCTGGCCGGCACATTCCAAGCCGGGGTGCTAGTGGCTGGCCGGAGAGGGAGGGACAGGCAGCCTCCACCAACGGAGCCTCAGGGTCAGGGGGACCGGAGGAGACCGGCAGCCTCCCGGACCACGACTGAGCCTGGCGCTCCCCACCCCTCCATCTGCATCTCCCGCGGGTTGCATCTCCAGCCCGACCTCTCGGGACCACGACGCCTCCTAGCGCCTCTGTTCCGCCGACGGAAGGGCTCGGACGAGGGAAGCCGGCTCAGCGCGTTGCGGCGGCGCTTGGAGAACAAGAGCCAGGAGGGAGCCGGGCCTCCCAAGCGGTTTGAACCCAGAGGGGCCCAGAGAGGACGGGCAGGCAGGGCTGGAGGATGCAGAAAGACGTCATGTCCCCCGTGGAGTCCGCCTTGCCTGGCACAAGCGACTCTGCCCGCAGGCTCGCCCAAGCGCTGACTTGGCGCAGCCGTCCCGGCAGGCCTTTCCTCCCGCGGCGTCTCTCGCTGGCCGCCGCGATCCGCTCCGCCCGCCCCGCCTCGAAGAGTGGAAACGCCGACGCCTCCGGCCTTCGGGACGGTCGCCAGGCCCGCCTGAACTTCGGGCTTTGAGAAGATCCCCGACGGCCTGGCCCGGGTGGCTTCCCTGACCCAGGCGGGATTCAGGGGGGCCTCTCGCAGCCGGATCCGCCCGCCGCCACTTGGACCGCCGTTTCTCTGGAGCCTTGAAGCGCCACTCCCGGCTGCCCAGTGTGCCTGGCCTTCAGGATCGGGCAAGGGGCTGCGCTCCCTAGCAGGGACGGCCGGGGCTGGGCGGCGGCAACCGGGATGCAGCCCGGCAGCGGCCTCGAGGCCGGTCCGGTCAGCTGGACCTCCAATTGGACGGCTCCAACTGTGGCTGGTCGAACCCGGCCATCAGACGTTGCCGCCTCCTGCATTCGCCCGGATGTCTCGACCGCAGCCTCCGCCGTCCAGAGCGAGACCCGCCAGCTCTCGCTCCCAGCGCCGACACTAGTCAGCCGCTTCCATCGAAAGCTGGAAGAAGTCTCCACTGCCTCCCCGTCCTCTCCCCCCCACCCGCCGCCGCCGCCGCCGCCATCCAATAGCCCTGCTTTCGAAGGACGCACAAGCGGCGCAAAGCGAGACTGAATTCCATGCAATCGAAACAGAATTTCTAGCCAACGAATGACGGCGACCGAGCCCCGGAGGGAACAGCCCGGCGAAACGGAGAAGACGCGACGAAAAAGCCGCGGGAAAGGAGGCCGCCAGTCCCCCTGGCCGTCACTGTCCGGGCCCACCTCTGACGGAGCTTAAGGGAGAGACTTCCGGCCCGGGCGAGGCAGAATCTGAAGGGCCCGATCTTCGGCGCCTCGAAGCGTCCCACCGCGAAGCCAGCGAACTTTCCCGCAGCGTCCTCAGGAGCGGCGCTAGCCCAATTCCTCCAGTCCCGAAAGCGAGAATTTGTTGGCCGGGGGCGGCTGGAGTGGAAGAAGAGGCCCGAGGAGCGGGCGGGACGGGCAGCGTGGGAGCCACCGGGATCTGCCGGCGCACCGAAGAGACCCGGGACAGTTCCAGGACTGGCCCCTTCTCCCCACCTCTCTTGAAGGCAGAGCCGGGGGGCTGCCGAGGTTCCATGCAGCTCCGTGAGTCGGTGGGGCGTCAAGGAATCTCCTCTGGAGTCAAGAGGGACGGAGAGCGTCCCTCCCCGCCGCCCCTTTGGCTACCCTGCAGGAAACTACACCTCGGAGAAGGGGGCCCGGGGTCATGGAAGAACTTCCCTATTACTAAAGCGACCCGTGCCAGGCCGAAGCCTCGGGCAAGCGCGGCGGGAGGAAGCGAAGGGCCCGGCCGCTCCCGAGGCAGCAGAGGAGCTCACGGGACAAAGCTTCCTCCGCGAGAGACCCGGGGCTGGGCTGTAGTGGGCAAAGCCTGCGGGGCGGGGGGCAAGAGGTCTCGCCGGATCCCCTGGGCTAAATGCCTGCCTGCAGACTTAGAGAGTTATTGGCTCGCAGGACGGGCGGATTTTCGCCCGATAAGGAACGCTCAGGCCAAAAGGATCGTTACCAACTATAGTAGAGTCCATGGGGCACATATAAGTTTGATAATAATAATAAAAATAAGTAATTAGGCCGGGCGGTTTCCCAGGTTCC
The DNA here is from genome assembly GCA_012654045.1 of Ptyas mucosa. Taxonomy (NCBI): domain Eukaryota; kingdom Metazoa; phylum Chordata; class Lepidosauria; order Squamata; family Colubridae; genus Ptyas; species Ptyas mucosa. Next base: position 6,867,004 of record WNWU01000062.1, on the reverse strand, counting down.
CCCTATAATAACCACAGAACGTGGGAAAACGGCCGCAAACAGCGCGGACGATTAGGAAGCTCACCCTCGCTCACCATTTAGCCCTCCCCGTTCAACCGTCTGCTAGAAGAGCCCCCACTTCAGCCCGCGGCGGCGGGACCCTCTTCGCTCCGGGCAGGGGAACTGGAGTCTTTCGGGAGAGCATTGCGGTTCATAGAAGGCGCCTCCCGCCCTTCCCGGACAGGCAGAAACACCCACACGCCTTCTTGCCTCAAACGGCGTTCTCGAGGGAGCAGCCGTTTGAGGGAAAAGCCGAGCCGGACTAAGTGGTCTCTGGGGCTCCCTGTTCTCCCTCCAAGGCACCAAATGGGATCCGCTAAACTCGAGGCAAGATTCGTCCAGATCTGAAATAGAGCCGGAACCGTCCAGCCTGACTCCGGCCAAGCGGCCAGCAACCGAGGATCCCTGGAACTTCCGCCCCGATCCCATTTGAGGGTTGCCGGCGGACTCCCGCCTGCCTCTTTCCACATTTCAGGTGTTCTCCGCGCTGGCCTCCGGGGGGAAACCGAAAAGGCGGGCCGAGCGCTCAGCCTAACCTCACCGAGCGGTCGAAGAGCGAGCGAGGGTTGGACTCCGGGGTTTAGGATCCCACCCTGCCCCTCTCAGAGCCCCCCGGACACCTTCGAGCGCTAGGGTAGGCGGGGGAAGGCGGCTCCCACGACGGCTGGGGTGGCTGGAAGGCGCTCCGTGATCACCGAGCAAAAACGGAGCATTCGGCACCCGAGCCATAGCCGCTTCGGCTCAGGCGTTTTCTTTTCCCGCCGCTGCAAATGCTTGGCGTCGTCCGTGGGCAAGCAGCCCCGGCCCCACAAAAGGAAGCGGGCCGGAAGAGAGGCCCCCCGGGTCGCGCTGGCAGGTGGAAAGGGCAGGCGCCGCCAGAGGAAACCCGCGGAGGGACGGCCGGAGGACAGAAGAGACCCAGGACCTCCGAGGATGCCATCGCTTGGAAGAGGAGCCCTCCTTCTGCAGAGAAGCTGGGAGGGGCAAACGAGATGGCCCCCATTCCCCAGCCCCACCGCTTTGCCTCTCGGGCAGACAAAGCGGCTTTCTTCGCCCACAAGGCTGAGCCAGCCTTAGGGTGGGAGGGAGGGGCCGTTAGCCTGTGACCCACCGGCGAACCTCCCCCCCCCCGTCTTGATATCAGTGCGAGGTCGGGTGGAGAATTTGAGGAACGATTTGGGATCTGGAGTCTCCTGGATTCGGAATGACCCCAATTGTGTCCCGGCCACTTCGGGCAAAGAGCCCCCTGCCCCTCCGTAGAGGAGCAGCGGGCCTGGTCCGTCGCGGAAAGGCAGAGATCTAGCGAGCTGTCAAGGGGGGGTCCGACCGCCTGGGAGGGCGACCAGGCGCCGAGATCGAACCGACGGCCGCAGTCCAAATACCCCCGTGGAGAACGGGCGGGGAGTGCCGTCCGCCGGAGCTTGCCAAATCACCCGGCCTTTGGCCGCTTCCCGGAAAGGAAGAACTCGCGTAAAAAAGGAGGCCCCGCGGCGGCTGAGTCCTCTCGTTCTGAGCTCCGGCGACCCGCAATTCCTTCCGTGGGAGCCGGGCGGTGGCTGGAGGAGCCGCTTGCCCAGGCCAGAGAAGAGGGGCGGGAAGTGGGTGGTTCCTAGGGCGCACCTTCCGGCCCTTGCGTGACCCCTCCCCTCCTGGCCCCATTTTCCAGGGGAGACCTGGGGAACCTGTTTTCCAAATCACTTTTTCGATCCTCGAAATCAAAGAAGCGTAAAACGGCTAGGGATTGCGCTTTCGCCGCACGACCTAATGCAGATGCGCGTAATGCAATCGCCCCCCGACGGCTCCTAAATTCCCGAGGCCGCCGGAGATGGTTGCTGACTAAAGTGCCAAAAACGCTTCAACAAATCTGGAGCGAAGTTCACCGCAACACCTTTGGCTTCCGAAAGAGAGCGCGGATGAGCCCCTCGCCTCCCTTCCGAGAAGACCCCGCGGGGAACGAGAGCGGGGATTCCTCGCGTGCTCGAGGGATGGAGGGGTTGCCCGGCACTCAGCCCGTCCCCGGAGGGTGGAAGGCCGGCATCCCGGGGTGGTATCCCGGCCGCCGACGGACTCCATCGCTCACGGTGGATCTGCGGAATTTGGCAGCTCAGCTACCAGACTAGCGTGGGAGGAAAAGCCCGAGGCCGCCGACGGGGTCTTGGCTGGAGGGAATCCCTTGAAAGGAGGGGGCTTTATGCAGGGGGACCCTGCGCGGCGGCGGAGCGAAGCGAGACCGCGCGGCTCCTTCTCGTTCACCTCCGCTAGAAACCCAGCCAAGCGCCCGCCGCCGCTCCCCTTCAGGGTAGGAAGGGCACCGGCAGCGGCATGTCCGGTCCGGCGGGGCGGCAGCGGGCCCTCAGTGAGGCGACAGCCGGAGAAAGTCCCCGAAGGGGTCGTCGGAAGCGCAGCGGCCGCGCCTCGTCGGCCAGCCGGCCCCGGCGCCTCTTCCCCGCCCGCCCCACCCGGGACCCTCGCCGCGCGCCGCGTCCAATGGGAAGGCAGAGGCCCACCCCTCGGCGCGCGGATTGGCCGCCGGGACAGGCGCCTCGCTTTATTAGCCGCGCCGCGGAAAGTGTCCCGGAGTGCAGCCGCGCGCGGTCCCGCCCGCGCCGTCGCCCTGGCCCGCTCCATGCGCGCCCCCCGCGCCGCCGCCGCTGCATGGCCCCCGGGCCCGCCATGACTTCGGTGCAGTGCCCAGCCCGAGCCGAGGGACCGCCGGCCCAGGCCCGCAGCAAGGCGGCTCCCGGGGGCGCCATGCGGGGAGAGGAGGAGGAGGAGGAGGAGGGCGAGAAGCCTCGCGCGGCTCTGCTGCCCTTCAGCGTGGAGGCGCTCATGGCCGAGCCCCGCAAACCCGGCAGCGGGCCCCGCGACGGGCTGGCGGAGCGCGGAGGGCACGCGGCTCGCCCGCCCGCAGCCCCCAGTCCCCGGCCGGCCAGGGCTTCCGCCTCGCCACCGGTCCTGCCCAGCCCGTTCGGCGTCGGAGCCTTCGGGAAAGTTCCCGAGGAAACTCTGGTCAAGGCCGAAAGCCCGGAGAAGGCCGACCGCTCGCCCTGGAGGCCCGCCCGCCGCTTCTCCCCGTCGCCGCCAAGTAAGTGGCCCCGCCGCCAGCAGCCCCGGGAAGCCCCCTCCTCGCCCCGTCACCGCCGGGAGGGAGCCCAAGGCCGAAACCACCGCTACGGAGGCCACTCCTCTGTCGGGGGAACCCGCTTCCAACTGGGCTGAAGGATGGGGGCTCGGCACGGTTGCCGATCCGGTTCCAGGCCCCTTAGCGCCTCGGCTCCTCGTCTTGCCTCCAGAGAAAGAGCTGCCCCTTCCCCTGGCTCAGCCCGCCCCACAAGCGGGGTGCCCTGGGAGGTCCCCTGCGGAAAGACCTGTGGTCTTGCCCGGGCCCCTTGCGTGGTCTCACCTCGGCTGCAATCTCTCCCCAGAACCGGTGGCTGACCAAAGGCCCCACGTCCTCTTGGGCTCCGAGGACCTTCCGGCTGCCCCAATGCTTGGTTCGACTTTTGCGGCCTCTTCCCAGCCCAGTGTTCCTTCCAAGGTTGGGTTGACTCCGCTCCCACCCCAAGGGCTGTTCCCCTTCCCAGCTCTCCCATCCCTCCACCGGCCACGCTGGCTGCGCGGATTGGCCTTGGCAGGTGGACCCGATCGGAATCGGCTCAGCGCCTCCGATTTATATGCGCGGCAGAAACCCAGCAGCGTTTCTGGCCCCCAAGAGTTGGAGCCGACTTGCCTCCGGGAAAGTGGATCCCTGGGACCCCCAGTCAAGGGTGCTGCCCAGGATTTCCGAGACGGGAGAGAAGCGCAGCCAGCACCGCTTGCTCCTCCTGGGCCTGGCAGCTGATATGGTGTGTTGAATCTACACACCTTGATTCCCCAGCTAGCCGGTGCCTTGGGGTTAGTTTGAAAACGGTGCTGTCCAAACTACCTGCCTGGATGGCCTCAGAACTATTTCTTGTAGCCTTCCAGGTGTTTTCTGCTCTTGAGTCAGATGTGAGTTTCTCTCCTGCTTTAGACAGAATTAAATGGCAGGGAAGAAAATCGGTAGAAATCAGGGAAGAACAGTAGTTGAAATGAAACGAGAGTATTATCGCCGTGGCTTAAAATTGGGGGCGTTAAGCAAAACAAAATAGGGGGGATTAAGCCAATCTGGCTCCTCCTGGAAGGACTTGGCTGCATTATTTAAAAGGAGTTGGGCAGCCCCTTTTCCAACCAAAGTTTTATGAAACAGCATTGAGGCTTTAAAAAAATGTGTTAGAAAAGAGTCTATCACTGGTTTCCTACTACCGTAGACTCAGCTAGCTTATTTCTAGAGGAATGTCTATGGAGATCCTCAGTCATCCAGGCCAGGGTTGTCCCAAAGGGGCTTTTTTTTCAGGAGGCAACTGGACTTCCTTGTTTTTCTTGGAAGACGTTTCGCTTCTCATCCAAGAAGCTTCTTCAGCTTCCCCACCATTCAGTCAGAGCTGAAGAAGCTTCTTGCCTGAGAAGCGAAACGTCTTCAGAGAAAGAAAAACTCAGAAAGTCCAGTCGCCTGTTTGAAAAAAAAAAACACCTT
>WNWU01000062.1:6832627-6849322 GCA_012654045.1 Ptyas mucosa | reverse complement strand
AATAGAATAGAATAGAATAGAATAGAATAGAATAGAATAGAATAGAAAATAGAAATGGAATGGAATTCTTTATTGGCCAGGTATGTTTGGACACACAAGGAAATTGTCTCCAGTGCATAAGCTCTCACTGTACATGCAAAGAGCAAAATGATAGGTCATAGATCATAGTTACAATCATTAGTCATAAGATAAAACAAGTGCTCAAGCATAGATACCAATAGGAGAAGGTATTAAGAAAGATGAGGAGATCAAAAGGATAATATCAATACAGCGTATTACATGGGTAAAATATCTTTAGGTCTGAGACCGTGCTGTGAGAATTAGCTGTTCAGCAGATGGCACCAGGGTGTGTGTGGGTGTGTGTGGGGGGGGGGGGGGGGAACTGTGTATAATTGTTTTGAGCACAAACCTGAGGAGGAGGACCTTTCTCTAACTTGTGGCAAATCATTGGCCACTCTGCTCTGAGCAGGATCTGGACTGAAGCACCAGATGCCAAAACTTTCTCAAGAGTTCTGAATGTCTGGATGTGTTCAAGCCCAGCAAAGCCACAGATGCAGAGTTTCTCGCCTAGCAGCATCTGGCCAGTTTAAGAAGTTTCCTTTTCCTTGGAAAGTGCTCGAGCAAATCCGGATGGACCCCATGGCGCTTGCAGACACTCTGCCCCCTCCTGAGCCCTGGGGCTGGCTCCAATGGAAGCCCCTTGTGCAGAATTCTGGGTCAAGAGGGAGCTGAGCCCCAATGGCTCCCACACCAGCAGCTGTTTGCCTGGCCCAGCTGTGGCAATGGAGCTGGCAGTGTCGGTGAGGCCTGCAGCCATTGGGAAAGGGGATGATTTTTTTGTGACCATTAAAATGAATACATTACCTAACTAACACACACACACACATCAAAAAGTGCCCATTTCAATCCCAGAATTAAAACTGCAAAACTGACAAAGAATACGTGTTTTATTTGGAAAAGGAAAAAAAAACAACCCTGAAAGTAAAAAATAAAAGACACAATTCAGAAATAGAGGTAAACTGTTTTTCCAAAGTGTGAATTATTTTACCATGCAAGTTGTTCATTTAGAATGATGACAAAATCCCCGAACAGCAGAATGTCAGCATTAGAAGACGTCAGCCTGGCTAATGGACTTCAGAGATAATAATGCAGATAGAAAAGAAGACAAAAACTTAAAGGGACGTATTTATAAGGCAGAAGTGGACAAAAACAGGATCTTCTATTAAAAAAAAACAGTAATAAGTGCAGTAATCTTGCCTTTAATGGGATATTGCTTTTGAGATTGCCCTGAAATGCTTTTTGCCGTAGAAACAAAATATTGCAAGAAAAGCGTAATTCTGGGCATTATGTGAATCTGGTGCATCCAGACTCCAGAAAGAGACTGAAGTGGCAAAGATATTGCTCTGGTAAAGGGCCAAATCCACCGTGGCTGATGGATTTACAGATTGCCGGAAGAATAAAAAGGGATCCGAAGAAAGGAAGTGTTTTTAAGACAAAACCCAGCCTAGGAACACTTTCACTGGGCCAAAATGTATTTATCAATATCTCATGATAAAGTGAATGCAACATTTTAAAGAAACAATTATAATGTAACACTGGGAGCACTTAGGAAAAAAAGCGGTAAAATTTTCCGATGCTATAATTTAAGAGAAAATAATGTAACAACAAATACTAGAAATGTTGCAACACTGAAGGAAGATTTAGTCATAGGTGCTGGTCTTGTAAAAATTACTTGTAAGAATTGAAAGAGAATACATAGTTTATTTAAAAACTGTAGAAATTGAACTTTGCATTAAAATCTTGGAGTTTTTATTCTTATTCTACTAGGTAATGTTCCAGAACAATTCCACTAGTAAGAAATGAACCAATGCAAATTACTATAATAAGATCCATGTTGAGAGCTGCAGGAGAGAAATTTGCCTCAGCGGGGGTGGGGGGGAGGGATGTGGGGGTGTGGAGTGGGGTGGAAGAGGGACCTTCCCAGGCTGAAAAACCCATCAATGCACCAAGCAGGATCCCTGATTTATAATTCCGGGACCGGGCTGGAAAACCCAATTGTAGCCATGAGAAAAGAACAGCAGAGATTCAGAATAAAGGTTCGGCCAAATTTAAGGCAGAATGTACGGTATGTCATGTGTCACAAAACAAGGGAAATTCCGGCTGTCAGAGTATGATTTTTAAGAGGGAAATAATGTGAAGAAAGTAATTGGAAACCTTGTCAAGGTTTATAAACATGTCGATGCAATCATCAGTTGGGCACGAATGGAAGGGAATATAAAACTAGGCAGTTCCCTCCTCTGGTTCAGTGTATCCTTTTTCTCGGTGGCCTGGGGCTGGACCAGGCAGGGGCTCCTCCCATGCAGGGGTGGGGCTTCCCCTTCACGACCCCTCCCCCACCAGGGCCCAACCAGCAGGTGGGAAGGGAGCTGCTGGGCCCCTCTGAGTCTGGGAGAAAGTCCACCTGAGGGGGCCCCCAAAGAGGGGAAAGACTTCTCTGCCTCTGGCCAACCGTGGCCCCGGGGTGGCATTTCTTCCTGGGGCAGCAGAGGCTTCTTTTAAAACAATTGCCTTCCTGGCCCTGGGGCTGCCTGTCCCTTTTGCAGGAAGAAGACCGAGGGCTTTTCTGTAAGGGGGGAGAGGGAACTGCCAGGTGTTGCACTGCAAGCAAGTTGGGCTGCTCTCCTCTCCAGCCCAACTTCGAAGTGGCCCCAAGGTGCATGGGAGGGAGAGCGGGAGGGAGGGAGGGAGGGGGTGCCCCAGCCCCTTTGACCCACAGCACTAGCAATTCCTTTGAACTCCTGTGCAGATTAGGAGGAAATGCATACCAAGAGTGAAACTCTCTGTGGGTGAGAGTGAGAGTATTACAGGAGTTTGAAAGGTGTAAAAATACTATGCCAGATACTGAGCTGGTAAAACAGATATTAAAATAAAACCATCCCTGACTAGGAATCATGATTTCTCCCCTTGAATGATAGAATGAAAAGCAGAAATATGGATGTTTGTTCAATAAATTAATAACATTCAAACACACATGCTACAGCAATCTCTCGTTGTTGTGCCTTCATGGGAGGGAGGGAGGGAGAGAAGCTTCTGGAGACCCAGACCATCCTTGTGTGAAAGGACTTGGGAAAAACCTGCAGACACCAAAAAAAGTACTTAGCAGGCACAAAAATTCCCTTGGAGCTGGAAATGCTGGCTTGGTCATTCTCTTTTAAAAGATAAATACTACTGTTTTTTTTTCCTGTTGCTCCTCAGTTGCAGTTTTTACAACTACAGAGGCCATGGATTTGTAATTTGGAACAGCAGCATTTTCAGCTTCAAAAACACCTGAATTATTAGACTGCATCATTAAATTTTATGAGACAAAAAAGCCCATAATCATATCTGTTATCAATAAATCAATTTAATAGGCAAATTTTAAAGAATGAATGGAGTAAGAAATTGAGGGTTCCTCTTTTGTCTAAACAATGGGAAATTGTTTTGCCTTAGTGTCAAAAATTTCAGTAGATTTTAGATTAGAGTTTATTCAACCAAAAATAATATTTCAAACTCATTGAACTCATTGTGTTTGAATAGAAAATAAATGGGTGAATCACCATTTTTTTGAAGATGCAATTAAAATACCATTTTGTTGGAGATTCATTAAAACATGTCCTAAAGTTATTATACTTTGGGGAAAGGTGATTAAATCTATTAATTTAACTCTAAGGTATGATTTAATATTTTTGGACATCCCTATTCTTTTGAACCACCTACTGATTACGTGGAAATTGATGGTGGGACAACAGAATGGATCCTCTGTGCGGCTCTCCTTGCCAAAGAGGAGTCCCTGAATGGGGGAAAGATGAATGCCTGGCTCCCATCACTCGGTGGCTGGAAGCCTTGATGCAAGTTGCTCCCAGACGTAGGTTACCCCCGGAGGATCCCAATGAAATATGCTCCTCTTTCCTTGAAACTGTTGCATAAAACTTACCAAATCCATGCCTATCTGTGAGAAGTCTTTTGCTTTCTTTTTCTCTTGTTGATGTCATTTTATTTTTTCCCCTCTGTGTTCTGTTTTATTAAGTAAACTAAGCAAAAAATTAGGGAGCGTTGGATCCATCTTTTGACAGACCGGTTTGAATCGTCATAGCTTAACATTGGGTAAAAGGACCCTGAGTGGCATAGCAGGCTAATGCCTCCTACTAAGGCAGCATTTAACATCCAGCTGCCTGCAATTACTGCAAGTTCTAATCTCACCAGGCTCAAGGTTGACTCAGCCTTCCATCCTTTCTAAGGTGGGTAAAATGAGGACCCAGGTTGTGGGGGCAATAAGCTGACTTTGTATAAAATAGTACGAAGGCTATTGCTTAACGCATTGTAAGCCGCCCTGAGTCTCCGGAGAAGGGCGGCATATAAATCAAATTTTTTAAAAAAAGTGTTCTGCTCTGTTCCGGCATCGTCCTTTGCTCTCCCTGCCGGCCTTCCTCCTGGCCAAGCACGATCACTTTTTCTGGTCCACTCAAAGAAAGGGGTGGGGGAGCCTGCGAAATCCTTGGGACCCACTGCAGAGGAAATCACAGGGATCGGTGACAACATAGATGCTAGGATATAGGCTACGGGGAAGTGATTTTGATTTATTTAACCAAGTTAAAATAGACACTTTTTAATATTTAAAAGGAACACATTGGTTGAATAAAGAAGGTAAAATCTGCAATATTTGGGGTTGGATCACGATGGCAAGAAGGCATGGAGACAATTCCACCTTCCGATGCCATGTTCAGCCCGGAGGCTTCCTTGTCTTTCAGAGCAGCCCTGCAGCTTCAGATGCTCTTCTCAGAACAGGTCGAGGGGTGATGCCACCCTCTCCCCCTCCCCGGTTTTGGGAGGCAGGTGGGCACCTCAGTTTAGGCCCCAGTGCACATGGAGACCCTGCAAGGCTGAGCCCGCTTCAGTTGCTGGAGACGGTGGGCTTCCAATCCGGGCGCAGGTGTGACCTAGACCTGGAAGGCAGCCACCTTGGGGTGGAGGCTGCATCTGCAGGAGATTAGAGCAGGAGGAGGAGGAGGGCCCGCGGGGGCAGCTGAAGGGTCTGTTTCCAAGAAGCCAAAGCGGCCCGGATGGACCAGGACACAGCAGTGAGCATGAAATCTGGTTTCGTTTAAAGCCGGTTCTAAGCTGGGGCCACTGGGATCAATGCGAGCCATTGTCTTGCATGATCCAGAGTTATTTGCCCCTAAGAAACAATTAACTACCCATCTCTCTGCCCACCTGTCTGTCACCCGAGGGGGAGGGGCATCACTAAGCAGCCCTGCACACAATGAGGCCCGGGCCCTAGGTAGCTGTGGGTGTACGTATAGGAAACCACACGCCGATTAAGAAGACATCCTCTTCCTGCTTTCTTGCATAAAAGAAGTCCAAAGGAAAGTGAGAAGACCTCAGGGTCGGTGGGGCAGAAGCTACCTTGGCAGGGTTTTTAAGAGAAACGGGGAGGCCTCATGAGTGGCACATCACAGGGAGTGACGGGGGCTTTGTAAGGGGGCCAGCGAGTGCCTCAAGCAGGCGGCCCTGTAACCCACTGAAGTCTCTGTGCTCGTGGGCCATGGACAGAGCGGAGCTGCATTTGCACAACGGAAGCTCCAGAAGGAGCATTTCATCGATCAGAATAGAGCTGGAAGGGACCTTGGAGGTCTTCTAGTCCAACCTTCTGCTCAAGCTGGAGACCCTGTACCAGTGGTGGCCAACCTTTTACTCACCGAGTGCTGAACTTTGCGTGCACCCGTGATATCCGCGCTAATATGCGGCTCCTCCCCTGTGTGCTGCGCACACAACCGCACCATCTGTGCATGCGCACGGCTTTCACACCCATCCCTGTGCGCTGCATGTGCAATCACACAATCTGTGCATGTGATTTTCGTGCAGTGCACACATGCGAATGTCATCTACGCACGTGCATGCTGCGCAGTACTCTCATGTGCAAATGCACATGCATGCACAGGAGGGCTCTGATGACCAGCTGGCTCCCTTGAATTGCACACATGCGCACCGGAAGCCCAAATACTAGCTGGGGGGCACACGCATGCGCAGCTGCAGGTGAGTTGGGCAACAGCTCACGTGCCCGGAAAGATGGCTCTGCGTGCCACCTTGGTCACGCGTGCCATAGGTTCGCATCACGGCCCTATCCCATTTCAAATGAGTGACTGTCCAGTCTCTCCTTAAAAACCTCCAGTGATGGAGCACCCACAACTTCTGTTCCACTGGTTAATTGTTGCACCATTAGGAAGTTTCTTAATTCCAGGTTTCTTCTCTCCTTGATTAGTTTCCATCCATTGTTTCCCGTCCTGCCCTCAGGTGCTTTGGAGAATGAACTGACCCCCCTCCTCTTTGTGGCAACCCGTCAAATACTGGAAGAGTGCCCTCAGTCCTTTTCTCTCTCTCGACTGGCCAAACCCAAATACCGCAACCGTTCTTCATGTGTTTTAATCTCCAGGCCTTTAATCGGCTTGGTTGCTCTTCTCTGCACTTTTTCAAGAGTCTCAACGTCTTTTTTGTAATGTGGTGACCAAAACTGGGTGCAATACTCCAGGTGTGGCCTTACTAAGGCTTTGTAAAGCGGTACTAATACTTCACCTGATCTTGATTCTATGCCTCTGTTTATACGACCAAGGATTGTATTCCCTTTTTTGCCAGTGTACTTGAAAAGGTGGGTCTCATCAGACGCCACCCAAGTTCTCCGCAAATCCTCAAGCATCTTCCTGGGTAAGGAACGGGCTGACTGAGCCGGGGAATAACCACTCTTGCCATCCTCCAGCAACAGGATTTCTACGCCTTTTCCCTGCAGTAGACGCGCCCACCAAGTCTTCCCTGGTTTTCTGAGGGTCCTCACACCCAAACGCACCCCAACCCCGGTCAATCTCCTACCTCTCTTTCTTGCGGTTGCCCAGGTCTGCTGCTGAACAGTCAGCCACCAGGGGGCGCCAGGCACCCCTTTCCAAAATGCAGCCGTTTATTTTCGTGATTCCAGGCAAACAGCTCTGAGAACAATTTGTTTTTCTCCTGCTTTTGAAAGCTTCAAGCAAAACAGCACCGGACTTTCCACACGATCAAATGCGCCCTGAGCCCTTTTCAGGTTTCAAAAGGGCCTGCCGAGCTGTCTACCCAAATCGCCGAGTTGCGGGGAGGGGGGGGCATTTGACCGCTTCGGAGCCCACGGTGGGCTGTCCGCGTGGAGAGAGGCCACATCACAAAGTATGGAAGAATCAAGAGGTGCCCCCACCCGCACCTACGTCCCTAAGCCCAAGGTCCCCTCAAGAAGACAGGTTCCCCCCTCCCCCCCGGGGGGCCTAGGCTGAGCCAGCCGTACCACGATCACGATCGGCACGAGCAATATAAAAATAGCCGTGGGGTTTCCCCACGGAGGCTCTGCCTGGGACCAACCATGTGACTTGGGCAAGTCTCCCTTCTTCCCCACCACATCATCTGCCAGCCGCGCGTTTGGAAGGAGCCTGGCAGGACGGGAGCAGGAGAGCCGGGGACCCTGGATTGGGCTGGCTTCCTTCCCAGAGCCCTCCCGGCTCTTGAGGGAGCAGCCAGCCAGCCTCAAGAGCTGTAGGTCCCACTTGCTGGGGTGGCAGGACCAGACAAGGGCACCTGGGTGGAAGGAAGGAAGGAAGGAAGGAAGGAAGGAAGGAAGGAAGGAAGGGCTCCGAAGAAGCTGAGCCAGTCCACAGCACTATCGCCCAGGGCGACCTTTGATCGCTACAAAAAGCGATCAAGCCTCTCGGTAAGAGAGAAGCTCCGTTTTTTCAAGCACATAATTCCTCATTTTTCTGGCTGGAAAAGAGAAGTGATTTTGCTGCCATTATGCAAAGCTAGCAAGTTACAGTCTTGTCAATAGCTGATCCTAAGCTAAGTCACTTGCTTCACATTTCCCTTCCTTTTCCCAACGCAGCTCATCTCGCAGGGCAACCAGGACTGGCTTCCTGTTCCAAAACCAGGTGTGAAAAGAAGCCGTTTCCGCCAGGAGGGCCCGGAAGTCCCCCTCAGCCCCAGAGCCTGCCAATGGACAGAGATCACGGGGCCGAGGGGTCTGGACAGCAACCTCAGCTGCAATTTCTGGGTAGTGGTGAGTCACCAAACCCATGACTCTGTTCCTTGTGATTCCATAGAGCACAGCCGCATCCTCTCTACCGTGGAGAGAATCTTGCCCCCTCCCCCACTTGCAAGGGCCACAAAACCGCAGAAGATTTTTGCAGAACTCTCTTGGTGTTGGCGGCTGCTGCACTCTGGTTCACCTCACTTGTTCCTCCCTTCGTCGTCCTTCCTATGAAGAGTTGCCTCAGGGTCAGTTCCCGTTTCAGCCCATCTCCTCTCTTTGAACGGAATCCTTTACCCTTCCCGCACAGCTGTTTAACGCTTTCTCTAAAAAATTATGAAGGCTGGAGGTTCAGGGGAGGTCAACATAAGCAACCCAACAGTCAGAGCGCTGCAATCAAAGCTCCTCGCCTTTGTACACGCATGGACTTTGCGCGTGTTAAGAGGCTCCATTTGTGGCCACCCCTGGTGGCCTCCCTGCAGACGCCAGGGAGTCCCCTCTGCCCTTCGGACTGGAGGGGCAGCTTCCAGCACTGCCAGGGAGGCTAAAGGCTCACCAGCCACCTGCTGCAACGTCTCTCTTCCATCCTCCTCAGCCGACCAATCCACTGGCTAACCCGGTCTGGCCCAACCCTGGGGAAGGAGGCAGGTTCTGGCCAGCCCGGAGAAGCCGGGGGCAGGGGTGGGGGCGGAGCGTGAAAAGACAAGAGCTGCCCTGTTGCTTCTTTTAATGCACAGCTTTTCCCAGGTTTAATTCTTTTATTTGCTATTTATTGAACCAGTACATCTTATACTTTATATACATACAGATGAATATTACTTCTGTTTGTGACAATACATAATATATTATTTAGGTAATACTAGCCGTAAGAAAACACGCACACAGAGGGACAGCCTCCCGATTAGTCAACTTAGGAAGTCAGGTAATTGTCTGAGGGGTGGCTGTGAGGCTGTGGAAATGGCTAGGGGACCCGCCACGGAAGGAGAGGGGTCAGCCGGATCCAGAACCTCCAGGCAGGGCGTTGAAGGGCGAAAGGAAGGGGTGGAACCGGCTAAGCCCAACCAGGCGCCTTCCAGCTGGGCTACGATTCTCACTTTCCAGGGGAATCGGGCCCTTCCGGGAGCCGCAGCCCAACGTAACACTTGGCTGCCGCCTGTGAGGGACAGAGAAAACTTCAGGAGTAAGTGGACCAGGGGCTGTTTACGGATAGCCTTGCTAAGTAGGCACCCATTATTTTTATTTTTTAAAAGTGCATTTCATTCCTTGCGGACTTCCGCGTGATACTAACGGAGCAGATCCCCTCTGCTCCTCTGCACAGGAGATCAAGATATGGCCGGGAGCGAAGAAGAGACAAAACATGGAGAGGCTACCTGGAAGTGCCTTGCTCACTTAAAAACTACCCACAGGGGAAGCACCAAACCACGGGGTCACCCAGGACATGCAACAGGCGAGAGCCAAGACTACAGCGTAATTATTACCGCCCACGGAGGTCACGAGCCTACCGGGAGAAACGGATCTAGAGCGCAACAAGAAAACGGCCTCCCAATTCGAGGGCCAAGCGAAGCAGGTGTTTCAGAGCCATTTGAGCTCGCCAACGGCAAGAGGAGCGAAGGGGAGACGTGCGCAAATCCCAAAAAGACACGGGTCAGACAGGCAGGCGGAGGGGAAGAGGCGCTGCCAGAAACGACTTCATGATTCAGTAAGCTCTGCCAGGGACAGGCTATCAAGCGACAAAACATACTGGCCAGAAAGTTGCATCCAGAAGCCTGACCCTCCCTGGCAGGGGCAGAGCTCACATGCCACCCTGTTCCTGTGATGAAGGAGTGGGCCGCGGAGTGAGCCTCTGCCGTGTGTGCATGCCAGGCAGCCTATCTCGAGGGCACCACAAACCGGGTTCAGAAGGGAGCCCGGAAGGAGATGCGTGCCCGTCATCTGTAAAAGATGGGAGCAAGAGGGTCTCTTGGGTGTTGCAACTACGTCCAATTTTGGAAGTGATCTTCTCACTAGAACTGACTGAGTGGTGAGAAAAGCGCCGGGGAAATTGCAAGGGCTCACCAAACACAAAACCGGATACGGAGGCCCTGACTACCGAACTGGAGGGAAGGAGGAAAAGCCGGATCAGGACTGCCATAGAGGTACTTCAACAGGGGCCCCCGAGAGCAGAGATCAACAGGAGCAGCTCTGGCCCTCCGCCCGCACCAGGCGCACTGAGGCCCAGAAGAAAGGAAACGGAGCCTGGCTGGAAATCCCAAACAAAAAGCAGCGTCTGGTCAGCCTCCCAGACCTCAGGGACTGACCAGAAGCAGGAGCCCGGGTTTCAGCCATCCTTCCTTGCTCTTCCAAAGCTCCCGGAAGGGCGAATTCTGAAGCAATTCTGCTGTAAGAGATAAAATGCAACGGGCGTCAATGGGACGGGAACACCAACAAAAACAGGCGGATTGTCTGGAAATTAGGATTCGACTGAAGAGCCAAGGACGTTGGGAAACTCCCATCCCAGTTGGGTCCATCTGTCTCGGTCACTGGTCCATTTCCGTTTCCTCCACTCTGCTTCTTCAGAACTGAACCCAGTTAGACGGCTGAGCGGGCTGGCTGGGAACTGCACTGGGGTGTGGGGTGGACACAGGCAGGGAAAGGATTAGGAGAGAGGCAAGTGGGCTGGGGGCCCCAAGGACTGCCCTCCCCAGAGAAACACCCCCCCCCCCGTCTTTCCAACAAGATCTTCCCCCACCCCCATGGGTGAAATCACAGGAGGAGAAACCGGCCGCCCAGGGTCTCGACCCCGGAGCCTCCCTCTTACCTGGGTGCCGTGTTGAAGTCTCCCCAGAGATCTGCACTGCCTGGGACGAGGGCAGGCGCAGAGCCCTTGGAGGCGGCGGGTGGCAAATCGAAGTCTAGGAGGATATCTGGGGATGTCAAAGGAGGGGGTTCTTGATTAGAAATACTGAGAGAGGGTCTCCTCCGACTTTCTCTTGGGACACCAACCAGGATGCACTCCCAAGAACAGGATTATACCCGGCCGATTGTTCTGCTTCGGCTTCAGCTTCAGCTCTTGCCAAGAGAGGCAGAGGATAGACCCCTTGGGCTGGGCTGACCCCCCCCCCCGCCCCAAACCTTGCCTGGAGCCCCAGAACCGCCCAAATCAGTGTGTATAGGTAGTCCTTGACTTACGACCACAAGCGAGCGCAATGTTTATGTTGTTAAGTGAGACATTTGTTAAGTGAGTTTTGCCCCGTGTTACGACCTTTCTTGCCACAGTTGTTAAGTGAATCTGTGCAGCTGTTAAGTGAGTAACCTGGCTATAAAGCCATTCTAGCTTCCCCATTGACTTTGCTGGTCAGAAGGTCACAAAAGGGGATCACGAGACTCCCAGGACACAGCATGGGGATTTTGGCCATGTGATCATGGGGATACTGCGAAGGTCGTAACTGTGAAAAGCGGTCATTAAGTCACTTTTTTCAATGCCGTTGTTTGAACGGTTGTAAGTCAAGGACTACTTGTACTTACTTTGGACCGTAAGACCCACAAAAGGGAAGCCACGGGGGGGGGGGGGGGGGGAGGGGGGAACCCCCGGCCAATCCCAACGGCCAGCCTTTCTTCGGACCAGCTTGCCAGCCAGGCTGAAGGAGACCTGCCAAGGTGTTTCTCCTCCTGAGGGAGAACAATGACTCCCCCATCCCGACTCCATGACCATCGGGGCCTCTGTCGCCCCCCTCCCCCCCCACTCTTCTGAGCGCCTGCTGGGTGGGGACGCCCCAGAATCACCCTCCACCGGGAAGCAGCCGTTACCTGTGTTGCCAGCACTGCTGGACTTCGGCACGGGGGGTGGAGTTACGTGGTTGGAAATGGCTGTCGAAGAAAGAGGGGGAACCGGGGGAGGAGGGGCCATTTTGCCTCCCGGAGGTGGGGGGAGGAGGCTGACTCCACCTGAGCCAGCAGGGCGGGGCTTTGCTGACCCACTTTTCTTGCTGGGCATATTCTGCAAAGGGAGAAAGGCGGCAGTAAGAGGGATCTCTCGGAATCACGCCCCCCCCCCCCCCCGGGCCCCCACCAAGCCAGGAAAGAGGCGCAGGGGAGCCTCACCCCAATGTTCAGCTTAATGGTCTGCCCTTCCTTGAAGCCCAGGTCAAGCTTGGGCCGGCTGTCCAGCTCCTGGGACTCCCTGGAGATTTCCGTCTCTTGCTTCACCCACCTGTGTGCAAGAAGGTTAGCTGCAGGGACAGAAGAGGAACCAGGCTAGGCTGTCCTCGGCTTACAACAGCCACGGGGACTGAAACGCCTGTCACTAAGCAACGCGGTCACAAAGTGTGACTGCATCACTCAGCGATGGCAATGTCGGTTGTGCGGGCCAAATGAACCCTGGAGTCATTGAGGGGGAGGGCAAGGGTCTGCTGGCTTCCCACACTGGAAGTCAGAAGGAAAACGAGCGAAGGGGGAGGGAGAGTGGGGGGAGATGCAAGCGGTTGGAACTGAGCAAGTGCAAAGGTGCTGGGGGTGTGTGTGAACATTTGGGGTAATTGCGCCCTTCTCTGCCAACTTCCCCACTAACTTTCTGCAAATGTGTGATTGCTGGGGGGGGGGGTTGAGGGGGGAGGGACAGAGAGGGGCTGAAGCTGCTCATGAAATGCTAAGCACCCAGATCGTGATCATGCGACCGTGAGGAAGCTGCAACGCTGAGGATCCGTCCTGCCCGCCATCGATTCAGCCCTGCTCTAAGTGGCTGAATGATTGTTCCCTGAATGGCTGAAGGTCACGGTCAACCCCGTACCTTGTACTTTCCGGCCAGTGAACGTGTCTAAAGGAATGGCTCAAAAACTCTTTGGCCGTGGGGACCCTGGACGGCAGATGGGAGGCTCGCTATGAGACGCTGCACCCTGTTTTGTCTTAGGTTTTAAGAAAGCTCCTCACGCTCCTGGACTAGGCGATGGAACCACCCCCTCTGAACGGAGCTGAACAAACCGAGCCCCCATTTCAGACAGAGGCAGCGCCGTTTCTGCGGAGCTGGGAAGGAAGGTTCCCTCCCTAGGCTGACCCTCCTCCGGCCGATTCCCCTCCTCGCCCAGCAAGGCAGACTCACTTGAAATGGTCCTGCAGGGCCACGTTGAAGTCAAAGGCGTCTCCTCTGTCGCCAAAGCCGATGCCAATGAAGGCGCTGCGCCCTGATCAAGAAAGCCAGCAGCAGTTAGCACAGCCGCCGGAGGGAAAGATCCCAAGAGATCCTGGGAATTCTCTGCCACTTTTTGCTAATGCAGCGCCTTGTATGCCTGGCCTTCGGGGAGAGTCTCTGGCTTCCCACTGGGAGAAGGGGCCGACTCTGCCACCTTATAGGCCTTCTTATCCTCTCAAAGGAATGCCAGCCTCCGTATCAGTCACTGCCCCAGAGAAAACTCTTTTCTTAGGCTCAGGAGGCCTGGCGGTCAGAGCCACCCTGGTAACAGCTTTCACGCCACACCTGTACAATAGCCCCAAGGACTTCCTTAGCTCCATTATCACTCCTTTAGATGCCTTCAGTCCATCTGAGGCCGTTCAGGTCCTCAGCTGAGAACCGGCCGGAGAGAGAGAGGAGTTTTCACACGGAATCTCTCAGGTCGCTCCCCACGTTCACATTTAGTTCAGATTTTTCCTCGCCGGGCATTTGGCTCTGCCCAAGGCAAGGCACGCTCTGAAGTGCTTTGCTCCACCTGCTCCCGAGGGGCATTTCTTGGCTCCCTGATGGCTGAAAGATGGCCCCCAGGGGCCAGATGCCTTAGGGTGGCTGGAGGCATGCTCGGTGGGGCCGCCATCGTTCACATCAGCCAAGAAGAAACCGTGCGTCCTTCTTCTTCTTCTTACCGTTTCCATCCTGAATCCGGATGACAAAATACCGGCTTGAGTCATTTACCGTCTCCACTGCGATGCCAGGGTACTGATCGATCGGAGCCTGTGCGAAAAGTTCCCCTAGGAGGAAACAAGAAGAGAGCCGCCTTCAAGGCCTAGCAAGGGAAGGGGAAACCAGACCCTTTCCAGAAAGTGTTTCGGCGGGAGGGGAAGGAGGGAGGCTGCCCAAGAGGCAATCCTGAGAGGGCAGGAAACAAGGGCTTCGGACCCATCCATCTCTTGGGCAGCTGGATGGAGATTAGTAGGATGCCTTTTGTGAGTGGGCAGCTCACCCTGGCAGCCGTTCTGCCAGAGCCGCTCCCCCCCCAAAAAAACGTGTCAACCTTGGTTGACCTCTGAAACAAGGTCTTTCACCAGGGCAACCTCGTTGCAACTGGATTGGATTAATAAATAGCCATAGCACTTAGGTTTATATACTGCTGCGCAGAGCTTTACAGCCTTCTCTAAGCGGTTCACAAATACCAGTATTATTTGCCACCAACAATCTGGGTCCTCTTTTACCAAAGGACGGAAGGCTGAGTCAACCTCAAGCCGGTCAGGATCGACCTGCTGGCAGTGGGCAGAGTTTGCCCACAATACTGCATTCTAACTGCTGTGCCACCATAGCAAAATATCAAATTCTATAATTTATAAAATGATCTAACAAAAAATCAAATTAACCCAATAAAAAATTGATAAATAAGATGCCTTTTTTCCAAAGCTGCAATTAGAGAAGCTTTATGTTTCATAAGTTTCAATATTCCCTTTCCTGGAAAGATGTTTGAGCATCTGTTGTGATTTGAAAGTCAATCCTTTCCCTTTGTTTTGAATGAGGAGCAGCCGGACGGCTAAGAACGAGACGGGAAAGGGGGTGGGGAGCCCACTTTGGCAAAAAGCTGGATTGGAACACAAACTAAGAATCAGCCTGGACTCAGGCATAAAAACACCAAACCTTCAAGCAAAACCGTGCCGTGAGTGGGGTTAGGCATCCAAGTCAATCTGTACAAATCCTGATTTGGAGGAATCCAAGAACCAGGCCAGAAAGTGTTCCGTATTGCCCAAAACACGGCGGAAAGAAGGCTCGCCATAAAATTAGCGGTTATCCCAAACCACCCAATCAAAACCTCATTACTCAGAGATAATTACAGACGGCTTTGAACTGCTGCAGCATCAGTTTCCATAAGTAGAAGGGAGAAACAACCCAAGCATTTCATTGGCCCCGCTTCATGGTTACCTGCAGCCACACGGGGACTCCGCTTTGGAAGATCACCCGGCAGAAGGCGTCCAAAAGAGGCCCCTCCGAATCACTCGGCCCAAGGAGCGGAGGAGCAGCCACAGGCGGCAGGACCCTTTAAGGAGCCCACCAAGGCCTCCGGCTGAGCCCTGGGGCTCTCCCAGCCGGACCCTCACCTGAGACTTTGTCCTCCAGCTTCACGTAGGCGACCTTCCCCTTGGAGGTGACGCGCAGGCGCCCCGTCCAGTCTGGCTGGTCCAGCTTCCAGTCAGAGGCCCTGCAAGGCAAGTCCTCCACTTACAAGAGCTCGTGCAGGGACACTCTTACACTGAAAACAGTGGCTCACCACCGTGGCTCCACACTTACCATGGCTGCAGCGTCCCCGCGGCCCAAATCTGGACCCTTGGCAACCGACTCACAGTTATGACGGCTGCGGCCTCCCACGATTCCCCTTTTGCGACCTTCTGACCAGCGAAGCCAAGGGCAAAAGGGGGCAAGACTCACTTAACGACCCTCTCGCTTAGCAACACAAACTCCGGGCTGAATCGCGGCCGTAAGTCGAGGGCCGCCTGGACGGGCAGCCGGAGCAGCCGGGAAGGCTTCGGCCGGCTTGGCCCTGCCGGACCCCGTGAGGGTCCCCCGGGGGCAGCGGCTCCGCCAGGCCCCGGCTCCAGCCTCGCCTCCCTTCCCCCGGAGGCGCCTGGCAGAGGCAGAGGCAGAGGCAAGGGCAGGGGCGGCTGGCGGGCTCTCTCCCTCCATCCCTCCCTCCCGGCCCCCGCCTCGCCCGCGGGAAGGAGCTGCAGCAGCCCCCGAGAGCTTCGGCCGCCCCCAGCCCCCCCCCCCCCCCCCCCCCCCAAGAGGCCCTTCGGGGAGGCGGCCGACCTTCGCCCGGGCGGGGCGGGGTTGGGCTGGGCGGGGAAGCGGCGGGGCTCGGCCTCCTACCGGTAGCCGCGGTTGGAGGCCCGCGGCGGGATGCGGTAGACGCTGACCTCGGGCTTCACGCAGAGCACCGACTCGTACTCCGCCTCGGCTGCCGCCATCGCCCCCGCCAGCTGACCGCGAGCCGGAAGGGAAGACCCGCAGCCGCCTTTCGCCCGCCGCTTCCGCCCAGCGTCCTGGCGCACAGGCGCCGCCCCGCCCCCCCCGTCCCTTCCCGCGCCGCTCCTGCCTCGCGGATCTCTATGGCCGCCCGCGGGCCGCCCACACGCGCCGTAGAGCCGTGCGGGGCAGAGGGGCCGGGCTGCCTCTTCGGGGGTGGAGCCCTCTGTCGGCCCCTCCCCTGGGCCGGGGCGTGGGCGTGGGCGTGGCCGAGGGGCTTTCCCTCCGCAGGTGCGGGAGAAGGGCTTGGGGCGGCGCCCACCGCAGCTCCTCCCCACCGACGGCAGCCCCACGCTCGCCCAACGGAGCCCCTGCCGCGCCCCCCCCGCCAAGTGGCGGAGAGTCCCCCTGGCTCAGCCCCTCCCGCTTCCTCGCCTGTGACAGCTCAGCCTCCCCCGCCCTAGGAAAGCGGAACTGGCCGGCCAGCCCCTGCCCC